>CAMPDV010000294.1:0-396963 GCA_946699065.1 Loxodes magnus
TACTAAATTTGTTAAATGTAGCCTTTCTAATACTAACCTTACTAGCATCATTACTAAGTAGCCTTATATCATCACTGGTCATTCCAACTACATTACCTCCCTAGCTATCTCCCCAACATTTTTTTGTATTGTATCTGCATCTGGTGACGAAACAAAAAAATCTGGAATTACCACAATCGTACTCTCCTAAGAACTTTAACTGGACGTACTTCTGACATTAACTCGTAGTTATCTCCCTAGAATCTAACTATATTGAATCAGCATACTTTGACTACTCATAAAGATCTGGAATTTCTACAATGGTACTCTCCTAAGAACTTTGACTGGTCAATCATCTTTAGTTTTCTCGATTGATATCTCCCTAGACTCTGACTATATTGTATCCGCATCTGGTGACTCTTCTATAAAGATCTGCTCTTTCTCAACTGGTTAGCTAATTCGTACTCTTAAGGTCACAAAGGGATATGTAGAATCGGTAATACTATCATCGGACAATAAGTATTTAATATCGGGTTCTGAAGATGAAACAATTAAGATATGAAAGTTCTCAACTGGGGAATGTATCTTAACTTTACAGGATCATACGGATCCTGTAGGTAATTTGTCATTAAGTGTTGACAATTGTTGGTTGATATCAGGAAATGGAAGTAAATTATATAATAATAAAAGTGAAGATTACCATATGAGAAGATAGAATATATAGAGGGTGCTTCATTAAGACATTGGGTACCAGGAAGTACCCGTGTAAAGACCTGAACAAGAATCTTGGCAGGAGTCAAGGATGTCAAGACCGAGGTATCAAGTAACAATATGTTGAACGAATGCCTAAGAATAAGGTCTCTTTAGGGAAGTACTCCGACATTGGTTCTATAGGAGACAAAGAATTTCCAAGGGATGCTAGCACAGGGAAGAATGTAATATAAAACGTTTTTAAACTTTTAAGAACTTTAATTAAAGAGCTGCGCGTTATTGTAGTGCTACGCGCTCTATAATATTTGTTTTTTTTTTAAATATTATTATTATTTTTATTATCTTTTTACATGTTTAATTTATAAAGATTATTTCTGATAAGTTCAAAAATATTATCTTATTTTTAAACATACTTTTTTAAAATTTTAGAGATTTTCTTATTTTTTTATAAATTAAAAATAAAATAATAGACGACATAAATTTATTAGATAAAAAAAAATTAATGTTTTAAATATCTTTTTAATATAAAAATACAAAAATAAATGTTTGACGCTCTTATAGGTATTCAATCTCTTTCCCACCAACCTCTAGACTGGTCTAGAGGCTAAATATAAAAGTTTATATGTCTCTACAAATATTCATCTTGTTATTCATACTGTCACTGAGGTATCTTTCGTCTAGATAATGATTGGTAGCTTAAGTCTTTTATATTTTTCCAAATTTGATGCAATGTAATCTTTCTCTTTCTCTTTCTCTTTATCTTTTTAATTTTAGTTTTTGTTGTATCTTCTTTTTATTTCCAACTTCTTCTTGTAGTTTCAATATTCTTATTTAAAGTTTTGAAATTTCTAGCATCTTTTCCATAGATACGTTCGAGAGTTACAATAATAGTATCTTTTAGATTCTCTTTTAGGTTTAAATTTTGAGTTATTTTCTCTTTCAATTATTATACAGGTCATTTCCTTATTCTTTTAGGTCAATTTAACGCTGTAATTTTTGCTGGCTATCTTCGATTTTTTCTATTTTGTTGATAAATTCTTTCTGTTTCTATTATTAGTGTTATGATTAATTGTCCCGGTTTTGTGAACATTGCGAAATGCATTAAGGCCTCTTTTTTAGATTATGAGTCTCAATTATATTTTGTCTGCAATTATAATTTTTTCCATTTTTCTCTTTTTATCTTTCTTCAATTTTTTACCTCTTCTGGAGGTGTTAACACCACTTTTATCGGGTAATCATGTCTTATTTACTATTCTGTGATGGATTGGAGACTTCCGAGTGCATATATCTTTTAGTATAATTCCTAGAATTTTCCTCAAAAATGGGTGGTTCGATTTGATGTTGACCTTTTTGATTCCTTTTTTGGTCCTAACTTCTCTAGGGTGTCGTTACTCCTACCTTTTGGAGCCGCGAAAAATCCTGATTTGAATCCTAACATATATAGCATCTTTATAATTAAACTATTTTTTGGGTTCAGAGTATTTACTTAAAATAACAAAAAGAATTATGATAAAAACTTTTAATTATTAAATAGTTTAAAACTTAGTACTTTTTATAAAAAATCTATCATTAGTTTCAATAAGTATAAATCTTTTTCTATAAAATATTAAAAATTTTGTTTCAAATTATAAAACTTTAATCAAAAACATTAATTAAATAGTCAAAATATTTAAATATTCTAAATAAAGGATTTATTTTAGAAATTTTTGATTCAAATATTAAAAAAGGAAATAATTTATTGATTATGCATCACTTAAAAAAAAATTTAATTTTCACATCAAATATCTGAAATTTATTTTTTTAATCAATTATACATCTTTAAAAGATTCAGAAAAAAAATTGTTTCTATCCAGATAGTTAAATATAATTAAAGTTATCTCAAAAAGAATAAATACTAGAAAAGTTATTTGTAATTGATAATAAATAATAAATTAACTAAAATAAATGCAACAAAAATGAGATAGAAAAAAGAATGTAAGTAAATTAAATGTAATAAAACTTGAAAGAAAAAATTTTTCAACCAAAATTAAAATATTCAAATTTTTTCATATTTTATCTATCTTTGTCTTTTTTCATATATTTCTATTTTATTTTGATTCTCTTTTTATCTTATTTTCTTTCTTTTTATTAGATAAAGTTTTTGGCGTGTTCTTTACTTTACTTTCAGATTTTTATATTTATCTATTTTTTTCTATTTATTTAAAAAAAAAAAAATTTTTTTTATATTTTTTTGAAAATGTTAATTTTAGTCTTTATAATTTACTTTTATTAAGATTTTTATCTTAATAATTTAAAGTTTTGCATAAATTAATCTTTTAATTGTTTTTTTAGTTATAGTGTGTAGTATTTCTTTGATTATTAAAGGAATTTTAGATTTTTATAACCAAAATTTTAATTTTATATTTCAGATTATCTGTATTTAAATTTTACCTCAATTTTTTTTGCTTATAATTTTTTTAATTTTTGGATCAAGTTGCAATTTTTTCTTTTCGTATTCCTTTTAATATTTTTTTGAATTTTTTATGCTTTTTTAATTTGGCTCTTAATCAAAAACATGATATTTTTTTTTTCTGTTTATCTATATTTTTTTGCTTTTTATAATAATTTTTGATAAAATAATTTCTGATATAAAATTTTTTATTTTTAATAATATCAACTATTATTTATTACTAAATATTATTTTTTAAATGACTTGAGGTTAAGTAAATTATCGTTTTTTATATATTATAAGTATACGAAAATTTACCTATATTTTTAACTCTAAAATATTTTTTTAATATAAATAATAACAAAAAATAAATAATAATGGCACTATGCTTCTAAGGTTTACCTCTTTAAATTCACTTGTATTTACTCTTATAAATTTCTGCTACCTCCTGCGGAAGTCGTTCATAGATTTCTTGATCTTCCTTTATCTTCGGTTCAATTTTCATCTTGAAAATAATTTCTTTTTCCTCTTCTAGTTCTATATATTCTATAGCTCCTTTATATTTTTCCTCATTATTTTATTGTTCGTATCCATTATTGATTCATTAATTCCAATCCTTGATAGCTTTATCATAAAAAGTTTAATCATCTTGCGTATAATGTTTTAACTCAGTTTTCTTCAAATTTTAAAACTTATAGTATTTACTTAATTTTTAAACTATTAACATATCATTATTAGATATGCTTTTGTCTTGCAGAATCATCGTCATAATATTCTTATCTGCTAAATAATTTATTTATTTTAGATTTTTCTCAATATCCATAGGATCTGCAATTACTTTAATTTTTCTAGATTATTAGATTGTTAATATAATTTAATTATTGATTCTATCTTCTATTTACTTAGTTAGAAGTTTACCTTTTGCATTTCCGATTTTTAGTGATTTACTTTTTTAATTTCTTATTTCTTACTTTATCTTCACAACGATTTGTAAAAATGTTATTATTTTTCGTTTAAATCCGAAACTTAAAATTTTAGGAGTTTGATTTTGTTATTTTTTGATATATATATCTTTTCGTAATTGATAGTTAAATTAGTAAGTCTTTTGCTTGATAAGAGGTTTATTGGATAATATAAACAATGTTTAGGTTGATACTAAGTTTTTGATCTATGACTGACTAGTTGAGTTTGAAAAATAAGATTTTGATGAATTGAATAGTAATATAAAATTGAGACTATTAGATAGAATGTTTTTGAGTGATAATGTTGTTAGGATATATTAAGCAAATGATAGTGTTTTGAATTGAATTAAGGATATGTTTTGTGTTATTATATTTATAAAGGCTAAGCTAGATTATTAGTTATTTATATTGTTTATAATATTTACTTTTATATTATGCTATATTATACTTTTAAAATCAAATACCATTTTCTAGTTGTCCTTATCAATTACACTTGTTGGTAACTGATTTGATTGATGTCTAGTAATAATTTAGTATATAATATAATTTTAGAGTGTACTTAAGATTTGAAATGATATAGAAATAAATAACTCTGATTATAGACATAAATTAGAAGTTAATAATAAAATATGTAAATAAAGTAGTTTAAGAGTACACTACATCTTAATAGTATTAACTAGAGAAATCTTACTAATATATTAGTAGATTAAATAAAATAGAAGATATAGATAGAGGATATTAATAAATAGCTAAAAATAAGTAGTTAATATATTAATTAGAAATATAAAATAGGGTTATAAAGTATAGACTGTGTGGTATAATATTAGTAATTCAAATTAATCATATTCAAGTAGTAGTTTATAATAACAATCATTATATAAGCTAAATTCTTACATCTGCTTAATCATATTATTACATAGATTATAAATTAAATACTTATCTATTCAAATTTTTAAAAATACCAGCAACAATATCTCAGTAACACTTTAACACTTTATTACACCACCATAACTAAATCAACTAACTAACTACATCCTTATTTACTATTATTTAAACTAACTATTTTATAATTCATAAACACACCATTTTGTAGAGACTATATTAGATCATTACATATTATCTTTAAAATTACTAAACCTATTTTAAACATTATAGAAAGGATATCAAATTAACACTTCTAGACATTATTTCAAATCAAACAACTACTATCAACAAATCTAATACATCAGCTAAAATATATACCTATTATCAAAATATTACCTTAATTACTAATTCCAACATCTCCTTAATTGGAATCAATTTTCATCATAAAATGAAAAAAGCAAGAAAGTTAGCAAAGATCTTAAAATAAAGGCTAATATGTTTAGTATTCTTTAAAATAGCTAAAGTATCTAAATTAGAAAATTAATTAATAATTAAGTATTAATTTAAGATAAATATTTAAAGTTGTTAAATGTTTTTTCCATCTCTGCTTATATCAAAAATTACCCTCTATAATCAAAACTTACTTAATCATTAAATTATTTACATCCTAAAATAGAAAATAACTACCTAGTATAAATAATCTAATATTAATCATTACTATAAACATTCTTTAATCAATTATATTAGGCATTACTTTCTTTTCAAATCAATCATTACCCCCTAGTAAATAATTAATAATATTACATTCTATATCATTTTATTAGTAACTAAGGTTAAATAATACAAGCTCGTATAAGCAAATACTAGCTCAATAAAATCAAAACCATCTTATAATGATTTCTTACAATCAAAAATTAAAAAGGTACCTGAAGTAGATTATTACCGCCTGAGGTAATTTAGTACCCTCGGTATAATAATAAAAAATACCAGCTATAATAGTTTGTAAATACAAACTGTCTATAAAAAATATTTACATTCTATAAATTTTAAAATAACTTACTCACTATAAATATTTAAAATATCTCACTCACTATAAATATTTAAAATATCTCACTCACTATAAATATTTAAAATATCTTACAATCTATAAATATTTAAAATATCTTACAATCTATAAATATTTAAAATATCTTACCAACTATAAATATTTAAAATATCTTACAACTATAAATATTTAAAATATCTTACAATCTATAAATATTTAAAATGTCTTACTCCTATAAATATTTAAAATATCTTACTCCCTAAAATATTTAAAATATCTTACATTCTATAAATATTTAAAATATCTTACCATCTATAAATATTTAAAATATCTTACAATCTATAAATATTTAAAATATCTTACATTCTATAAATATTTAAAATATCTTACATTCTATAAATATTTAAAATATCTTACATTCTATAAATATTTAAATATCTTACATTCTATAAATAGTTTAAAATATCTTACCAACTATAAATATTTAAAATATCTTACATTCTATAACTATTTAAAATATCTTACATTCTATAAATATTTAAAATATCTTACCAACTATAAATATTTAAAATATCTTACATTCTATAAATATTTAAAATATCTTACATTCTATAAATATTTAAAATATCTTACCAACTATAAATATTTAAAATATCTACATTCTATAAATATTTAAAATATCTTGCAATCTATAAAAATTTAAAATATCTTACAATCTATAAATATTTAAAATATCTTACATTCTATAAATATTTAAAATATCTTACCAACTATAAATATTGTAAAATATCTTACAATCTATAAATATTTTAAAATATCTTACAATTCTATAAATATTTAAAATTATCTTACATTCTATAAAATATTTAAAATATCTTACATTCTATTAATATTTAAAATATCTTACCAACTATAAATATTTATAAATATCTTACATTCTATAAATATTTAAAATATCTTACATTCTATAAATATTTGAAAATATCTTACCAACTATAAATATTTAAAATATCTTACATTCTATAAATATTTAAAATATCTTACATTCTATAATATTTAAAATATCTTACTCACTATAAATATTTAAAATATCTTACCAACTATAAATATTTAAAATATCTTACCATCTATAAATATTTAAAATATCTTACTCACTAATAAATATTTAAAATAACTTACCATCTATAAATATTTAAAATATCTTACATTCTATAAATATTTAAAATATCTTACCAACTATAAATATTTAAAATATCTTACAATCTATAAATATTTAAAATATCTTACCAACTATAAATATTTAAATATCTTACATTCTATAAATATTTAAATATCTTACCAACTATAAATATTTAAAATATCTTACCAACTATAAATATTTAAAATATCTTACAATCTAAATATTTAAAAGTCTTACTCCCTATAAATATTTAAAATATCTTACTCCTATAAATATTTAAATAACTTACCATCTATAAATATTTAAAATATCTTACATTCTATAAATATTTAAAATATCTTACCAACTATAAATATTTAAAATATCTTACAATCTATAAATATTTAAAATATCTTACAATCTATAAATATTTAAAATATCTTACAATCTATAAAATATTTAAAATATCTTACCAACTATAAATATTTAAAATATCTTACCAACTATAAATATTTAAAATATCTTACAATCTATAAATATTTAAAATGTTCTTTACTCCCTATAAATAGTTAAAATATCTTACTCCCTATAAATATTTAAAATATCTTACATTCTTAAATATTTAAAATATCTTACATTCTATAAATATTTAAAATATCTTACCAACTATAATATATTAAAATATCTTACATTCTATAAATATTTAAAATATCTTACATTCTATAAATATTTAAAACATCTTACCACTATAAATATTTAAAATATCTTACATTCTATAAATTATTTAAAATATCTTACATTCTATAAATATTTAAAATATCTTACATTCTATAGAATATTTAAAATATCTTACATTCTATAAATATTTAAAACATCTTACCAGACTATAAATATTTAAAATATCTTACATTCTATAAATATTTAAATATCTTACATTCTATAAATATTTAAAAGTATCTTACCAACTATAAATATTTAAAATATCTTACATTCTATAAATATTTAAAATATCTTGCAATCTATAAAAATTTAAAATATCTTACAATCTATAAATATTTAAAATATCTTACATTCTATAAAATATTTAAAATATCTTACCAACTATAATATTTAAAATATCTTACAATCTATAAATATTAAAATATCTTACAATCTATAAAATATTTAAAATATCTTACATTCTATAAATATTTAAAATATCTTACATTCTATAATATTTAAAATATCTTACATTCTATAAATATTTAAAATATCTTACCAACTATAAATATTTAAAATATCTTTACATTCTACTAAATATTTAAAATATCTTACATTCTATAAATATTTAAAATATCTTACTCACTATAAATATTTAAAATATCTTACATTCTATAAATATTTAAAATATCTTACATTCTATAAATATTTAAAATATCTTACCAACTATAAATATTTAAAATATCTTACATTCTATAAATATTTAAAATATCTTACATTCTATAAATATTTAAAATATCTTACTCACTAAAATATTTAAAATATCTTACCAACTATAATATTTAAAATATCTTACCAACTATAAATATTTAAAATATCTTACTCACTATAAATATTTAAAATAACTTACCATCTATAAATATTTAAAATATCTTACATTCTATAAATATTTAAAAATATCTTACCAAACTATAAATATTTAAAATATCTTACAATCTATAAATATTTAAAATATCTTACCAACTATAAATAATTTAAAATATCTTACATTCTATAAATATTTAAAATATCTTAGCAACTATAAATATTTAAAATATCTTACTCACTATAAATATTTAAAATATCTTACATTCTATAAATATTTAAAATATCTTACATTCTATAAATATTTAAAATAACTTACCATCTATAAATATTTAAAATATCTTACATTCTATAAATATTTAAAATATCTTACTCACTATAAATATTTAAAATATCTTACAATCTATAAATATTTAAAATATCTTACATTCTATAAATATTTAAAATATCTTGCAATCTATAAAAATTTAAAATATCTTACAATCTATAAATATTTAAAATATCTTACAATCTATAAATATTAAAATATCTTACCAACTATAAATATTTAAAATATCTTACATTCTATAAATATTTAAAATATCTTACCAACTATAAATATTTAAAATATCTTACTCACTATTAAAATATTTAAAATATCTTACCAACTATAAATATCTTAAAATATCTTACCAACTATAAATATTTAAAATATCTTACTCACTATAAATATTTAAAATAACTTACCATCTATAATATTTTAAAATATCTTACATTCTATAATATTTAAAATATCTTACCAACTATAAATATTTAAAATATCTTACAATCTATAAATATTTAAAATATCTTACCAACTATAAATATTTAAAATATCTTACATCTATAAATATTTAAAAATATCTTACCAACTATAAATATTTAAAATATCTTACTCACTATAAATATTTAAAATATCTTACCAACTATAAATATTTAAAATATCTTACCAACTATAAATATTTAAAATATCTTACTCACTATAAATATTTAAAATAACTTACCATCTATAAATATTTAAAATATCTTACATTCTATAAATATTTAAAATATCTTATTCACTATAAATATTTAAAATATCTTACAATCTATAAATATTTAAAATATCTTACATTCTATAAATATTAAAATATCTTACTCACTATAAATATTTAAAATAACTTACCATCTATAAATATTTAAAATATCTTACATTCTATAAATATTTAAAATATCTTACTCACTATAAATATTTAAAATATCTTACAATCTATAAATATTTAAAATATCTTACATTCTATAAATATTTAAAATATCTTACCAACTATAAATATTTAAATATCTTACAATCTATAAATATTTAAAATATCTTACCAACTATAAATATTTAAAATATCTTACATTCTATAAATATTTAAAATATCTTACTCACTATAAATATTTAAAATATCTTACAATCTATAATATTTAAAATATCTTACATTCTATAAATATTTAAAATATCTTACCAACTATAAATATTTAAAATATCTTACAATCTATAAATATTTAAAATATCTTACCAACTATAAATATTTAAAATATCTTACTCACTATAAATATTTAAAATATCTTACCAACTATAAATATTTAAAATATCTTACATTCTATAAATATTTAAAATATCTTACCAACTATAAATATTTAAAATATCTTACATTCTATAAATATTTAAAATATCTTACATTCTATAAATATTTAAAATATCTTACCAACTATAAATATTTAAAATATCTTACATTCTATAAATATTTAAAATATCTTACCAACTATAAATATTTAAAATATCTTACTCACTATAAATATTTAAAATATCTTACCAACTATAAATATTTAAAATATCTTACATTCTATAAATATTTAAAATATCTTGCAATCTATAAAAATTTAAAATATCTTACAATCTATAAATATTTAAATATCTTACCAACTATAAATATTTAAAATATCTTACCAACTATAAATATTTAAAATATCTTACAATCTATAAATATTTAAAATATCTTACCAACTATAAATATTTAAAATAACTTACTCACTATAAATATTAAAATATCTCACTCACTATAAATATTTAAAATATCTCACTCACTATAAATATTTAAAATATCTTACAATCTATAAATATTTAAAATATCTTACAATCTATAAATATTTAAAATATCTTACCAACTATAAATATTTAAAATATCTTACCAACTATAAATATTTAAAATATCTTACAATCTATAAATATTTAAAATGTCTTACTCCCTATAAATATTTAAAATATCTTACTCCCTATAAATATTTAAAATATCTTACCAACTATAAATATTTAAAATATCTTACAATCTATAAATATTTAAAATATCTTACAATCTATAAATATTTAAAATATCTTACATTCTATAAATATTTAAAATATCTTACATTCTATAAATATTTAAAATATCTTACATTCTATAAATATTTAAAATATCTTACATTCTATAAATATTTAAAATATCTTACCAACTATAAATATTTAAAATATCTTACATTCTATAAATATTTAAAATATCTTACATTCTATAAATATTTAAAATATCTTACCAACTATAAATATTTTAAAATATCTTACCAACTATAAATATTTAAAATATCTTACTCACTATAAATATTTAAAATATCTTACCACTATAAATATTTAAAATATCTTACATGCTATAAAAATTTAAAATAACTTACCATCTATAAATATTTAAAATATCTTACATTCTATAAATATTAAAATAACTTACCATCTATAAATATTTAAAATATCTTACATTCTATAAATATTTAAAATATCTTACATTCTATAAATATTTAAAATATCTTACATTCTATAAATATTTAAAATATCTTACATTCTATAAATATTTAAAATAACTTACCATCTATAAATATTTAAAATATCTTACTCACTATAAATATTTAAAATATCTTACTCACTATAAATAATTAAATATCTTACATTCTATTTTAAATAGAAATACCATCTTATTTTAAGTTTTACCTCCTTTATTTGTTTTTTTTACTTGCTATATATTAAATAATTTACTTTCTGGATTTGTTAAATTACCAACTTAACATAATTATTTTACAATCTTTTTTATTATATACATTCTATATTTAATTATTACTCCCTTTCTTAGTATTCTTACAATCTTATTTATTTTATTACATTCTTAAATTTTATTTATTACTTTCTAGTTTTTAAAGTATTACTCACTTTTGTTAAATATATTACACACTTTTTTAAAATTTACCTCCTATACATTTATTTCTAACTTTTTTCGAAGTCATTTTAGCCTTTTTTAAATTTTCTTACTTTCTCCTATTTTTGATTATTTAATGCTTTCTAATTTTTATTATTATTTACATTCTATTATTATTATATTTACCATATTATTTTCTCATTATCTCGAAAACTAATTTTTTATTAATTACTTTCTATCTTTATTTTTTACCTCCTAAATCTAATTTTCTCACCTCCTTAAATTTATATTAATTACAAGCCTTCAATTTTAATTCTAGCTAAACCTCATCTCTATTCTCCATTTTATTTATTTTATGCTAACTATCTAATTTTTCTTATCCTTTATAAAGTTCATAAAAATCAGCGTAAATTCCTTCTAGTCTTTCTACTTTTTATTTCAGTTATTCAATTGTTTCTCCTTCCTCTACTGTTAAGTTTATCTCTTCTTTATTTTTACTTAAAATCTTGACTTTTATTAGTTTTGGTTTCTGCTAATAAGATAGTTCAATTTTAGTTTCTTCAAGATGAAGTTATTTATATTCTTATTTACTTTCGCTTGATTAGCCCTTTTAGCTTATTAAACTTTTTGGATCATTAAATGAAACTTTTCTACAATTTCTTTTTGGGCACTGATTTGAACCCTCTTTTAAGTATTCTTCAAGAATACAAATTTGGCACACTTGATGTCCACAAGGAAGGGTTACGGGAATTCGTATTTAAGAGTCGAAATGAACTAAGCATGAGCTGCACCTGTTAGATTCAGCCATATTGATTATAATGAAAGTGAATTAAATAGTTTAAATCTATTTATGTTTAATTCTAAAGCTTAAGAAAATAATAAGTTATTAATAATTAGATAGTTACTATACTAGTCTAAAGCTAAGAAGCTTTTCTAAATTAAGAATTCATATATTAACTTAATTAAACATTTAGCTATTAGTTAATTCATTTTAATCCATATCATATTAACACTATCTATCTATACTCATGTAGTCTATCATTTAGAACTTTAATGCAATCAATATTGCTACTATCATAGCTTTTGTATACTAATAATAGTTATCTATTTATAATGCTTTTACTTATAATAGGAAGGATATACTTTTAGTATAATTAGTAGCTTTCTAAAGGATTATTTTGCTACTTAATTATTTTATTAAGTCTACTAAGCTAGCCTTTTTAATTTCTTTTTCTATTTACAACATTTATATATAATGTCCAAACCTATACCTAAGAGATGAGAGACCAAATGAAAAGATAAGATAATTTAAAGTTAATAGATTAAAGAGAGAGGTTGATTTATTTAGAAGCTGATATAAAAAGTTAGCTCATTATTCTAACTAGAAGAAAGACTTTTAGGAATAATAAATGGCACATCTTATATCTTAAGATAATAAATAGTAGATAATTTAAGCAGAAGTAAGTGTAGAATCTATTTTATATTTTTATTTATTTCTTTAAAATAAAAGCCATTATGCAATCAATCTGGAAACAACCATGCAAGGTAATGTCGAAACTTCACCTATTAGCATACAAAGCATCATTTTTCTTCTTGCAATTCGAAGCTTGCATCTCTTTAGTTTGTCAATTCTTATTATCAAGCGTGAAGCAGATCTTTTTGCTTTATTTTTGCTACATCAGCTTTGTATTATACCTCAAAGCCTTATGGAAATTGAAGCCTTCCTAATTAAGCATAAATTTTGCTGAAGGAAAAAAATCGAATAATCTATTCTAAAGCCAGTAATTTAGCTGAAGCTTCCGAAGGTAGAAATCTTTCCAAAAATATTTTGGAAGGGTTTACTTCTTCCTACTACAGGGGGAAAAGGAAGAGATTGCTTTTGCTTTTTATTTACCCTACTACTATCTAGCACTTGATGAAAATGTTGTCATGCTAGTCTTTATCCTTAATGCTATTATCGTTAACTTCCATGCTTCTAACCAAATTTTCTAATTCTCTCGCTTTAACTCTTCAATAATTTCAGATCCACATTAACATATCTAAACTGATCTCATATTTTAAATGATATCAAACTTCAAAGACATTACAAAAATATATCTCAGAGACAAAATTAGTAGACTTTAATGACACTGATATTTCTATTAAGGATTTACTTAAAAGCTTTAGAAAAACAGAATATTACTAACTAATAGAATCTCTAACTCATCAAAAAGACATTAAGTAAAATAGTTTTAGACTTAAAGATTCAAATTAAGATACTTAGATAGCATTATGAAGGCCTAATTTGTAATTTTCTTATTTTAAATTTCTGGTAAAATGAAAATTTTAATCTTCTTATACTTTAGTTTAACTAAGATGATGAAGGTTTATATCTCTGGTAATGAGTATAGAGAGATGATTTTTTAGGATAACTGCACATTTTTTAAAAAGTGATTGATATTCCGAGTGAAGAATTAAGATTTGAATGAAATTGTTAAGCTATAGACTAAAAATAGACTTCATATAATGAGGCAATCAAAAAAGAAGTAGAAGAAAAGTGTAATTTCTTTACATCTTCCATTACGTTATAAGGATAGTAATTTCTAGTATGTGCATTCTTAGAACTTGATGTACGTATCTATTTCAACAAACAAAAATAAACCTCTGATAAAGTGTACTTAAATATAACCAATAATAAGGTATCTCCAGTGGCTATAATGATACAGAATAATGAATATAGCAAAATAAATCCATCTAATTTTTTATAATGTATAGAGTTGCTTCTAATTCAAGTGTAGATATAAAGACAGTTTCTTGATACCAAAGTTCTGGTAGATTTTGATAATCTGCTACCTTCTTTGTCACTAAATTGTTTATATAAATTAAGGCATAAGAACTTGAGTAAGGAAATTACCATACATTTATTTTTGAAGTATAAGGAGTGATCAAGTGTACTAGCCAAAAATAATCTATATTTACAGAGCTCCTCAAGTTGAAAATTTTATAGTGAGCTCTCAAAAAGGAAAAGCATGAGATATCTTATTTAGTCTAAAGTGTGATGATGCTACTGATTTAGATGAAGATTATCCCTTAAGATACCAGTTCTTTTGCATGGGATCATTCTATAATGAATTTCATTTAAATTAGATGAAGAAATTAGCACTAAAAGCTTTAAGTTATTTAAATACTCTTAGTTTTTCTCCTATAGATATGAAACAGTTCTTATGATATCTATCCTAAAAAATAGAGAAGCAAGAATAGATGGCAATAGCAGTTTCAAGTTACTAAGAAGTAAGACTAAACGTAGCACCTGAAAGCCTGCAGAGTTATATAGACAGTATCTACCAATGTCTTAACTAGCAAACAAAGTACCAGATATCCTTAAATTAGACGTCTTTGCTTACGTAGATAATTAAACAGTTCTAATATATAAAATTTAACATTGAACAAGAAGTATAACCTAGTCTAATAACTAGGTGAAGTACCTTTAACTATATAAATAATCATACTTTTACATATAAAACTTCTAAAATCTAAATTTGATAAATCTTGTAAATAATTCTTCTATTCTATGAAAGGAGAAAGAAATTCCTACTAAAGAAAAGAGTTACGAGACTAGAGTCTTTTCTTTTTTATGATCTCAATCGTTGAAACTATAAAGGAGAAATAATGATAGTAATGGGAATTTCTCTGCCTAATTCCTAAGTTATTCAGTGATATTAAAGGATGCTTTGTTGTAATCTTTTAATTTGAAGAAACAATTAATGTGAAATGGATGATTTTAGTTATATCCATTATTTAAATCTTCTGATTACTAAATATCTGAAATGATAGATTCTATATAAGAAGGATAATTTGAAGAAATTTAAAATCTGAGTCGAATATATTCTAAGCTATAACCAAACTTAAACACCTTCAAATTTAGTGTGCCAATCGTGAGATATCAACGAAAAAAAATGAGAAAATGGAACTTCATGCTCAATAGAAAAAATCCAACTAGCTAACTATTATAGGTGTAAATTGTAGTTAGTCAGGACTTATTATACTCACTTCAGTTTTATAAGAGGTAGAAGAATAAGAAAATGAGGATAAAATGAAGAAAAGCAAGAATAAGAGAATCAAACTTAGGAATAGAGAAACGAAGAAATGTAAAATTATGAAGAATCAAACTTAGGACTGGACTTAAATGAAAAAAGAGAGGATAATGGAAATTAGTCAAGTTATAAGTATCCAATTCCTGCTTAATCATTAGTAATCTTATGTTTAATATTTTTCAATTTATATATTTATAACTCTGAATGTAATGTCAAAGAAAAAGGAAAATTTAGATAGAGCTTTATATTTTAGTTCTTTAAATCTGCCAAAATTATCCCAATGAACAATTAATGTTTTCATGACAGTTCCTTGATTAAAGATTCAATCCTAAGCTCTAAAAAAAATTTCATTTTGTATATAGATTTTGCTATTGCTTCGTGATGCTTTCTGGTAACCTTATAATTGTTACTTAATAGAAAAGTTTAGGCTAAGATTTTGGATTTACGGTTTTAGTAGGTTTAGGAATGTCTGTAATTTCATTTCATACATTTTCACGTTTTTTAACACTGAAGAAACTATTCTTAACTATCTTGTCTCTTTATCAGCTACATTTTCTATTATCTCTATTTGATCCATTATAGTCTTTTATTGCAATATAATGCTCAAAAAGATGCTTAGACTGTAAATGAATAAAACTATATCCTAAATATCATAAGCAGTTCATCCTCCTTAAGATGGTAATTAGATGGAGGAAGGCTAAAATGAGAAAAGGAATTGACTTAGCTAACCTAAAAGTAACTTCTAGATTTATTTTATGGTTGAAGATAGTCCAACTTACTTTAATAAAGATACTTTATAGCATAAATAATACATAACTTGATGTTTATGAATCTTATATGCTTCAGAAAACTAAAGACCAATATATGAGTAATGACTATATATCTCTTACCTTTGATTTATTAACTAATCAGACTCTTTCAAATAATCAAATCAAACCCTGTTTTAAAATAAGGCAGATTAGGAGAATTTCTACTCTCTTTGATTAAGAGATAAAAAGACTTTAGAGCTTAAACCTTCTAATAAAGCTTCAAAGCTTAGTTTTTTATATAAGTCTAAAGATCTTAAAGTAATTAAAATCTCGAAGCATGAACAGCAGTTCTCCACCCTTCATTGGCAGTAAAAGTACAAAATATCTCATTTAATGGTATGAAATTGATCTTCATAGATCTCTATAGAAACGCTAAACATATACATTACTTTAAATAGTCAAAGGTAATCTGGATTTCAGTTAATGATAGTAATATATAAAAGATCAAGAAGGTTAGGCATAAGTTGTAATTTAAGCATGAAAGTGAAAGAATAAAAAGAGACTGAAAAAAGATTTAGCCTTAGTTTGTACTTAAAGAAGGAAATAGACTGAAAAAGTAATTTAAGCCAAACAATATTACACAGGTTAAGCCTTAAAGCGCTAAACTTCACTAATAGAACAGTAAAATCTAAATGCAGGAAGGTATAAAATGCACTCAGCTGAAACTAAAAGAAATGAGTAAAGCGCTAAGGATCAAGCAAAGGAGAAAAACCTCTTTGAAGATAGAACTATAAGCTTAAAGTACCAAAGTGAAGCTAAATATTCTATACTTGCATCAAAAACACTAAAGTAGGTAAGTTTTATCTTTACCCAAGACTAAGGTAGATAAAATAAATTATATAAGGATATTAATTTGCTAACTAAGCTAAGCTTAAAATATTCTAAGGAATAAAGATTAATTATCTCTTTTAAGGCAAAAAACATTGAGTGTCTAATTTCAAACCCAGTATAAATAAGAGAAAGCAAACTCTTCAGCTAGTATATAAGACAAGCTAATTTTAGATAAAGCTTGCCAGTCACAGATAAAAGCTGATCTACACGAACTACTCCAAGATGCACTACTTATCTACAGTAAAAGTCTAAAATTAAGAGTTGCTCCTTGATTGAAATCATATAAGAATAACCCGTGGGATTACAAGGCTCAATTTCAGTTTTCTAAGAAGTTTTGACTCACTAAACTTCAAATTATCAGCTCTTCATTACTCAGTCAAATGGATTTAAGATTACATGACCTAATATCGTCAGAAAATGAAATGAAATAAGGAAATATAAGCATAAGGTTGATAATTAAAAAGGAAATAACCCAATTAAATGTAGCTTATCTATTAAGTTAATTTAGCTTCAGCAGAAGGCTTCAAGTGTTTTTTTCTCTTTTAGCTAAAATCTAGAGCACATTAATAAATAGTTAAAACAAGCCAAAGCTAAAAATCTTGATTATTCTTTCTTGCCAAGTAACTAAATGAAAAGCTAAAAGAGAACTTGTGTGTGATTAAAATAGTAGAAATACTTGAAGCTAAGAAAGTGAGTGAGTATGATAGAGGAATAGAAAGTGAGATTGGAATTGATAACCAAGAAGATCAAGCAGTTAGAATAAGATGCCAGTAGATCAACATTATTACTTTTAATTAAAGGGTGCAAAGAAAGGATTGGGCATTTAATTAGACATACTTAAAGTTTAGATATTTAGTTACAAGTTATCAAATATCTTTAGATAAGAGTCTTGGATATGTCCAAGAGTAATTAATCAAGAAAAAAAAATTTAGATACCTCCATACCTATTTTATTAGATTGAGAGAGCAAAGAAACCTTTTTAAAATGCTATCACATTTAGTTTCAGTGATATTCATCTTTAATTATCATTAAGAAATTTTAAATATCTTCTTGTTATTTGCTAAAATTTATGCCACTGCTATATTAAGCTTTAGATATAAATAGTAATCCTATGAATATAGTATCCATTCAAAGGGCTAGTCTTATGATAAACGATTATAGAACAAAAATGATTTAATATATTAAAAAAGTTCACTTTTATTTGGCTGTTCGTGTAAAGAAATTAGAAGAATGCAAGTTCTGGAATTTGCTCAGTAGATTATAAGAAGAATTCTAACGAAACTTATTTATAAAATACATTACAGACTTTCTCTTAGAGTAAGATTACATATCTCTCACTATATAAAAGGGAGTAAATTCATAATTCTGATAATTTAGTTTAAACTATTACTTATGCAGCTTTTGCTGGATCATTATTAACCGTGCTTTTTTAATTTACTTCTGTTAGTTTTATTCTGGTGGCTAAGCTCACATCCTTCTATTATTCTTACTAAAAATTTCATTTTATTCAAGGCTTTTGCAAAAGTTAAAACAACGGAAAAAATGGTTAAATTATATGAACTTTTGAAGAAAATTTGTATTAAATTAGAAAAAAATACTATTAGTATACTAATTAAACTTAATAGCTTTAAAAATTGTTTAAGTGGAATAAATGATAAGAATATCAAAATTAAGATAAAAAAATTAATAGAAAATAAGTATAAAATAATTATTAATTAATTATATAAAATTATATAAAAAAATGAATAACAGATGGAAATTGAATGTGGACCCCGTTGTTCGCAATTGTGTAAGCAGAGATACGTAGTTAATACTGAACATTAGCACTGTTTGGAAGCTTTCAGCTTTAAGGGCAAAATATTATATTCTGATATCATCCTTTCTTGCCTTTTTTAAGGAAAGGTAAGTATTATTTAGGTGGTATCGTAGAGAGAAACAAGAAATTAAACCGTTTTGTAGATATAATAAAGCAGAAAGGAGAATCTAATTAAATTTAAATTAATTTAATTTAATTTAAAACTTTTCTAAAATAAATAAATTATAAGTTTAAAAAGAAACAAAAATATAAAAGGCTCAAACTTAAAAAAAAGAATTTAAATAATTAAATTTATTAATTTATATTAAATACTAAGAAATTAAAAAATCTTGTAGATGTTATAAAAAAATTAAGTTTAAATTATTAATATCTCTTAAGTTAATTTTAATAATAGAAGTAGGGAGTGAAACATGCTAGATCATTATACAATTTTGATATTTAATGATAAATTAAAATTTATAAATTTGAATACTCTTTTTCATAATCTTTATGAAATGATGATTATTTTATGATTAAAAAATATTTAGTTATACTAATTATATTAGCATAATAATATATTCTAATTTAAAATTTTTTTGTTAACATTTGAACATAAATTTATCAACTTTAATTTTTTAATTTTGTTTAAATCACCATAAAGATCCAAATCGTAAGAAAAACCAAAGATAGTCAAAATTTTGTATGCAATATTAATAAAATAAATAGAACATTGTATAAAATTTTAGTTCTTAAGGAGGTAATTTCTTAAATCACTAATATAAAAAATAATTTATTTATTTGCAAAAGTAAATTCGGAGACTTTCTCTGGTTTACATATAAATATAAGGACTTATTTAAGATAATTAGTTTTACACGTTAGATTTGTATTTTTTTAATAATAATTTAATCTAAAAAAACTAACTTTAATAGAATAATTTAGTATAATATCATAATGTTATAATTAAATATTGCAAAAAGGGGAATGGTACAAGCAGTTAAATTCAACTAATTATTTTGGTTAATTGTAACCTTTAATTGGTGTATGAGGTGGTGTGCTTTCTTAACTATTTTGGGAATATGAGATTTAGATAAGGAGGATTTGAGTCTAATATTCCTCAATGTTTACAATGGATTACAGATTCGATGATGACGGCATTATCTACAAATTAGGCGTAGAAAATCAATTCTCAAACATAGATTCTAGTGAGGTTATTATGTGTTGTATTTAATGCTTTCTTGATTCCGAAATTGGGCTCTTAAGCAAAATTAAAATTTTTATATTAATTTTAATATAAAATCTATAAAGATTATATTAAATTTAAATAAAAATTTTATTAAAATTATTAATGCTTCAAGGGTAATTTCATTAATTAAATCCACTTCAAGACCCTAAACCTTTCATAAGCATTCCCTCCAAGATCTTTAATCCTACTAATGACCTCTCTTAGATTAGAAATAAAATCAGATAATTCAAAATCTTACTCTCGCTGTTCTTTAATCGTTCAAAAATATTATATTTTAGTAATTATATAATCAACTTTAGATTTTGATTAAATTTTTTTTTCTTAACTTTAATAGACATTTTATTCAATAAATATTAAGCTAGAATGCTGGATTCCAGATTTTTTTTATTTACTAAAAACAAAAAATATTTATAATTTTTATTTAAGTAACATGAAATATAATCTTTTTGCTTTTAACAAAAATAATAAAATTATAAAAAAGCTATCATTTTTGCTCCTTTCAATTATAAATAGTTTAGTTTTATTATTTTCCTGTTCGCCATTTGTAATTTTTTAGCATACTTTGCTTATTTTTACTTCAACTAAAGCAGTTATTTCATTTATGGCTACATAAAAAATTTAGCAATCTTTCTTTCAGATTTCAAAATTTAGCATAACTACCATACCAAAAAAATTAAAAATAAGAAAGAAAGCTTAAGAGAATTATTTAATTATATAATATAATTTAAAAGATGGTGGGAGCTGTGATTGACCTTCTTGACTAAACTTTTCTTGCTTGGAAAAAGTTCCTACCCTGTCGCTGAGAAAGTCCCTGTTCAGAATCATTTTCTCAAGGGAACTCTGTCTTCTAGATTATCCGCTCTTGGTATGGGCTTTAAGCCTTGCTGCTCATAGCGATGGAATTTCCTGGTAGCTGTTTCTGGACACAATAGGATATCCCCAGTATTCCTAAAAAAAGAGCATCGGGTCGTATAACTGGAAAGGAGTTTCAGTTCCAAAAATTCTTTTAGTTAAAATTATTAATTTAATTATATAGTATAAAGTTCATCAAAACACTTCAGAGTTTTCCGTTAGATGATCAATATATCTCAAGCATATTATGCAAAAACTTTTTCCTATTTACGTTTTTTTTTAGAGAAATTAAAAGCATTATCTTACCATATGCCCTTTACATTTGCAGTATCAACACCTCATTATATTTTTACTAAATTTTAAAATTTCGGTGAAAAGATATTAATCAATTATATTGGATTATTTTCTTCACTTAGTTAGGTTTACTATAATTCAAAATATCTTTAAATTTGCATCATCTTTAGGCTATTTTAAATTGCATTAATTTACAGCAATATTTATTAAGATAAAGTAATCCAGTTTATTTATTGTCTTATAATTTTATTTTCATTTATAAATAGATTAATGGATGTCATCAAATTCTCAGTTTATTGGCTTAGATTACTTACTGTTTTTTGTAAGTTTTTTGTTCTCTAACTACAAAAAGTATAGTTCATCTGTAGTATCTAGCTAAGATATTCTGGACTTTATGGAAGAAATCTAATTCTTAGGTGCCATTTTTAAATTATCATAATATTTTTTTATTTAATCAAAATATTATTTTTAACGTTAATTGTTGCTTTGTAAAATTATATCGTGGTTAAAGTCCTAAAGCTATTAAACATAAAATTAATACATTTATAGCTCTAATCTAAGACTCTTAATTAAAGATTATTACTCACTCCATTTTGAGAATTTAACGATATTTTATCGAAAAAATTTGCAAAGAAGAAGAAAATTAGAAATTTAATTGATTGATAAAAGATTAAGATTCTCATAAATTGACGTAGATATAATAATTAATTATAATAATTCGACAGGAAGTTTCATTTCTAAAATCTCAAGTGAATGAAATTACAAATTGTGTTGAAGTGATAATAATACGCAAGAGCTTTTATTATTTGAATTTTAAGACTAGAACTAATCAAGAGAAACAGTTTGAATACCCATGCTTTTTTCCTTATCATCTTTAAACTTCTCTCTTAAGGTACGGTTTAAAGTCATATCTTTAATTATTCAAATCTTCTTTCCTTCAATGAAAAAATTCAATCTTTACTTAGATATTCATATTTCTGATCTACCTCTTACTTTTTAAATATCTTTAAACTAAGGTCTATCCTTCAAATCTTTTAGTTTCTTTCTGTAATCAAATGAATCCAATTTACCTTATCTATACTTTTCCACATCTTGTTAAAACTTCTCTCTAAAGCACTTCTGAAAAGTCACATCTTCCAATATTCATATCTTCTTTCCTTCAATGAAAAAATTCAATTTTTACTTAATTATGTTTTTTTCTGTCTTGCTCCAAATTTCTTTCTTAAGCTTTTTTTAAGTAATCTATTCGCTTATTCTAATTTCTATCTGTCGATTTATTCATTCAGTTTTACTTAGTTAAACCTGATCTCTTTTTTATTTCAGAATTAACTCTTAAGCTTATTATTAAAGTCACATCTTAAAGTATTTGAAAATTCTGTCTTTCGATATTTTCATTAAATTTTTCTTAATTATGCTTTTTCTTTTTCTTTGTCTATTTCTTACTTCTCTCATAAACTTATTATTATAATCTGATATTCAAGAATTCTGTTTGAAATACTTGAATCATAAGTGATTCATTTCTAGATTATTTCTTAACTTAATTTTCTTCTTTTTATTGCTTGCTTTTAATTTTACAAGTTTTCTATCTAGATTTTTCAATACCTTTTTAGATTTTTTTAATTAAAATTTTAAAGTTTTTTTGGCATTTTTATTTTAAAATTAGATTGTTTAATATTTAATATTTTTGGCTATTATTATCTAATAATATTTTTAATTTATTTAATTTATTTTCTTTATTAAATTATAATATAAAAAGGCTTCGCGTTTTAAGCTCAGCGTTTAACAGTTTTAATATTTTGAAAGGCTTTTTAGCGAAATATGATTTTAGAGTTGGCTATATTAGTTTTGGTTTAATTAAATATAAGTAATATTTAATCCCTTATTGCTTTAAACTCTTATCTTCAATTTAATTTGAATATAATAATCCTTTTTTATCTATTTGAATATAACTTTGATATTAAAATAAATGATTTGAAGAATGTCTATAATTCTGAAGAAGTGATATATAAATAATAGTTAAAGTAAATGGGTATTTAAGGATGTATAAGTTATATAATAACTATAGATTAAAAAGAATAAATATAATAAATTAATTTCCTATTAAATACTTATAAATCTATCATAAAGTGTTTATCATACTCTTAATTGTCTATTAATTAAGTGAGTATCAAATTATTTATATCAATAAACCTCTAGTTTCATAATCAAAAAAATAAAGAATAATGAACTTTAAAGTTATGTCTAAATAAAAAAGTAGTTTTCTTAATAAAATTATTAACCTTGATATGTATCTAGTTATCTCTAAAATAAGGTTTAAAGTATTACTGTTACAAATTAAACAAATTATATATAAAGCTTAGGATTTATATATATAGAGAAACTAAGATAAAATGCTTTAAATAATTTATTTAAATTTACAATATTTCCTATATATCTAGAATATTATTTCTTCATAAACTTTAATAATAATTATTATTATTTAAATCCTAAGTTTACTTACTATATCATATATAAGTAAGAAATACAGAGAATATATTTATAAGTTATATTTTTATTTAATCTCCCACTTTTAATTATAATCCATAAATTTTGTAGTTGTATTTATGATTTTTATATTTTTCTTAGTTCTGTAGATTAAACATCAAATATGAAAGCCTTTTATTCATATTTAGCCTATTCAATCATTTTCGTTCCTCTTAAATTAAATCCCCTTTAGTCTAGTGCTTAGGATATTCGGCTCTCACCCGAAATATCGGGGTTCAAGCCCCGGATACGGAATTATTTTGTTACGCCTACTAAATATATAAAATTAAAAACGCCCAACGTGGGGCTCGAACCCACGACCACCAGATTAAGAGTCTGACGCTCTACCGACTGAGCTAGCCGGGCTTGTTTTTATAAAACTGAAGTTGCTTAAATATTAGAAATCCTATCTTAGCTTTAATAATTATAAGTTAACTAAGCTTTTTGTTTAAACTCCCAAAAGTTATTTTATTACACTAACAAAACTTTAACTAATATTTAGGTACTTAAATAAATTTTATTTAAGCCTTAGCTATTACTCTGAATTTATATTTCAGTTTAGGATTTTTTGATTTAAAATATTAAAAAACTTGATAATTAAAAATTGATTAAAAGGCACTTTTATTATTTCCCTTTATACTTAAAATTAATTTTAGATTAATAAGACAAGATACTTGGCAAACACATTTTTACAAAATTCCATTTATTAAATATTTCTAAGAGCTTTATTATGTAGTAGAATATGAAATTTAAAACTGTTGTAATCAGCATTTTGCAACTGTTTGTTTTAATATTAAAAATAAATTATTAAGCTCTACCTTTGTTCAGTCTTCATTTTTTGCTAGTTAGTTTAGCAAGAAATTCTGAGATATCTATATTTGGATATTAGACGTAACTACATGGTCCTGAAATTGACTTGGTAATTAAATTTCAGTATGATAAATAATGCTTAATTCTGAATTGATTGGTAAAGGTAAATTTTTAAAATCTACTAAGCAAGGAGTAATTTTCAAGTTTCTTATTATAAACCTCATTAGATCTGATAACTTCTTCTTTAATTAACTAACTAAGATTTTATCATCAAATATAGTTCCTGATCATTTCTATTAAATTTGGTAATAAGATCCTGAACTTAAAGCAAATCAGAAGCTCATTGAAGTATATTTAATCTGTTTAAAGGTTAATGTTCCCCTGCAGATAAAATTGAGATGGTATCTCTTATTTATGTGAGTATTGTGAAAGTTTGTACTGTAAATATTTGAAACTGTTGTATTTACTAATTGACATTTGAAGATAAAATACTTTAGTCTAATAATATGGTTGAGGACAGTTAGAGTTATCAGAAATAGTAAAAAATTTCATACTTGTTAATCGTAAAAGGATTTATAATATAGAATTTTCCAGTTTAATTACTTTTGTTCTAATACTCACTAATTTTCCTAAGAATTAGCAACTTTATTATTAATTCTTATCTTCAGCATATTCCCATTTTAGTTTAAAAAAGAAGGAAGTAAGGATATAACAAAAGAGGAAAAAGAAATAAAAATTACTACCTAGGACTAAGATATTAAGAAATTAAGAAAAAACTGACACAAGTTAGGATACCTAACTGCTTAATTTACTTAGGAGTAATTGATGGAGCAAGGGCTGATATAAACAAAATTTAGAGATTAAAAGAACATTTATTTAATGAGATTCAGGATATGAGGAATTCATTAACTTGTTTTTAAGTATGTATAAAAGCAAAAATATCTAAACTATAACAGATATAAAAGATAAGGATTAACTAATAAAAAGAAAACTATAAACAATAATATCTATAAAATTTCAAAAAGTGAGCTTCAAAATTAGATTTTATTAAATTGTATAGCTTAGAAAGAGGTAACAAATTGAAAACTAAAAACTACTTTTAATGACATAAGCACATCTTGGTAAACTATTTAGCATATTTAAAAAACGTTAATCAATTAATTAATAACAATAAGAAATTGTTATAATAGAAGTAAGTTTTAAACAAATTGAAGGAGATAAAGATAAAAATTATGCTGAATTAAAAATTAAAAAAAGGTTTGAATTTGAAATAAAATAATAAATAAAATCTAAAATTTCTATAAAAATGATTGAAAAATAAAAAAGTATAGCTTGATAAATGTATTTCATTTTTTAATTAAATATACATTAGAACTATGAAAAGCTTTAAAACTAATTTCTTTTTTAATATTCCTATAATTTTTTATAATGTATATATATTAAAATTTCTTTAAAACCTATTTTTTAACTACTTTCATAAATTAAGTTTGAGAATAATTTAGATCCTTACAAATAATGACATGTCATTTAATAAGCTGCATGTAAAAATTTAAGTTTCTCAGTTATTTCCAAATATCTATTAACAACTTAATGCTATCAAGTAAAATAGATTTAATCTAATTTACATCTATGAAATTAAATTCCTTTTTTAACATTAATCACAAACATACTAGATTTAAAGAATGAGCACATATAGCAAATAATATTAGGAAATTTAAAATTATTAAGTTACTACAAAAAGTAAAAAACAAGTATAAGCTAAATAGCTAAAATTATTTATTTTCAATCAATAAAAAATATTAATTTACCTCTAAGATTAAAGTATACAACATTTTCCATATTTTCATATTTTTATAAATAAATACGAGAAATACTCCAACTCACATTGACTTAAGATCTCCTACCAGCAAGTATCCATGGACGAAGAACTGAACAAGAATCTTGGTAGAAGCCAAGAGAGAAGACAAAGACTAAAGAGGCATCAATTAACGTTATTGATGAAAGATGTCAGATACTAAGATGGGAGCTATCCGATCAAGCCCTATAGAAGACGAGACTCACATTCTAACAACGGAATTTCTTATTACTTTTGAGGTGCTGACATTCTCTTCCTCGGTTTTGATGTTTCTGCTTTTTCTCTTTAGATTCTTATTAATTTTTAGCTTTGTAATTTAATTTGGTAAAAATGGCGGGCTTAATTTTGAACTGAGGTATAATGATGAGTATAATAAATTAGATTTGAATGTTATAATTTTGGCAATAATTTTCAAGATGGTTATAAATATATTAATGATTTCTTTTGTAAGAAATTTTAAATATTGAAGATAAATAAAAATGCATATAATATTCTAATATTAGACTATTGCATTTCCACTATTTTTACATATGACTTAAGATGTCTAATACTATATTACAGACATTATATGAACTAACTGTAATATTTAGAATTATACAAATTACTTCTCCAAATATGTATATTAAGAGAAATTGAGAGGTTTATAATTAAAAAGGCGTAAAAGAAGAGTTAAAAATAAGGAGGAAAGAATAATGAAGAACTCTTCATAATATTTAAAAAAGTTTTTGTCATTAAAGGAAATAATTCCGATAATTAGCAAAGTTAAAGGTATGTAGTTTAAATATAATTTAAGCTTATATGGTATTCTAATTTTAATTAATCTTTTCAATTAATTTATTAAAACTAAAATATTTTTTTTAATAATTCTATAATGAAAATAATGGTTAACTTTGAGTATTTAAAGCAGCATAACTTCACTTTCTGTTTATTCTTAAGTGAGTGTCTTTGTACATAACAGTGATATTCTGCTGATTATTTTCTACAATCAGGGACTAAATACTCCATATCATAAGATTTAAGCTTTACAGACAGGCACTGAGATACTTTCTCTTAAAGATCTCGAATCCAACTAGCAATCTCCGAAATTTGATTGATATATTAAGATCTAAATGTTACTGATGGCATTTTTGATTAAGTAAAGAATAGTAAAATATATATGGTTGTAAAAAAAGTAGGATGATTTGCTTAAATGGGATAGTTTTGTTAATATCTGACTATGAATATTATTTAATTTTGATATCCAAAAACATCACTAAAATAATTATAAAATGAATCTAAAAATATTTCTAATTTTCTGAGTTAATCAATTAAAAAGATTATTTTTGTACCTTAAAATGTGAAAACTATTAGTATATTTTAAAATGATTTTAATTAATAATGATGATATCACTTTAATTATCTTATCTTTATCTTATATATTTTTAAACAAAATCTTTCTCAATCTATTTAAAACGGAATAGATTAAAAAATATTTTCTATTTAATTATAAATTTCAAAGGCAGTTTATATTAAATCAGAAAAATAAAGACTTAAATAAACTTATTTAGGTTAACAACAAATATTAGCTTCATTTATTTAAATAGAAAATTACTGAGAATCATGTCAGATTTTACTAATTTAACTGATAGTATCATAATCAAATAAATATCTAAGCAAAAAGATCTAGTCAAATCATAAATTAAAGCCCAAAAGGTGATACAAAGATTTATATATACAAAATGTCTAAAATGGGATAATCTTTTGGTAAGATATGGAAAAGATTAATTGGGAAGATAGAATAGAAAATATCATAGGCTTAGATGCAGCTCATTAAACTACAATTTTATATAATCTGAAATTAGGTGAAGTAAAAGCCAATATTCCAATAATAGGGTTTAATTTGAAACAGTCGAATATAAAAATATAATAATGAGATGTAGGTGGAGCTGATAGAATAGATGCTTTAATATATTAACAAATGGATTAATTTTTGTAGTAGATTCTAATGATAGAGAAAGGAAAATGCTAAAGAAGAATTATTTAAAATATTAAAAGAAGATGAATTAAGAAACACTTGCATTTTAGTATTTACAAATAAATAAGACTACACTAATGCAATGGATATTGAAGAGTTAAAGGAAAAATTACAATTGAATGCAATAATGAAAATTACATATTCCAGGATTATGTGCAATAAATGGTGATGGTTTGTATGAAGGATTTGACTGGTTGACAAAAGCAATGTGTGGAAATGAAGATTATTTTAAAATATTTGATTAATGTAAGGTTATAAATTAATAAATATAAAGGCTAAAATTTTAATATTTAAATCCATTGCTACTTAAATTATTTTAGTCTAAAAACATTTTACTAATAAAATTTCTATTTAAAGTCATAAATATAACTATTAAAAATTGATTTTTTATCTATATTTTTCCAAATATTGAAACAAATGAATGTTAGAAAAAATAAAATTATACTATCTATCTTTGATATTTATTAAGATTAATAAGATATCAAAATTAGGAAATGTTCTAAAGTTAACTCTTTTATTCATCCTAATAAACATGTATGCTAAACTATAGCTGTAATAAAAATTATAAATTTAGAGTAAGTAATTTAAACATAGCAAAGATATTCTAGATAATAGAATATTAATAGATAAAACATTAAACTTTTCCTAATAAAATTATTATTTACTATAGGAAAAATAGCTATTATGAGCATAAGAATAAACATTTGGTAAACTTAAATATGATCAATAAATTAATAAAGTGATACCATACTTTTATTTAAGATTAAATTAAATCAAAATTAAACATATTTTAACATCAAAATAAACGCTTAATTTGAAAAATTAACAATTACTGATAAGTTATAGTAAATAAATAATCTTGCTAAGTTTTAGATATGAAACTTAATAATAGTATCGAAGTTAGAAAAATGTTTCAAATGCTCATAAATTAATAATATGTCATTTATATAGTTCTCTTAGCATAGTAAAGTATCATACATTGATTCTCATTTATGTATAAAAAATAAGAATATAAAAACTCATAAAGAAGGAGATTGTTTATAAATTACTTCAAAACAAGTAAAAATTTAGAATGCTTTGAAAGGGTTATCTAGATAATTGAAAATCGAAAAACTTAAACCAATTAAGTGTTTTATTTGAAATCTTTGAAATATCCGGAAAAAACAATTGAAAATTAAAGGCAATAATTAAGTTTTAATTTGATATCAAGTTAGAAAGGAAAAATTGTTTCTATAATTTAAAAATAAAGAGAAAAATGAATGTACTACTGAAGTTTCTTATTTAGAGATCATAAGGATGAAAAAGCCTTAAAAATTTAAGAAGGGTTATTATAACTAAGATAATTCGCTAAGTAGCTGAAAGATTTATCAAATGAATAAATTATTTTAATTAAAGGACTGATTGTTGATATAACTATGCTTGAATATCTTAAAGTTAAATTATAATTATTTATTATTTGATAAATCTTAATCCTCTTAAGGTATCTATTTTAACTATATGGTTTTTAAGTAAAATATTATATTACATGGTTTATTATTAGGATAATTAAGTGAATATATGAGAATACTATTATTTCTCTTTTTTATAATTATTTTACCTAAGATATTATAAACTCTAATGTTAATAGCTTACTTTATAAAGTGTTAAATTAATTTTATAGACTTTAGTATATATTGTTTTGATAATTTCCTATTTAGAACTAGTTATCTAGTCCCAAAAAGTTATTCTTGATGCCTTAATTTAAGCCTGGCTTATTATTATATTGGTTCAACTTATGTAAGATTAATGGTAATAGAAAATAAATGAAAAGTATGATAGATTGAGTATAATTATATGGTTTACTAATAATAACTACAAGTATTATTATTATATCATACAGTTACTTATTATAATCTATTTAACATTAATTTTAATTATTATATCCTTTTATAAACTAAATACTATTTATATTTTTAATTCCTCTATCATTTAACATTTGTAACAGCATTCTAAAATTATTTAGTTAAAAGTATTAGGGATTTCAATAGCTCTAAGTTTCATTATAACTTAGATTATTAAAAAGAATATTCAATTACAAAGAAAATTAAAAAAAGTGCTTAAGTATAAAATAAAAAGTCTGTAGGAGTATTATTATGTGCTCTAAGAGAGATTCTTAATATGATTTTCTTGAGGTCTGTAGCTATGCTTATTTTATGCTTTAATGAAACTTACTCAAAGCTAATATAGTAACTTAAAGCAAGACTTATAATGGAATATTTATTGTACTGTGGATACTAATGAGATTGGCAATTATCTTTTCGAATTAAATTTATTTGGCAATAAATTAAAAATTAATCCTTATATCTAATCTATTATATCCTTAATAGGTTATTTCCTTTCTTATCTAGCAAAGTTTAAGGTTTTAAAGTATTGTAATTTAATAATAGTTTAAAAGGAATAAATTATAGAAGCTATTCTATTAGTTTTAGCTTTAATAAATGAGATTTATTTTATTTAAGTAATTTAGTTTAGAAAAATATCTAGATTATGTAAAAAGGGATATATAATAAATTAAGTAGCAGTTAGTAAAATATCAAAACTAGTTACTTTAATAGAGAATTATAGGGAACTTTCTCTTCACTAAATTATAATGAAGATTAATTTAGATTTGAATTATAAGTATAAAGCATATATTACATAATACATTTTATATCATTAATCATATTAATTATATATAAGTATAAACAGCAACATTAGAGAATTCTACTTTAATTTTAGCTAAAATAAAACATCATTATTGGTGTTAAAAAATTAAATTAATCAAACTAATTAGAATTATAATTAATATCATTTTACACTAATGCAGCTAACATTAAATAAAAACTAAATAAACCAACAAATTAAAAAGGAAAGTCGATAAAAATAGCAAAAGAACTAAACCGCAAATTAAGATTATATGTTAAGATATAAAAAATTGACTTTTTTATTAAAAGGCAATTATAAAATCCTGACGAAATGATAAATTTATATTGCCATTCATGAAACCTTAACTTCAATTATGAATAACCAATTAGGATGCTTAGCTTGTATTAGATATTAATAATGTACTAAAGTATAAAACCAAAAAAATAGCAAAAAGTAAAGCTAAAAATAATGGATTGTAAGGAATTTTGGAAATAGATATTTATTAAAACTCTTATAACGTAGAATAGTAAATTAAAATATATTTGAATTAATCCTTTTTTGAGAAATACAAAATTTTACAAATTTTGAGAAGTTTGGAAAGTAGAATAATTTGTAAATGTTCTCATTAGATGTAAAACTAAGTCGAGATAAATAACGAAAACCTAAATTTAATAAAAATTAATATAATCTAATATCTAATAATATTTATTAATTTGAAAGATATAAATAATAAGCATTACTTTTTGAAGATAAATTATGAGATTTATTGCATATGAATCAAATAATTTTACTCCAAATCGTTTATTTGAGAGTAGTAGCAAAGAATTAAAAAAATATAGCTTGTTATGAATTGATTCTATTATTTAGTATAGAAAAAAAAGCAATTACTATAAGAACTAAAAATTAAAAAAAGAATAATTTAATAAGTTACTTTTTTAGATTCTAAAAATATAAACAAAAATCTTTTACCTAAAATTGCTAAAATTAACTAATTTTTATATAAACCTGTGACATTAAGAAGATACTGACTTCATATTAAAATAAATAATTCTACGGAAAGTTACAATGAAGATGCGTTTTAAATATTTGATACAGAATTAATAAGCAATAAACATTATCCAACAAAATTAGCTTATAAATTCAGAAAAAAGACTAGAAAATGAAAAATAAAAAAATAAAGTTAAACTTAAAATATTAGAAATTATAGATATTCAACTATAAATAAATTAAAAGTTAGCAATTTAATTTATTTAATTTTGCAAAGCAAAATATATAATACATACTTTTTCCATTAGGATCAACTGGAATAGGAAAATTTAAACTATTAAAAATATTTAACAATATGATAATACTAATTAAGTAAATCCTGGAAATTACAAGAAATTAGCTAAATTTTTAAACATACTAACATCTTATTCATTAGAAAATTTACCAGTTTTTAGTAATTGATTAACTCTTTCAAAATAAAAAAAAAAAAGAGTGAAAATAATTAAAATGAGGTAGATTATTAATAGTAGACTAAATAAATAAGCTAGCATCATATATTTGAAAATTTATAGATATAAGATTAAAAGAAATTGTTAATAAATAGGTACCAATCGGAAATTACAATATAATATATGTTGGTGCCTTAGGATGAATACTACCTATAAATGAAATTCAATTATATTGATTTAAAACAGTTAAAGATTGTTCAGATTTAATAGTTGGATTGTTATGCTCCAATTTAATAAATATAATAATTTACTTACGATAAGAAATAAGGTAATAAATTAAGAATTTTATTAGTTCATATGATTGCTGAAAAACTAGAAATTAACAGAGATTCATTCGTTAATAAACGCATTGATAGATAATCTTAGATCTATTGTCAGCAATACATTAAGTAAAGTAAATTTGAATGGAGTTTGATTAAATAACTTTTGATGCGAAAGATGATTGTATATGCTTCCAAAATATCAGATAAGATAAATGAAATCATAAAGTAAGTTAGATTATGCATAGCGTACTTTTGGACATTCATATCTTTCTTGTACTTTTAAATATTTAATCTTATAAATGAATCTATATAAAAATTAATATTCTAGTCTACCTCTTTAATGTCTTCTATAAAAGCTAATATTTGTATCTAAGAAGGGATATAAAATCCTTACTCTATATATATTATAGCCTTTCTATTACTTTTATATATATCCTAGACTATATCTCTTATAGTCTTTAAATTAAAGCTACTAAATATATAATACTAATAAGCTGGTTTGTTAAAATAAAGGGTTGCTAATAGTCTTATTAACTGTAATATATTAATGCTAGGCTATTAAAATTAGGATATAGTGATTAGTTAATTAAAGCTAGATTGCTAATCTTATATCCTTGCTACTGTAATATCTAATTATTTGACTATTTAGGTTAAAATAAATTGCTATTAATATAAGAAGATTTTACTTCTTTTAAGTATGTTAAGGTTTAGCATTATTTGTAGTTATAGTGAGTGAGGTTTAATTAGGTTACTACGTTTGAATAGCAACCAGTTGAGTAGACTCAAGATAGTGAGATATAATAAAAGCTTAGTCTAGATTAGTAATATGGGAAGCTTAAAAACTTACTTGAAGTCGTTGATTGGAATTTCTCAGATCTTAGTATAGTGATAAAGGAACTATAATTGAAAAGTCTGCAAGATAAAAAGTTAATTCTATCTTAATAAGAAACAGTGCTCTAAAAGACAGAGTCAGATATCAATTTCTATAGACAAAATTTTAGTAAAAAGTAGAGAATGTTGAATGAAGCAAATAATAGACACTAAGAATGTGCTTAGAATTAAGATAAAGCGAGGTTTCGAATAATCTCATATTTGTCATTAGTTGCTTGCCTGGTTGTGTCTATGAATTTATCTAAGAAATATTTGAAAGCCTCAAATACTTCCAAACGGGAGGTTCTTATTAGTGATGTTAATTTCTCTAAGGATTGCTAAAAATTTTGAATTCTTTGATGAAGGCTGCGGAGAACATTAAATTGCTGTCTGATTTTACTTAACTTCATTGCTAGAATTGCGATATGTTTGTAGTTAGAAATGCTTGATAAACAGAAAAATAAAATATATAGAGAACTAATCAAGCTTTGGAAGTTTTTTCGCTATATTTTGATATATATAATATTAAGCCTGATACCTAGATAAAAATCAAAGAAACAGAAAAAGATTAAATACCAAAAACAAAACATTCCCAGTATGAAACTTTATCTTTAAAATAAAGTAAAATCTTCAAAGATAGAAACGAAATTGACGGTTAGCTTTTAATCCAGATCTCATTGGATATAAACTGGTAGATTTGAAAAGAAGTTAAATATAATTTAAAGATTATCTGATAAAACCATCAGAGGTTTAGAAGAATTATTACTATGAAAGAATAGTTTGAGCTAAAGGAATTAAGAAAAGAAAAAACTATAGGAATGTCCCATCAACGCAAGAAAATCGATCTCCTATTGCTTTTAACATGCTGAATATAACTACCAAGTAAAGCTGACTAGTATAAAAAATTTAACCTGCCTGATTTCAATTTTATATATCACAAGTTTAGTCTAAGAGCTATGATACAATGAGGAGTTGTATCTAGCAATATAAAGATACTAAGCAACTTTCTTTAAAAGGGAAGAAAAAAGCAAAAAGATTATCAATCTAAACTATAAGATTTAAGGATTAAGGAACATGTATATCATTTACTTACCTAATAAGTAGAATCTGGAGCTTAAAACGAAAAGCATTTGATAGATTTATTTTAAAGCATTTCATAAAAGAAAATAAACAACTTCATATTATTCTTTTTTAGAAGATTTATAATGTTGATGCTAGGAAGTAGATTTACCTTCAAAGTTGCTGCTTTTACATGAATCAATTAAGATAGTTAAGTCGTTTGTTCAATTTCTTTCAGTTTATCTTCTTAAAAAAATTATGTTAAAGAAAAACAAACTAAGTGTATGAACGAGGAATTACTTATCAATGAGCAGTAAAGTGAAATGATTAGAGAAGAAAGCAAGTTCAAACTGACCAAAAAGCAACTTTAAATTATTAGCCTCAGAGTTAATAAATTAATTAAAGTATTTAATTGATTATTTATTATATTGGAGCATTACTAGTTAAATTAATAAATTATTAAGATTACTAGACTCAGTATCTTTAATTAAAGATAGCCTAATTCTGTATAATACTTCTTGTTTATGTATCTTAGTAAACTAACAAGATACATTAAACCTTTAAATATACGATATATTTCATTCTAAGCTTTTATTTACATAAAAAAATGGCTTCTAAGAAATAACAGAACTTTGAACAAAACATTTAAACAGGAAAATTCTCTAAAAATAAAAAAACGAAATAATTACAATGAGTGAAAGTGAGAAATATGATTGATATGACGAACATTAACCACTTGGAAATCCAGAACTAAAAAAACTTCCAACGCAAACTCAAATAGAAATATTATCTAAGTCATTAAAAGAGTTTATGTTTAAAAATAGATACCTCACTGATAAAGTAGAAAAATTAGAAAAACTAATAACATCTTTACTTGAGAAACAATATTAATAATCATAAGAAATAGAAGACAAACTGGAACAAAGAATTCTTTAAATTTAATAATAAATTCAGGTTACGCCATTTTCGATTTAACAGAATTAATCAGATCCTATGGAAATAGAAAATGAAACCTCAAATTAAAATAAACAGTAAACGTTTATTTAAAATAAGTAGTAAATTTAAATTAAATAAGTGTTACAGGAATAATAGTTTAAAAGAAGAATAAAATGCTACGTGTGCAATAAATAACACCAATGAAAATACTGCTACTAACTAAGCGAAATTTAAAGAAAGAATAAATAAGATATTTTTAGAAAACTATTTAGGATATATCCAACATAAAGCGGAAAAATTTATAGAAAAAAATTCTTTAATTCAAATCTTAATCCTTGGAGAAATAATTAGGAACGCTACATGCAAGATGAAAACTATTCAGAATATTAAAGGATGGTGCGCTAATGAAGTGCTACACCGCCTAACTAAGCCTAGTAGAAATTCAAGACAAACTAATGGAGATAAGCTGATAGAATAGGTCAGATGGCTGAATACTAAGGCTTTAACAAAGCTTTTTAACTTTTTAACTTTAACTTTATAAATACTAATAAATACTAATAAATAATAATAAATACTAATAAATTTAATTTAATTTAAAATAAAATAAAACATTTAATTTAATTTTTCAATTAACAATCAAAACTATGCACTAACTTTGCATGTACAAATAATATTTTAACTACTTCACAAAAAAATTAAAACTTTAACTTAACTTGAAATTTTTACAAAACCATAATTAAATAAATCAATAAAAATTTTATGAAATAAAAACAACTTAAGTTTATTATTTGTCTACGATTACTAAAAGATATATTTAAAATATTTTTAAGCATAACCACTTTAAATCACATACTATCACTAATTTCCTATAACCTATTTTTATTTACTCAACTTTTTTTAAGTTAAGAATATAAAAACTTTTAAGAAATTAAATAAATATAATGAAAACATTTCATAAACAACAAACATAATTACCATTAAACATTCATTTAAATGAATAACCAATATCTTATATCTTTAATCGTAAAATTTAATTAAGTCAAATAATAAGTTACTCAACTCGAAACCCTCCACTTTCTAATCGTATTGTCTCCTCCCGATACCAACCATTTATTATCAATACTCAACGCTATAGAATTATTAATCCTACATGCCCTTATAAAGTCTATATACACTCACCCTTATCAAAGTTCCATATTTTGATTGTTTTATCGTAAGATCCAGAAAATATAACACTTGAATCAACACTTTACAGAATACTACGTACAGTGCTCGTGTGATCTTAAAGAGTACGAATATACTAACCAGAAGAGAAGTCCCATATATTAATAGTACTGTTACCAGAACCAGATATTATATACTTATTATCCTTAGACACTATTACCGATCAAACATAACCTGAATTCCCTGATAGAGTTCGCACAAGCTGACTAGTCTAGAAATCCCAGATCTTTATAGTTGTATCTCCAGATCCTGATATAACATATCTAGAATCAAGGGAGATTACTACCGAGAAAACATAATGAGTATGCCCCGTTATAGTTCTTTAGAGAGCAGTGTGGAAATTTCAGATCTTTATAGTTGTATCTCTAGATCCCGACACGATATAGCTAGAGTTAGGAGAGATTACTACCGATGAAACTGCAGAAGTATGTCCCGACAAAGTTCTTACGAGAGAACCATTTTTGAAATTTCAAATCTTTATGGTGTTGTCACCAGATGCTGATACAATATAGCTAGAGTCCGGGGAGATTATTATCGAGTTAACATCATAAGTATGTCCTGTTATAGTTCTTCGGAGGGCGCCTGTCTAGAAATTTCAGATATTTATCGAATTTTCAGGATCTCCTGAACTCCATACAATTCATTTTAGGTCACTTGATATGGCTACCGAGTAAACGTATGAAGAGTCAGTAATGATTTAGTTTAAAAAATATTAAAGAAATACCTTTACTTTGGTCATAACTGATCTTATTTATTTGTTTTTAGTAGCATAAGTTGGGCAGAATTTCATACTTTAAATGAAGAAGAGATACTTTCCCTAGGATGTGGTTTCTCGCTCTTAAGAGTTTTCTTAAAAAAATACTTTTAGTAAATTGTTTTTCTTTTTTCTCCATTTTAATTTTTATAACTTAATTTAATAACCATTTAATTAAAATAACTAATTCAATTTTACTGATTTCAATACAATTAAACAATTAAATTATTTCTTTATTAAACATATTTATAAATATTTTATTTCTAAAACATTTATTTAAAAATTCTATTTTTGTCTTAAAACAAGACAAGATATAAAACTAATAGTGTACAAACTTTTATATTTTTAATTATTTTATATCTTTTTACTTTTAAATAAAAAGATAAACTACTATATCAAAAGTTTTATAACGAAGAATTATATCCTTATTATAATAAATTTAATATGTATTTGTTAAGTATAATTTATTTGAGTTTTAATCCAAGAATTTTAATAAGAAACTCTTATTTCTTTATAGACCCTTTTAAATAAAAAATAAAGCATTACCATTTTTTAAAGCTACTGTTATTAATTATTGTTTTTCACTTACATTTAATAAAAAAATGAGTTCTTTAAGCGTTTTACTAATTAAAAAATTTAAATAAAATAAGTTACTTATTAACTAATTTGAATAGAGATTAAAAAGCATCAAATTATTTAAAGCAAAGCATTTAAATTTCGACTTTGTAAGATAAACTCTTTTAATTGCCCACTTTCTTACTACTATTTCATTAAAACTTTTTATTTATAAAGGTCTTCCTTAAAATAATAAACTAATATAATTTATTACTTATAATGTTGAAAAATAGGTAATATAAATGTAATAAATAGAAGTAGTAGAAAGTAAATATTTAAAACTAACTAGAAATGATTTATCACTAATTTATCTTACAATTATTAAATAGTAATATTTAGTTTTATTATTAAAGTAAGCTTTAATATGTTTAATTATGTCTATTAAAATACTTAAAATTTTATCCTTTTAGCTTTATTAGTTATTAATTTAAATTACATTTCTCTTTAATTTATAAAGATATTAGATTAGTTATAATAAATACATATGGATTACTTTCTCTTTTTATAACAAAGTAATATTATATTTATTATGTATCTTATTTTTGGAACTATCATTTAAAATTAATAATATCTAAATTATTTTACTTTATATTACACTTTATTCTTTTCTATTATTCTATACAAATATTGTTGCCACTATTAACACTCTCTTTATTAAAATAAGTTGCTTGCTATTAAGAAAATTATAAGCTTTTTAGAAAGAAAACATATTTTTAATATGTTATATTGTTATTTTCTGAATTAGAAGATTTAAGCTTTATAACCTTAATAAAATCAAAAAATCTAGAGTAATTAAAATATCTAAGTTTCCTAATCTTAATCAACAAAGGTCATAAATAAAGAAATCTAAATATTGATAGTATCACCGTAAAATAATTCTGAGAATCTCACAGTCAAATAAGATACTACTATCGAAAAAATAAAATAAATGATATAAGAATAAACTAAGTTATACTGATGGTCATTGGAAATCTTTAAGAATAAAAAAGAGTTAGGCCACAAAAAGACGATACAATATTATAAGATTGTGGATTGGGAAAAGCTCTAAATGAGATGGAGTGATCTAAATTTTAAAATAATAATGTGTAGATGGTAAATGAAAATAATCTTATTATAGGAAGTATGTCACATTGCTAAACTTTCATTTTTAATACAGGTAAGTTTAACATTAAATATTCTTAAAAATATAGCAAGTAAGTTAAACATGAAATATTCTTAAAACTATAGTTGGTAAGCTAAACATTTAATATTCTTAAAACTATAGATGGTAAGTATAAAATTTAATATTCTAAAAACTATAGCACATAAGTAAATATTTAATATTCTTAAAAATATAGCAAGTAATTAAACATTTAATATTCCTAAAACTATAGATGGTAAATATAAAATTTAATATTATTAAAACAATAGAATATAAGCATTTATTAATCATTTTAGATGGTAATTAAAAATTGATATATGCTTTAAAGTTGGTAATAGTTATTTATTAACAATATTAGATAAATGTATTTTAGCATAAATTTTTTTTCTTATATAGAGAGTAAATTTGGACCTTAATTAATTTAGAATGTAAGGGGTATTTATAGTATATTTTATTTATTTAATAGATTGTATCTGTTTTATGACAATTTTTTTAGGAAGTAACATATATTGTTAGCATGGTAGAATGTATGCTTTAATGTAAAAATTAATAAGGGGGTAATTTGATCACTAATGCAAAAGGTTGTAAGAATAAATTTAATTATAATAGTGATGAATATGTTTGGTAACGCAATCTTAGAGTGAATTACTTTCATACTTAATAATAACTCTTATTAATTAAAAAAATTATAAAAAAATAGTTTATAATTTATATATTTATTTTGTATTTTAGTTTGGTTTAGTTTAAAGAATCATTTAGACAATTAATATTTTTATAGTTAATAATTATTTTGTTTAATTATGCAATTTTTTTAATTTTAATTTTTGTGTTAGTATTAGATATTTAAATTACTTTAGCTTAAATTTTGTGTATAGATTCTTAATAAAAATAGTATTTTACATGAGGATTTTATTAATTAATTACTTAGTATGTTTTTACTATATTTACATGAGGATTTTATTAATCTTATTTTTTTCAGTTTAATTTTTATGTTTAATCCATTTTTTATGAAGGAGCTTACGAATTTTGATTTTTTTTAATTTTTATAAAAAATTCTTAAACGATATTTTTTTATTGAATCTTATAAATGTTATTTATTTTTTTTGTGGTTAAAGTTTTTATTATAAAATAGTTTGTAATTTTTAGTTCTTTGAAAAGAGTGTATTTATATTTTTAAGAATCGATATAAGAAAATTTAGATATAAATTTTCTTATATAATAGATGTCATGAGTGGGTGTTAATTATATGTGTTGGATGGCTTGCTTAGTGTTGTTAATAAAAGATTAGTATTAAGTGTTTTCAAAGTATTAAAAGTTTTAAAGTAATTTAGATTTATGTAATTTAATAATTTTTTTGCTCAGTTTTTTACACTATTGGAAATTATTGCGACAGAATAAATAAGTGAAAGGCAAGATAAAAAATTAGAAAAGGAATAAAAAAAGTTAAAAAGGGTAAAGGGTTTGGAATATTGATAGAATTTTAAAGAGTGAAAATTTTTAAATTAAGCATATAAAGATTTAGAATGGATTTTTTAAAGGAAAAATGGATTTTATGAAAAATAAAAAAGATTTTTGGGAAATAAAAAAATTTAGAGAAGTGGCTTATTGAATTGGATTCGGAAAAATTAAATTTAAAAAAATTAAAAATTTTGATTTGTTTGAACTGCAAGAAATAAAAAAATATTTTAAGAATTTTTAATTTCAAGCAAATCAAAAAATCAAAAAATTTTGAGATAAGGTATGGTAAAAATTGTATTTTTCAATACAAAGTAATGCTTTTATTTAAGAATTCGAATCTTTTTTAAGAGTAATATGTAAAAAAGTTGTTGGAAAATTAAAATGGTTTAAGAGAGTCTAAAAAAGCCAAATTTTATTTTTGTTTTTTCTCAGTGTTTTACACTTCATGAGATTTTCGGACGGAATTAAAATTTTAAAAATTTTATTGCTAAGGCTGAAAAATATTCTTATAAAGATAAAATAATTAGAAGTAAAAAATGTAGATAAAACGTATTAAAGAAATTATTATATTTATAAATATTTTTAAAATTTTCTTATTTACTTTTCTAAGAATTTTAATTACAAAAAATTTTAAAGATGGAAAAAAAGAACGCTTTAAGGAGATTTATATTAAAAGGAGTAAATATTTTTAGATATATTGTAATAATTTTAATAATTTTAATTCTACATAAATTTTTTAATTATATCTCTCAAATTTCAAATTAAAATATTTGTAATTTAGACTGATTTTATAAAATTTTTAGCTTTTTAAAATAAGAATTTATTAATTTTGTTATTTTTAATATTTGTTATAGATAAAGATGATAAATTTAATAAAAATACAATTTGAAAAAATTTAATTTTTTCATGTATATTTATGAATTCAGAAATGCTAAAAACAATTTATAAATAACATTTTTTTTCTTTTCATAAATAAATTAAATATAAATGATTAACAAATAGATGAGAGTAAAAACATATTAAATAGTAAAGAAATTAAAATTAAAAAAAAAGAATTTTTGAATGTCTTTTGATCCACTTATACAAGCTTAAAAGGTTAACTTTTTAATTTAAGAAAACAATTTAATTTTTTAATTGAAGATATGAAAATTTTTTATTTTGATATTCATTTATTCTAAAAAATCTTAATATAGTAAATTAATATCTACTTATTAAAAAATTTAAAGCTTTCACAATAAATGACTTTAAATTTATGTTTAGTGCACGTTAATAATAGCTATAAAACTTATAATTAAGACAAAAATAATTTGAACAATTATTTTCAAGTCATACGATTTTAGAAATCAGATTAAAAATTCTATATTTTCTAATCTTACTAAAAAGTTACTTTTTTTAATCTACAAGACAAATTTTTTAAATAACGTTGATTTTCTTATGTTCGAACTATTCTGCGTAGATTTAATCTCATAGCATAATAAAATTTACTTAATATTTTAAATTTAGATTTTTGAACTAAAAGAGTTTTTTTATATCTAGTATCTTTTTACCAATAGATGCTTGTAAATTTTTAACCAATTAAGTATTAACTTTAATATTTGTGAAAAATAGTTCTCATCATGCTGTTTTTTCTGAATGAAATTTTAAATAGTTATAACAGGAATTCTACTAATCAGTTTTTGTAAATAGATAATACATTAAGTAATAAATACAAATTAGAAAATCTCAAAATTCAATCCATTAGTAAAACCAGATAATCTTCAGACATATTCCCTTCAAAATAATAGATTTAACCAGAGACCTCTTGTAGATTCGAGCTAAAATCACAATTCCGCTTTTTTATTATGCTTATTTTTCTAATTATGCCTTATATCTCATTATTAATCAATCAATCTATCTTGCTTTCTTCTCTTCTTCTATTTCTTTCTTTTAAGTTTTCTCCGTTTCAGTATTTAAACTCTTGTAGATTTTATAATCCTGTGAAGTATTTTTATTTGTAGACAATAGATATTAAATTAATTATTAATAGTAAATAAATATAATTATGTCTTTATTAATACAAATTTTCAAAAAAACTTATATTTGTTGATTTTACATAAGAATAAGTAATTTTATAGTATAAATATACAAATTAAAAGCAAAAAAAGAAAATTTTAGGATAAAACTACAGCATAAGGTAACTTCCCTTCCTCCCCAACACAATTAAGATAGAGAAAAAATAAAAAGATGGAATTTTATTGCTTAAAGTGATTAAAACACATATTAAATAATGTTGGAGGCTTAATCATTAAATAATTGACTTTCGTAAAATCTCGATCATTGAAATATTAATTAATTTGACACAACAAGATTTATTAATTATATTGATGCGTATATTTTTGGCTTTCTATCTTCGACAAATCTTTAATGGATTCTTAAGAGTCGCTATCTCACCATTTGCCCAAATAAACTTACAGGCTTTAAAAATGCTTATTACTGACTTAAAATGCTACTTTTCATATCTTTTTAGCAAATATTTTCTTATTTATTTTTTCTTCAATTTTTTTATAAATAATCGCAATTTAAAAGAATACAGAAGAAGGTAAGATAAGAAAAAAAAGTTTTTAAATATTTATACTTAATTAAATTTTTTAATGTCAGGATTTTTCGGTTCCAAAGAGGCAGGAGTCAACAAAATCTCAAAGAGGCTAAGGCCATGAAAAGGGAATCAAAAAAAGTCCTTCATCAAATCGAATCTCTCACATCTGAAGAAAAATCTAGGAAATAGGATAAAAGTATTATGCGCTTGGAAGTATTCAATCTCACCACAAAGTAAATAATCAATGATAAGCTGGTAAAAGTGATGCTGGACCTCCAGGAGGAGGCCTAAAAGCTGAAGAAAGATTAAAAGAGACTGATGGAAAACTTTAAATTGTAAAATAAATAGAATCGAGACTTATGACCTAAGAAAGAGGCCTTAACTCATTTTAAAATATTTCAAAAGACCAGAGCAATTAATCGAAACATTAACAATAGAATCAGAAAGAAATGGTCAACAAAATAGAAAAAATAGAAGAAAACCAGCTAAAATTGCAGCGTTAAATTGGTATAAAAGAATAAGAAAACGACCAAATGATAATCGAAGGAGAAAAGAACTCAAGATTTAAACCTAAACGAGAAGCAAAAATGATGTTATTATTGTAACTCTCGAACGCATCTATGGAAAAGATGCTAGAAATTTTGAAACTTTAAATAAGAATACAGAAATTACTAGAAGAATTTGGAGAATTAAAAGAAGATGTAACAACAACTAAAACTAAAAAAGAGAAATGTTATATTGCAACAAATTTAGAAAAGTATACAAGATTAAATATGTCAATCATTATCTTTGCGAAAGTATACCTTAGTGAAAATATGCATAGAAAGAAGAAGTGTTGTAGAGATATTTTAACTTTAATATTTAGCCTCTAGAGATTGGTGGGAAAGAGGTTAAAATACCTCCAAGAAAGTCAAGCATTTAATTTTTTATTTTTATTTATAAAATTTTTAAGGTTTATTTGAGATAAAGAAAGAAAAGCTTCTGAAGTCTTTAGTTCTGGAATATATTATTATATATATTATATAAAATGGATATCGGCAGCGTCAGTCAAACTAGTAGGTAATCTGGTGCAGTGTATACTGCATTGCGAGTAATCTCGCACTAGATGCCACCACGGGGAAAGGTGGATAAGCTCCGTTGAGACATACCTAACTTACCCCGAGGGTTCTCTCTAGCAGTATGAAAGTTTGACTGACTGACCTTCTAATTGCCAACTTAATAACTATCTCTTATTTGGACCTTATTCAAGAAGACTGAAGCATTTGACTCAAGATTTTAGAATAATCTTTAATTAGAAGATTCCCCATTTGGAGAAGTTGACACATCGGACCTCTAGAATTTAACAAGAAATATGAGAAAATTTTTAAATATTAAATATTAATATTGGAAGAGCCGCGCGCCATCGAGGTGCTACGCACTCTATAATCCTTTTTATTTATTTATATATATAAAAATTAAATAATGAGAACTAAAACTTTAATAATGATATAACACTAAAGCTTAAAAGATTAACTAACTCTAATTGTAACTTATTATTTTAATTAGTATTAAACTTATTACTTATACAGGTATTTAGTCACTTACTTAATATTAGTATAACTTTATTTTTAGTAAAGATGAAAAACTATTGGCTGAATATTGAATAAATTAGAGAAAGATCATAATGAGATCTTTCTCTATAATTTTAAATTTTAACTCTCGTTTGCTTATAAAAAAGGTAGAAAGAAAAGTATCATTAAATTAGTTTGATAAAAAGGAAGAATTCTAATTTATCCATTTTAGGATAAATTTCTTTTGGAATTCTTAAAAGCATTTGATCAATATAGAGCTTTAGATAATTAAAATAACTATATTGACATAGAAGAGCTCTCAAAATAAATACCTAACTTTAGCAAGTGAAAAATAAGTTATAAATATTCGTTTCTTCTACTTATAAAGCAAAAAAATAAATGATTTCAGAATAAATAGTTTAGAGACAACTCCTTATATAGTACATAAAAAATTATACTACTCTAAATCTTTCAAAAAGTAATTTTGATTTTAAAAGATATATAAAAGATAAGAAAAACAAGGTAAAAAGAAAAAATTATAAAAAAAGTGTAGAAAAGAATAATTAAATGGAAAAAATAAGAATAATGGCATTGTAACTTAATCCTTAAATTAATTCATATAAAAAATTAGACTCAGATAGAATATAAAAACTCTCCTTCAAATTAATTTTAGAATTAAATTGAAAATCATTTATAATAAAGATTAAATAATTATAAATTCTGAGTAAATCAAAGTATAATATTATTAAATTTAATCAAATGGATACAAATTCATTAAATGGAAAGTATATTTATATTTTGAAAATTAAAACGAAAATAAAGTAAAAAGTTCTAGTTTTTGAATATTATATCAAGAGTAATCTTATTATAGATTTTAAAAAAATAATTTAGATTTTTTAATTAAAGCTAAAAAAGAATTGTATGTAGTTGAAGAACATCAAATAAGTAAATCTTCATAATAAAAAAGAAAAGTTAAAATTAATGAATTTTTGGATATATGGTAAAAGTAAAAGCTAGAATTTTAAAAGGCAAAGCACTAGAAATTAAAATTAAATAAAAAAAAATTTAATAATTTATTTTAACTTAAAAAAAGTTGTTTATCAAATTTCAATAAATAAGTGAAATTAAAAATAAAACTAAAAAATTAATAAAATAATTAGAAAAAAGTAATAATAAAAATGGACATTGTTATTTCTCCTTATCTATTAGGAATTTTGCCAAATAATCCAAACCTTCATATAAACCATCACCATTAATAGCACATGTTGCTTGAATATAGTAACTTCTTCCTTTCAATTGATGTAATTGTAACTTATCTGTCAATTCAGTTACAGCATGATATTCGGTAAGTCTTATTTATTCGCAAATACTAAAATGCAGGCATCTCTTAATACATCTTCTTATAAATTCCTAAACAACTTATCTTTTGCATCTTCTACACTTTTTCTATCATTAGAATATAATAAAAATATCAATCCATTCGTATTATTATAATAATGTCTCCATAATGGTCTTATTTTATCCTATCCACCTATATTCCATACTGTAAATGATATATTCTTATATTCTACCATCTTTACATTAAATCCTATCGTTGGAATCATAGTTACCACCTCACTTAATTTCTACTTTATAAATCGTCATTTTTCCTGCCGCAAAGTTTTTTCTGTTTCTTTTTAAGTTTTTTAGGTCTTTTAGATTTCTTTTCAGTTTTTTTTACTTTTTTCATATCTTAAACATTTATTGTTATGTTCTTTTTTTAAGATTTTTCATTTTTTACTATCTTCTTAATCTTGTTTTTTATATATTTTTTTATAATAAAAACTCGTTTATTTGAACGTCTTTTTTTAGTATTTTTTACTTTTTTTACTTTCTTTTTTTTTAGATTAATATAATTTTTATTCATATTTCAATTTATAATTTTGATTTCTTTTAAGATTTGATTTTTTTCATTTCATCACTTGATTATTCTCAATTTACAATAGGTATTTTGCGACATGTTTATTTCAATATTTTTTTTAGAACTTTTATATTTTTCATTTCTATTTCTTAGGTATTTTTATATTATTATTTTAGATTTTATAATCTTTTGAAAAATTTCTTTTTTTTTCTTTTTCTTACTTTTAGTTTTCCTTTTGACTCTAAGATTATTTATTTCGATTCTTTTTTTAAATACAATTTTTCTATGTCATTTAGCTTTTTTTGATACTTTCTTATTAAATTATTTTTCAGCCTTTGATTACTTTGAATTTGTTCTAAATATTGTAAAAATAAATTCTTTTTATATAATTAGTTCTTAATTAGTAAATTTTTGATTACTATACACTCTTTAATGACAAAACCTGAATTTATTTATCTAATTTACTGATTTTTTCGAACTTTTTCAGTTTATTTCATAATTTACAATTCCCTTTTTTTATCCACTTTTTTCTACCTAAACATATGTTTTGATGCTTTTAATGTAAGTCAAATATATTTAAAAACTTATTTTTGTTTTTCGGCTGCACATCTTTAAAAGTTTAATCAAACTTATTTTTAACTGGACTACTTTCAATCTATCCCTTTTAGAGCTCTACATCAAGTACAATACGACTATCAGATACTACTTGTAATTATTTCTTTTTCAAAATTTAGATAAAGAAAGTTCTTTTAATTACTTCGAGTAAATATTATATATTTTAATGATACCAAAATTTTCTTCTGTCTTGCTAAAGCGTTTTATAGTAAATGGAAGGTATATCTATACATTATTTTAAAAGTTTATTTATGGAATCTTCTTTTTATGTATTTGCTCTAGTTTCTTAATTCAGAAATTTTGGTCGAGAAATATTGAAAATTAAAAAAATGTTCTCACAGGATTTGAAGAGAAAGTTGTTAAATTGTAAGAGTATTGCTATTTTAAATTTCAAGCTATTTCAAGTTTTTTATTAAGCTAAATTTTCTTCTATCGTTCTATTATATCTTTAACTTTTCTTATCGACTAAATGACTAGTTAATTGTATTAATGCTTCAAACCAATTAAGTTGCACTAAATATTTAATCAAAAATTATTAAATCAATACCAATGGACGAATCTTAAGTCAAAACTTCTATTTAAAATTTTTTAATTACTTTGCTAAACTTCAACCGATATTTGCTCATTCAATAACTAGTAAATGTTTGTTTATCTAAATGGATTTTTAATTAATTTAACATGCTTGCTTTAGGTAAATTAGTTTCCTGTAATAAATAAAAATAATTATTTAGAATAGGTAATATTAAGACTTATGCTAGTAGCAAGCAATTACTAGTTAATGTAATTTTAAATTTATTTGATCTATTTAATCCAATATATGGAAATATTCCCTGTTCAGATTTCAGCTATAAGTTTCCTTCTCTTTAAAATGCTTTTGTTGCTCATTAGTCTCAAGAATATATGTGTACTTTTTCATGCATTGGTAAATTAAAGAAACCAAGTTATTAAAGCTAGAATGAGTTTCTTACCTTGTTTCAAATATTATTCATTAAAAAGCCTAAAGGATTACTTGATGCTTATTAACTTATTCCGATTTACAACTTTCTCTTCAGAGATTGTTAATAGAACTAAGTATGTAAGTAGATGACTCTAAGTCTACATGCTTTAATTTTATGTAACTGAATAATTAGGAAACATTCTATTTATTACTAGTATTATAAATTTTTAGTTAATGCGTCTTGATCATGTCAAAGTTTCGCTTACTGAGGTTTCTTAATTTTTTAAAATTTGCTTCAGATTTAAAACTTCTTTGTCTATGAAAAATAGTTTATTAGTTTATACGATTATACTATTAGATAGGAAGAAGTATGGTTTAACTTATGAGCAAAACAGAAAAGATATTTAATCAACTCCACTAAAGCGAAATCTTAATAGCTCTAGGGAATATAAAATAGCACAAAGAAAGATGAAAAGTCATTTAATTATGGAAAATATTTAAAAAATAACTACAATTTCAAGGTATTTAGTTAATATATAACATTATCTCTACGATATTAGATCTTCAGCAGAATATACTTTTGATAATCTAAGTTTCTCACTTTACCACATTTTAGGAATTTAGTATCATATTCAATTTAGATATTAAAGAAAGATACAAGTACTTAAGGTGAGAAAAGGGATCATAAATGAGATAATAAATAAATTGTATTGGCTTGTTTTTCAACTTAATGCTGCTTTCAGAAAAATACTATCAAGCCTGTATTCCTTAATTAGAACTTATCTATATTTTTAAATTGATAGTAGCTATGCTGCAATATTTCCTTAAAGATATCTTTACTATAATATACCTAAAATAGAATAATGAGTATGAGGTTTATAATATAGCTAAATTTAGATTAAAAAGCAAATATCAGATCATCAGATATAAGTCTAGTATTCAAACTTCATACTTTCATTCTATAAAAATCTGAAAGGAATTTAATTAAGTAGAAGCAAAATTGCAAGCATAAGCTATAGAAAAAATGAATGAAATACTTGTTTTCTATAACTCTAAATCACATAAAATTAATGTATTAAAACTTTAATTTTGTCTATTAAAAGCTATTAGTTGTATGATACTCAATAAAAACTATCCATAAATATAACATTCTTAAAGAGAATATAATTAAGAGTTCTACTTAATTTTTTGCTTTTAAAATAAAGCAAAATTTAAGGAAAAAGATGAGCTAAATTTAGATGTGAAAGAATTTTTATTACTCTCTTATAAAACATAAGATGAGCAAAAATATAAAAGAAGCTAATAGAAAATACTAGTATATATAAAGAAAAAAAACTAAACTTGCTAAATAAATAATCAAACATAGCATTAAAATTCTAGTTATACAAATTTTAGAGATTATTCAAATACATATGAAATTGATAATCTTTTATCTGATTTAAATAATAAAATTAGATATGCATTACTATAGAATAAAGTGAATATTAGAAAAATGAAACAAATCGTAAACATAAAATTCCTTAGTGAGATATAAATCTAATTTTATCTTTAATAAACTTATTATTTAATTATAAGTATCATATTAAAATATTAAAACCTTTATATTCATAGGCTTTAGATGAATAAATTATTATTCGATTTTTGAAGTTCTTAATTAATATAAAGTCTATGTAATCTAAGGGCTGTTCTTAAATTTTGATTCTGTTTTCTTTTTATCAATTGAAAGATAGAATACTTTAATCAGTTTTATAGGATTTATTTAATCCATTCAGTATAAAATCATATTTCTATGATTAATTTATATTTAAAAGTTAAATCATTTTTGATAAAAATGTTACAGTTTTTTCTCCTTGCTTATATTTTCTTAGCAAATAGATAATTTGTTACTTGACTTCGAACGTGGATTTTATTCTTCACTTTTGTAGTTTTAAACTTCATGACTAGTCATTACATCTTCTTATCATACTCCTTCACAAAAATCTCCATTTGAGTATTAAAAATATCCTTTACCATGCTTTTTGTCATTCACTCATTATCCTTCATACTTTTCGTTGTTTAAGCAAAAATAAATGCCAATACCATTCTTCTACCCTTAATACCAATCTCCTTAATATTTTTCTCCATTTAATAAATATAATTCTCCCTTTCCCTACTGCTTATCCTCTACCCAATATCCTTCGTATTTATTCCCATTTTTCCAGTTATAAATTCCATATCCATGTCTTAATCCATTTTTCCATTCTCCATTATACTCTTCTCCATTCTAATAATATTATTTTCCTTAGCCTTTTTTCATATTTTTTTTCCATTAACCTTCATATCAATCTTCATTAGAATACTTATAAACACCTTTTCCATGTTTGAATCCATCTTTCCATTCTCCTTAGTAAAAATCTCCGTTCACATAGTAAAATTATCCTATTCCTTCTTTTTTATTATTTCTCCAGTTTCCTTCATATTTACCTTTATTTTACTTATAAAAACTACCTATTCCTTATTTTTATCCTTAAAATAAATCTCCTTAATATCAATCTCCATTTTAGTACTACATCTTACCCTTTCCTTAAAGTTAATTTTCTGTTCACTAACCTTTGTATATACTTCCATTACTAAAATTTTAAAATCCTTTTCCATGCCTTTTATCATCAAATCAATCTCCTGAATAAGCATCACCATTTTTATAAATTTGATTTCCTTTTCCTTGTCTTTTATCATTTTGTCATTGTCCTTAGTATTCTTCATCATTCTTAAAATTAAATTTCCCATAATCCGATTTTTAATCATTTAATCAATTTCCTTCATAATAATCTCCATTCGTGTATCTTTATTTTCCCTATCCTTATTTTTTATCTTTATCCCATTATCCTTCATAACTATTCCCCAATCACTGAAATTATCCGTATCCTTATCTTAAATTTTCTTTTCAATATCCATCATATATATCTCCATTAACATATCATAATTTACCTTTACCATGCTTTTTGTTTTTTTCCATTTATCCTTAATATTTTCCTTAGTTAGAATAAAAAGTTACTATACCATATTTTTCGTTTTCCTTTCAATTTCCCTCATATCAATCACCGTTGGAATAAAATAATTTTCCTTGTCCATCTCTCTCTCCTTTTTTTCAATAGCCTTCATATTTATTTCCATTACTATAATATTAAATGCCAAATCCATGCTCTTTTCCCTCAAAAAATTCTCCTTCATACTTATTTCCTTTTGAATAACTTAAAATTCCTTTGCCTTGTGGCAAATTAAATTCTCATTATCCTGAATATGTATTTCCATTCTTATATTTATAAGTTCCTATCCCATATAATTAATCATTCATTCATTCTCCTTCATATATATCTCCATTGTTATAAACACTAATTCCTTTTCCTTATCTTTTATTCTCGTAGAATGATCCTTCATATCTATCCCCATTTCTAAATAAATAGCATCCATATCCTTATTTTTACGAATTTATTCATTCTCCTTCATAAATTCCTTTCTCTTTGTAATAAGCTATTCCAAGTCCCTGTATTACTCCATTTAGATATTATCCTATGAATATATTTTCACTCTAAAATTTACAAAACCCTCAGCCATTCTACGAACCTCTTAAAAATTAACCAAAATAGATTTCTTTTTTTGGAAGATTGGACTTTCCTATTCCTTATTGAGTATCTTCTTCAAAACTCCCCTTATAGTTTTTTCCATTTTTAAATTTTCATTAACCATATCCATGTTTTCAACTATTTAATCATTCTCCTTTGTATATACTTCAAATCTTTTTTTAGTCACTTTCTTAATTTTTTGAAAGTATTTCATCTAACTTCACTTTTCATTTTTCTTTAATTTATATTAGTAACTAGTTTATTTCATAAGAGTTCCCATTTTAAGTTTTTTTCGCGTAGAAATAAGTTCCATATCCTCATAGTTTATTTTCAATTCACTATCCTTCATATTTATCTCCATTCTTGAATCTATAAGTACCATTTCCGCATATTTAACTATTAAAAACATCTCCTTCATATTTATCACCATTTTTATATTATATTATACCGTTTCCATATTATTTATCTCCTAAAAATTACCCTTTATGTATGTCTCCATTTTTAAACTTATAAACTCCAAATCTGAATTTCTAGTTTTCTAGCTGTTAGCCTTCATAGGAATCTTCATTTTTATGATGTGGACTTGTCTTCACCACATCCGTTTAGTCTCGCTTCATTCTTTAACTGATTATTTTATCTGAGTTATTTTTGAGTGTGTATGTCAGTAAGTCATATGAAGTTAAGACTTAGTTAAAGAAGAGAATCTATTATTTCTAGATCTTAATAATGTCATGGATTTATCTCCTCAGATTTAAGTATATTTCTTTAACTTCTTTCTAGCTTTAAATGCTTTATTATTGTTTTTACATGTTTTCTTATGTAAAGCATGCTATTTGCCTTATCTTTTTTACTTTATCGAATAAAAAAAGGTTTAGCTTCTGACATACTATGTACTTAATTTTCTGTTCCTAAGTTTAAAAGCAAGTTTTATTCTCTATCTTACAACTATTTCAAAATCCTATTCACTTGATATCTTCCTCTATATCTTTAACTAGAATTTTTATATAGTCTTACAAGTCTAGCTCATAGATATTATTCTGTCCTTCAAATTATGATAAGTCGCTTATTTCTGAGATTCTGAATTACGTTCTGAAGTTTATTAAGAATTCAGATATTTTATTGTTTCAGTGCTTTAATATCTCTATTTAGTCTTGGTTATCATAATCCAGTATTTCTTGAAATACCATTTTATCATAGGTAAACTCTATGAATCCTGTGCTATATAATTCTAGATCTATAATAAGCCCATTTCCATGCTTTTTACCATGTTTGAAAAATCCACAATAGAACCATTTGTTTTGGCTATCGTATATTTATCCAAACCCATGAGGATTTCTTTATTCATTGACTTATCCTTCAAACTCCAAGCAGTCAATATTTTTATAAACTTGATGTATTTACTCCTTATTGATAGTCATCTAAGTTAATGCTGCTTCTTACATCTGTGATATAATTGTGCTTATAAGAGAGTTTTATATTTATATACTAGGAAATCAATTTGCAGTACTTAAATATTAGCTAATTTCATCAGTTTCATATCCCTTTATAACTTATGACTTTACCTATTTGGCTAGATTATGCACTACTTTCTCTATAGTTTATTTCAAGAGGTTAACTATTATACCATTTCCATGCTTTAGTCCATTTTTAAATTCTCCTTCATAATAGATCTCTTCATTCAGCATTCTTCCCATTCCTTCAGGTTAATAGAATTCGTTTATTTATCCTACATAAGTTTAATTATGAAATGATACTTGATCTGAAATATAGTACTTAGAATACTATTTGGTGTATAGATCTTGCTATATTAGCTTGATCAAATAAAACCTTTATGACTACTTTTGCTATACTTCTTTAAGTTTTAAAAAAGGAATCCTTTCCTTCTTCCTGAGCTCTTTTAAGTAGTTTAAATTATGCTAGTTCTTTAGATCTCATTGGCTATTAGCATACTATTAACATGGTTGCATTACTTCTCTTTAAGAGTTTTAGTTACTAGTTTCTTGGCCTTAATACTCTAAACCACTAGAACTCTATTAGAAATATACTTCGTTAAGTTTATCTAAACTCTCTTAGTCAACTTAGTACTGATTATAATTCTCTTCTTGAAGTTTTTGAAAAGTTGACTAGTTGGATTAAATTCTACTAACCGTGAAGTTACTATCTTAGACTTAGTAAACCTAAAAGCTTCTTCGAACTTCTTTTCGTTTCAATTCTTTAAAATCAAATCTCTAGTGTTCCTCTCATTGAAGTAAATTAAGCAAGAGTACCTATAAATCTTCATAATTCTAATCCTATTGATAATGTCAAAGTATTTTGTCAATTAAACTTCTTAATTCTTCCTCGTTCCTTTTTATTTAGTTTAGCTAGAGTCGAAAGCAATCTTTAAGCGAAGCTATTTCTAATAAAGTAATACCTAACGAAAAAACGTCAGATTTAAAAAGGTTTATTTACTGCTTCAATACTATTTATGGAGACTGGTACTGATCATATTATTTTATTGTATCTTGATATCTTATAGATAGCAAAGGATTTGCCTGATCAAAATGTCCTAGTTTATATGTTTGCTTTTACTGAACTTAGTTAAATTACTACTTTTCTATCCAAATATTTTTAGGCTTTATGCCTTAATGGTATATCCCTATTTCTTGAAGGAAAGCAAGAGCTTCCACCATTTAATTAAAAACATCGAATATTTCTTTAACCTTAAAAGGTTATTTTTTCTATATAGCTTGCTATAAGTTTCCTGATTCACAATATTGCATTTCCATCCAGTAAGTATGAGTAAGCTAATTAAAGGAATAGTTATAGATTTGGATGCAGTGCTTTTCATATCTCTCTTTATTAGCTTATAGTTTATGGATAACTTATTCTAGCTATTTAGTCTAATCTCCATTTTTTAGGATTTTTATAGCTCTTAATTAACCGTTACAATTCTTTGCTTATAGTAATATCGCTTTATCATGGTTGTAAATAGCTTTAATTAAGGTGTATCCTGGAAAAGTTGTTTGATAGTTGCTTGTAATTGTACCATTCAGATTCAAAGAGTTAAAATATACTTGAGGATCTATTTTTAAGTAATGCTCTATAAACTTGCTTTCATAGAAATAATTTTTAGGCTTATCGTAGAATGATATGACTATATTATCTCACTATAGCTAGTTAAGTAGATCGAATAAAATTGAAGGATTGTTTTGTCCTAAGTAATAAGGACATTGAATGATCCTCCTTTATTAGTCTAGAATTATCCAGTAAAGAAACTTTTCTTTGTTTATGAAGAACAAAAATTGAGGATTAGCCGTGTGATAATCCTCTAGACATGCTTCTATTAGCTTATAAAACTCTTCCATTTAACCTTGTTCAAGTAATTCTAACACTTGATGTTTATCAATTTTCACTTAGTTCTAGTCAATTTAATTTATTACTTACATCAGTGTTGTGAAGTTCTTTAGATTTTAAAAAATTTTGATTCAAATCAATTCTAAAACTCCCTATTATTGAAGCTACTAAACAAACTATTTTACTTAGCTTTCACTTTTGATATTTTCCCTACAGTACCTAACAATTTATTAGTTAGGATATTTAGTAAAATGACGCCAATCATTTTCCTATTCTACTTCTTCAAATACTATAAAACTTAAATAATCTTAATTTCTAGGTTTAAAAAGCTGAGAAATAAATAAAGCAACTACGTTGTTATTAATTTAATGCACTTTCAAATCTTTAATTTCATTTTCTTAAAATTAGTTCCTCTAACTTTCTACTTCATTTTAGATTATTCAATTTCATACTTACTAGATCTTTAATATATACTAAGCCCAACTTTCGTTACCTGATACTCTTCCAAAAGTTTGCTTTAAGAATTTATTTATTTTCCTATGGATAAAATAAAACTCTTAAGTAAGCTATGGTTATTACTCTTTTAACTGCTTATTCTTTCCTTATGCAGATAGATTATCTATGATAGTGCTAAATATGATATTATATAAGCTACTAGTGCTATCATTTGCGTATTTTTATATTGCCTAGTTTATTGATTCTTGAACAATACCTTCGTTTTGCATATGCACTTTCAGTCTTTCTACCAATACTTCTTTCTAAGTTTATACTCATTCATCTTCAGAGTAAATTTCTATTCTCTACTAGTCTTCATTATGGTATCAATTTTTCTACACAGAGTTGCATATTTGTTAGCATTGAAGCAAGAGAACTTTATTTTATATCTAGTCTTATCAAATTTCTTTACTTTCTATAAGCTTGCCTCTCAAGTATTCAGGATACTCTATCTATTCAACATTCATATCTTCTTAACTAGACATGTAAGCATAAAGCAACTTAGCATCCTATCCATATAACTATAAATAGTTCATATCATTTTAAACTATTATCCTATCCACTCTTTCTATCCTAAAGTTAGTCTATACTTTATCAAGTTTCTCTTATAGTTTATACCTTCGATGGTTGCTATCTTTACTAAAAGATATTACAAGAAACCCCCAAAGCTATATCTCTAAGATACTTTACTAGTTTTAAAAAATTAAGACATTATGTCATATATTATCTCCTTAAGTCTCTAAGTCTTAGTCTTCTAAATGCTACTCCAAGTTTTAGACTTAGTTGTTTTCTAGTTGAAGTATTATTAGTTCCGTATCTTAATCTTATGCTATTTAGTATCTTTATAAAACTTATAGAGCTGTTATGAAATTAATCCCTATCCAGTCTTAGATTATCCAAGCGTATAAAATCTTCGTAAGTTCTATCCCATCCCTTAGAAACGCTATGAGTTATAATTTCTGCTATTCATCTTAGCAGATTTACGATAGCTTTATTACTACTTGCTACCTCTATATTTTAATGAATTCTTAGCAGTTTTCACAATTAGCTTCGTTATGCTTATTCAATACATAAACTGAGTATTATTATCTAGTAGTGCTATCTTATTACTCCAAATACTCTAAAACTACGTTATTTTTGTCTCTATTGATATCTATTTACAATAGCTACTCATAGCTAAATAGTCATTTGTTGAAGCAATCATAAAGCTTTTCTATTATTTGATAGCTTGATAATTTCTCTTCTAATGCCCCTCTATAGTCATTCACTTTAGGCTAAGCTTACTTAATTTATTGTTCTCTATAAAATAAATTAAGTTCCTAGGCTTTATCCTAGCAGCATAGTTTAACCATTAACTTACTTTGAGTTTAGATTGAAATTTCCTTTATTTCTAGATCAGTCTCTTACAGCTCTTCCTTTCTTTCTAGTTTGATAAGCTTTAAAAAATTGTTCTTCTCCTTGCTGAAGAAGGACTCAATATCTAGCTTATTGAAAGAGATTTAGAATAAGACTTATTTATTTCCATATAGAAAGGCAATTTATCTATCTTCTCTCCTTGATAATAAACTAACCAACTAACTCTAGATTTAGTCCAGCTACTCTGAATCCTTTTACTAAAGCATCTATTTAACCTACCTATAGTCAAAACTTTCCTTCTAGTCAATCTTTCCTCACTAATCTAAAACTTACTTCCACTCCATGCCAACCTACTCCTGAAGCACCAGCGAATACAAGATTTGAACTAACCCGAATTTTTACTTAAGCATACAAACTAACTCTTTTTAAAGCTCTTAAGAAGTCTTCACTTGTTATCATTTCTATATTACTAGTTCTCAGTTTAATTAAACAAAGTTCAATTTATTATTTGACTAAATTTAATTTTAAGTTTATAAAATAAAAACCTTGAGTCTATTATTATTTATCAGAATTCTATTTTCTACTCTTTTGCTTTCTAATAAATTCTTATCTATATTCAACTGCCTTTCTCTTATACTCTCTTCATTGCTTTGAGTGTTGAGGGCTTAAATGTATTCTATTTGTTTGCTTTTTTTTAATTAATTTTCGTTTGTTTCTAGGTTTGTAGTAGTGAACGTTTAGTCTTCAACAGAGTAGATTGGAGAGTTTTAGGTGTATTGCTAGAAAGATTGTTGATCTACTTCTAATCCTTCATCGATAGGTTAATTGCCAGAGTTTTATTCCTTTAAATCCCTATAACCGTTTGAGTTTCTCATCTAGCTGATTTCCTAAGAAAGTATTAATTTTGAGTACTAAAGCTATTTACTCTCTAAATAGCTAACTACTATCCTTTCACCAAAAAGCTTATCAGTCATATACCCTTCTCCTATCAAAAGATCTAGCACCTAATATTCCTTTCTCTTTTGACTGCCTTCATTTTCTTCCAGTCTTAAAGTCTAAGATTCTTATTACTTAGTTATTTAAACTAGCCTTTTTATGAAGCTATCACTTTGATCCATTTTATAGTAATAAAAATTACCAAAAAGACCATAAATAAAAAACCTAGAGAATGTGAATTAGCATATCTAGTAACATCCACATAGTACTAAAACTAAGTGTATGCATGTCTATATCTGCTAGGATAAACTAGGTTATTTAATATAGATAGATAACAGTAATAACAGATAAGAGTAATGTTAATAAAACTAAATCTACTAAATAGCAAGTTAGAGTCTTTTAATAAAGCTTAAGCATCTTACAATCAGCATCTGATATTTACATATAAAAGCTTATTAAATATTATAGCTTTGCTTCTAATATAGGCTTGTATAATTATATAGCTATCAAATGGTTTAAATAAATTACCTTTAACTAAATTAAAAAGTAATAGGAGTATAAATAAATAGACAGTTAAGTAAAATAAGAATAAATGTAAAAGAGACACTCATACTTTAAATTACTTAGATACAAGGGATTAAAAATATATCATTACCTTTAGTTAATAGTGTGGAATGGAACTAGATATGTTTGGCCTATCTAAATCATTTAATGTATTAAGTAAGGATAATTTCCTAAAATTATCATACTAAGCAGATGTTTTATTTATAGGATATTACTAGATAAAATAACTAAGTATCTTTAATTAGGTTCAATTAAGAATCCTATCAAAATTAAGTCTCTATATGAGTAGATATATCAAAGCGTTCTTAAATTTGATAGACAAACACTATAAGGATGCTACTAAATGTACTAGTAACTTTATTTCTAGGATACTAGAAAAAATGAATAAATTTAGAGATTCGAATCTTAAATTAATTAGATATACAAAGGCAAGAACAATGCTAGATAGCAATTTTTTTAATTTTACTTAGAACTGTGAAATATATCATTAAACTTAAGCTTGATTCCTTTATGAACTTCTCCCTTATTCAAAGGAAAAGTTTATAGGTTTAAGAAGAGATGAAAAACAATTTTAAAGTAGATAGGATAATTCAGCCATTTAACTTAGTGGTATCTACCTGTTTCTTTATAACTTGAACTTGAAATATATTCCATTGGTCAGATATTTTTATTAGATAAAGGCATTTTTTTATTCTTGAGCTTATCTTCTGAAGGTTGAATGAAATGAGGAGATGAAAAATAAAATGCAGTAACAAACGTAAAAGTCTACACCTTATATTGCTAGCTGCGTAAATTATCCGCGATTTGTGGAATATAACGAAAGAAAAGCTCTTGATCTTTAATCTCAGATTTAAGAAAAGAGCTAAAATACACCAATATCAAAATGCTATTTAGATTTTCTCACAAAGCATTATAGAGTATATTTCACAATAAATTCCCTAGCTAGACTAGCAAACAATCATCATTATTATAGTGTTTATTATACAAAATAGAAAGGTTAAAAAATAACGAAAAGCATCTTACCAAATAAAATTAATGAAGTACTAATTCCAAGATAAACTAAACATAAAGTGATCTTTAGCAAAATTTTATCTTTTAATTAAACTTACTGTTTCATACTTATCTCTAGCCTTCTCCAAAAGTAGAGGATGATTTAATAGTAGATAGAAGATAATTATATAATTAGCTTTCTCTAATTAATTAAATATAAGCCATTAGTTTTTAAGTTTAACTAATATTTACATTAAATACATAACTAAATATCTATATAAGTAAAAAATTTAAATCCTAAAAAAGAGCAAAACGGTCTAAAATATAATTACTTCTATCTTTGATGATTAAGTGCTTTACTATATAATTAAAGTTTAGAGTCTCATTATGCATTTGCTTTATTTAATTACTTAAGTTATTTTATAAGCTTGCATTGCTAAAAAGAATGATTTACTCTTCTCATTCTATATTATCACTTAAAAGATAAATCTGGTTATTCATTCTCACTTACTTACTCTGATTAGTTTTTATCAATAGAATACTTAACTATGCTTAAAGATAAATATAACAAGATTAATTACATATCTCTCTTCTATTTTATTATCTTGCATGGTGATTCTTAAGTTATAAGATTAAAGTGCAAAACATAGCTATAAAGCAGCTTTTAGAAAGTATAGATACAAATTTAATTATTAATCGTCAAACTAAAAGTAATTTTCATCTATTTACTCTTTTTTTCCTTCTTTGGGGCTTTCTATCTGGTGGATTTAACTTTACAGTATTTTCCTTCTTCATATGCATTTAATACTTGTGGGATAATCCCTTTATCAGATCTTTATTTATAGCACTTTTATACAGTCGCTTTGCTATATATCTTAGCCGGTTATATGATTTCTTAACTTAAGATAAATATTAATTTTATTCCTGATCTTTTAGCTGAGATTTGAGTTATATCTTATTATTTATCTTGTCTAGTTCATGTTTTCATTGTATATAAAATCCAACTTTTAAATTATAGAAACTTACCTGTGTTCTGATTTCAGATGGTTAAAATTTATAATTCATATTCCTCTTTAGAAATAATCGAGAATTATTGTGTTAGACTTGAAACGACTCCTCATTACTAAAATCATTCTGATGCTTGTAATTATTTGGATCTTAAGGAAATTAAATATTGCACTCTTAAATCCCTTAGCCTTAGTTAGGCTTTGTCTCTAATAAATTTCTAGCCAGTGATTTTAAAACTCTTGCTTCTTTTTCCCTATTTTCCTTATATACTTTCTCAGATCTTTTATCATTGAAAAGAAACAGTAAACTAAGCAAATAAATGAGATGCTATCTTACACTAGCACTATCACTTTCCCAATTATCTTAGCTCTATCAGAATTTATTGTCTCTAGATTTCTTGTTATTTGCTACTGTCTTAGGCTAAGAAATAGAAATTAAAAAAATATAGAAAGAACATTCATATCTCTTAGAATATTTAAGCTTTGCTAACCATGTGTAACTCGAAAGGCTAACATGCAAGTAAAAAAAAGCTTAAATAGAATCTAAACTTAACATAGAGTCGTTTAGAGTGAAGAGTTATATCTAAGCCCTTTCAAAAAGTAAGTTAACAAGAGCATTTGGATCAAAAATAAAGGTTAAAACAGCAAAGCCAATTTTTCAGTTTTAAGTTCATCAAATACTTCATTTGATATCACAAAAGTAGTATTTCTGGTTCTAGTTCTCAGGGTTTGTTTTATTCTTAATCTTCAAGAGCTTAATAATTACCCAAAACAAGTAAAAGATGACTGATATTTGCAAAACCTAAAATTAAGCTTACTAAGCTTAAGCAGGCTGATATTAAGTTTACATAAGTTCATGAGTTTTCTAGGCTAAAATCTTTAGCTTATAAGCAGGAAAGTAACCTATCTTTAAGCTAAATACGAAATAAAGAGTAAAAACCAATCTGTAATGTAAGTACTTGAGTCTAAAATTACTTAATTTTTTGCTTTAAGTGTATTTAAATCGAGTTATAATAACAATTCACATTTAATAACTACAAGTATTACAATAAAGTTTGCTGAGATGTTTGGTAAGAAAGAATTTTCTCCTCATTTACTTATTTCAAATAAGCCATTTTAGAGTGAATTCAAATAAATATCTTGATTTAGTTATTTTGATGGCTCTTTCAACATACTCTGATTCACCTGTTAGAAGTATGCTAATAATATTGCAGACTTTTTCAACATTTATTAAACTATTTTATAAAAAAATAGTTTGCTAATATGAATGTAAAGATATTTCCAGTTGATCCACTCGAAGAAAGAAAAGACTAATTGCTGTCGCTGAACCAACTTCCACATTATAGTAATATCCTACATCCGTGAAGTTTTCTTAATAGCTTCTTTTTCTGAAGTTGCTATATTAAATATGTTAATAATTCGTTACTTATCCTCAACCTTCTATTGATTATATTATTCTTCTTATGTCTTATTTGAATCGCAACTGATGCTTTCAGTTAAACTATACAGAAAGAAGTAGGAGAAGCATAAGCTTTCATCTTTAGAACACTCTGAACAATTATCTATTGTTTAGCTGCAAGAACTACAAGCACCTGACTTTGATTAATCCTATTCTGTCGAAAACCATTGTTCGACACAATTTCCATTAGATAACTTTTAATCTGAGTATAATGTGCATTCAGTTGACTTTGAGCACTAATGCAATTCGGATTAATTACTGAACAAAAATAGCATTAATTGTTGTTATCTAGGAAAAATCCTCTTTAGCACTCAAAGCATTATTTATTTTGCTTTTTACACTTATTACAGTTTTAAAGCTACTAGATACAAAGTAGATTAATTTAGTCATAATCATTATCTTGCTCTATATCACCACACTAAATTTTGCATGTTCTATTAGAAAGTATAAGAGTCCTATTTTGCAGAAAAAAGCCTTTCTATTTACATTTGAAACAATCTTAGTGTATTTCACTGCATAAAAAGCACTCATTTTCTCCTAGTCTGTAGTTAGTAAAGCAATCATCGCATATCACCGTTTCATTAGCCTTATGACATTTCTAACAATTGTCTATCATTAGATTCCAAGACAGGCAAATATTATCTTTGTCTATGTCTTACTCAAACTATGAGAATTAGTCTTTGAATTTATTTTAAGTAAACTTTTTAGTATAGAACAAAGATATTTTAAACATCTTAATTATATTTCTTGCAATTATAAATGTTCGAGAGCATATCTCACATTAATTCATAATTTAAATTTGGCGGTTTCAGAGTAGTGCTTCGTCTACAATTAGTTACAGGTCACTAGCATGAATGTAGCATCCTGATTCAATGTAAAATTGGATTATCCGATTTACCATTAATAAGGACTTGACGATAGACAGTTTATAGTGATGAAGTTCCCTGACTGCAGATATCCAAATATCAACTACCTATCCTCGCTCATATCACTTGAAATATTAGTATTAAAGACCGTATATTAGGAGTTATGTCTGAGCAAGATGCAGAACTTTTGATCATAATAGATTCAGCAATTTCAGTCTAATAAATAATCACCTTTTTATAATTAAATTTATTTTATAAATTAAAGTTAAAAAAATGAATTTTATTTATATTTCTTTAAAAATTTATTGCTTAAAGATTTTTAAATTTAAAAAGCTTTAATTAATATTTTAACATTTATATAATAATTTTTCTACAGTTATAATAGATTTATTTAGATTTAAATTATATATTTCAATAATTAAAAATAAATAAAATATTAAACAATTCTAAATATTTTGAATTGCTTTTAAAGAATAATTTATTAATTAAATTCAATTAAAAAAGTTTTTGGACCGGAAACTCCTTTCCAATTGCACGACCCGACGCTCTCTTTTTATGGAATAACAGGGATATCCTGTTGTACTCCAGGCACAGCTGCTAGGGAGCTCCATCGCTATGAATAGCCAGGCTTCAAGCCCCTACCAAGAGCGGATAATCTCAAAGACAGTATTCCCTTCAGAAAAGGACTCTGACCAGGAACTTTCTCAGCGACAGGAAAGGAACTTGTTCCTAGCCATAAAACCAGAAAGTGTTGTCACGAAGGTCATTCTCAACTCCCACCATCTTTTAAATTATTTTAAAGAATAATTAATTTTAAATAGTAACATTTATTAAATTTATAGTCATAAAAAGTTAAAATAAGTAACTTTTTACTAAATTAAAAAAATCGTATTTACTCTGCTTTTTATATTTATTAAGATTTTGGAAACAGACTAAGATTTATAATTTTGGAATTATAAAAGAAAACTGGAAATAATTTATATATAGTAATACAATATGTTTTAGTATGAAATTTTTTAATAAAAATTAAAAAACTTTTAAGATTGATTCTTCTAATCCTTCTCTTCAATAGCTTACAACAACTCACTTATTTGCCTTTAATATTAAACGCCCTAATTTGATAAACTTTTTATTTACTCATTCAAACACTTATATTATTCCTCTAACTTATTTTTATAGCCTTATAACTCGAAAAATTTTTACTATAAGATAGTATTTTACTACTATATCAAATTCTCACGCTATATTTTTTACTCTTCTATTACTTTCTAGTAGCGAGATATTTATTCCCTCAAATAATTAAACATAAATTCCTTATCTCTAATAACTTAATTTAACTTTTAAATTTATTCTTTACTTTCCTTATTTACATTCTACAACTCCTATCATAAATGTTATATAATACTCTAAAAGGATTATTTCCATACTCTAACTCGCAACTCTTATTCTTAACTAAACTGAACTTCCTTCATCATTCTCTCAAAGACCTAAGCTTCCATATTCTTTAAGTTAAGAATAGCTTTATATTAAGAATATTTTTATTCATCCTTTATTTATTTCTCTTAAAGCTATATTTCCAATCTCTCTATCTCAGCCTTCTTTATCTCACATTACTATATAGATGCCTATTACATTAACCCGATACTCTCTACTTACTCAAAAAGATTATTTTAACTTATTTCGTACCTATACTATTCACTTTCTCCTTAACTCTTATCACCACCTCCTCACATGCTTACTCTAAACTTCTCTTGATTTTATCATAGATCTATACTATATATTTTATATTTATCGCATAATCCTCAAACAACTACTTTTATCATTGACCTAAAACAGAAGAATATTGATTTAACCTCTCCTTTATAGCACTCAAAGTCATTTACATTCGAACTTACATAATAGGAACGATCTCCTCTTATCTACCTCATTGATGATTCTTATGAGAATCCTATTGACATTTTTCACATATTAATGTACTATCACTCATACAATACAAAGCTAGAATCTAATTATGCTCTTAACATATACCCAAATGGCTTTATTTTGACTCCTCTTTAATATGTGAATCTAACATTTCCAATTATTCAATAGGTCTATCAGTGATGATGTTATGATTATTGCATATGAACTCTTAGTTGAACTCTTCTTCACTGGCTTCACATTTAGATGCCTGCATTTTATTTTTGAATAAACTAAAAATTAAAAGAAACTATTTTTTGGTTTAAGAGATACTTAGCCATTAACAAAAAAGATTCTTTTATTAACTTAAAACTTAATAAGCATAAGAATAATTACTACTAAAATTAAAAAATAAAATGGAAGAGTTTTCCCCTAAAATATTAGCTATACTATAAATAATATGCTTTTACATAGCAAAGGGATAAGATTAATATAATCTTAGGAAAATGAAATTAGTAAGACTTAATATAAGTTTAGTAGAATAGCTAGATGATACCTATACTATCTCTAGTAGATAACTAAACTAATAAGTGTGACAAATATCAAAGAAAAATACCAAATATTTCTAATTCCCATAATTACATAATTTTAACAAAAGTTATAATCACATCAAGACTTCTCGCTTATCAGATGCAAGAAACTGAGAAAGCTGGTAGTTAATCGTAACTAAGTTTAGCAAGTTTTCTGAAAAGCTTATCTCTTAGAGTTGACACAAATTGGTATTTCCTGAAATTAGTTGAAAAACCTAGAAGGACTGAAGAACTACATTTAGTGCTTAATACTCGCTATATTGAAATAGAGTCGTAAAAAGAAACGCAAGATAGCATATAAATTTTGGCTTATCTTTAAAAAATAGACTTACAATAGAACCTCTTTAATCATAAGTAATATCCATACTTAGAATAGAGATTAAAATTTTAAGAATGGATAAGAGCCACTAACATTAGAAATGTATGAGTAACAGAATAAAAAACAAAAGTTTTAAAGTAGTTAGCTAAAAAGAATAAGTGCATAGGGATTATTTTATAGTAAGCATGGAAGGATAGAAACATGCTAATATTGCTTTAAGTAAAATATCAGGTTAATTTCCAGAGAAGTGCAAAATTTTTCATAGTTTCCTACGTATTAGCTAAGATCCATTTTTCAATTATGAAAATCTGCATTTCACATCGTACTTATTAAGATTAATAAAAGTATTATAATCTTTATAGCTACATGTGTAAAAAAACTTTATCATTATTCTAGCTGAGAAACAGAAAGGAATAAACTTAATAATAGTACGAAATAGCAGTTCTAAAGCAAGAAGAAGTGATCAATGGAGAAAATGTAATCCATTCGACTTTTCTGAAATATTTAAAAGGATTAAGGATATTCAGATAAGTCTAAATCTTAATCAAGAGAGTAATTTAAAGTACTAATAACCAATAAAGTAGAAGCAGCTTTATTAATCAAAGAATCTAAATTGAATAATTTTTTCATATCTACTTAAGATAAAAAATAGCACTAAATAGGCGGAATTTTAAACAAATGCTTGACAGAAGATCTTTAAAAAACTTAAAATAGATTTGCTGCTTTTTTTATCTTCAGGTGGATATTTAAATAATTGGAAAGATATACTTCTGATAAACTTATAGAGCAGATAAATTTAAATATATACAACAGTTTCCAATAATGAAAATTAAACTAAGATACAGTAAATGAGTAAAAATAACTGAAAATTAGTAAGCTAAAACAACTAGAAGTAAGACAATTAAACCTTGGTATCCTCGGAGAAATAACTAACAAAACGCCTTTTAAATTTGTCTGAAATTAACAAGTCATAAAAGAAGTAAAGGGTAATAATAGAAAGGTGAAAAAACTGCCATAAGCAAGTAGAAGCATCTTGAAAATAAATTTTTATCTCACTTCAATTTTTCCCCACTTTCTATCTTCAGATCTGCTAAAAGACACTAGATAAAATAAAATGATAAATTTAGTCAAGAAAGTAAGAATGATAAAGATACGAACGACAGACAAAACAGTAATCGGGTAAAGCGAAAAATAGTAAAAATAAATTAGATAAAGGATATGAAACCAGGTTACTCAAAAATTTTTATTTAAAAAAATTACAAATCCAGTTTAATTTAGAAATCTATTTAAGCTCTAATTTGGAAAGATAATGAATAGCAGAAATACCTTAGTTTTAAAAAGCCAGCTATGATAATTGAATAAAAATAAATTAAAGTAACGTCAAACGAATATAAGAGCTTAGAGAATAAATCAGTTTCTTTATTAACTTGAGAGAAGCATCCTAGAAATTAGGGTTACATAGAAATAAGATTACTGTCTTTAAATTAAATTAAAGTGTTAAAGAAGGATCGTCTACTTAAGAGCTTCCTACTTCCCTATCCAACCAATAGGAACTTGATCTCTAGGTGGTCTTCTCCTCCCTTCACTGTCAAATTTTCGGAATGGTTGTTTCTTCATATAGCTTGCTTTCTTCTTATAAATTTCTCCATTCCTGGTTGGGTAAAATTAGGTTAGGTCATTCCATATTTTATATGAAATCTTCTTTCTCTTGCAGCATCGTCTCCATAGGTGGTCTGTTCTCCAAGATTACTGTCTTAGATTAAAAATGACAACAAAAAGAAATAAATAGTAGGATTTGGCTAAAGAATACAAAATCAAATTCGAAAAACCTAAATACAAAGTTTCTCGTTTATCTATATAAGATAATACCCCAAGCAATAAGGAATTGACAAAGCACTTTGAAAGAAACTTCAGTATCTAGAAAAATATTGAAAGCATATTGACTAAACTACAAAAGTAAGTACTTGTATAGTAAGACTAAGAAAAGCTAAAAAAATTGAAGAAAAAGACTAAAAAGCAGTTTATTAAGGAAATGAAATTGAGATAATTTGTCGAAGAAAACATGAAATAAAAGTGAAAAGAGCTGTCAAGATCAAAAAGTAATATGTAGTCGAGTTTAAATTAATCTGATTAGTAACTCTAAAATTAGTATTTAAAGATGTTTTAGAACTTTTGAGATAGAAATAAAATGACGATTATATAATCATTTTTGAAAGTTCGAAAAAGGAGAATAAACCAGTTCGCTCAGGAAAAAAATAATCAAAGAAGCTTTTAAACTCAGAGATGGTCTTGAATAAAAGTTTTAATAGTTAGCTTGAAAAGTAAAGTAACTTCAATAAGCATGATCTCTAACAGATTACAGATTACTCATCAAACTTATAGAACATAATAAGACCCATTTTATGAACTGACACGTGTTTAGACTAGAAGATAATTTTCTCATTTTTAAAAGCTTAGAAATGAGTTAACCTAATCTTAATAACTATTTTCTTACCAGCAAAGACTTCAAACATATTCCCCTTCAATTACTTCTTCAATCAAGCTGTTAATTTCTTTTTTGAATCTACCATTTTTTGTTTAAATAGCGAAATATAATTATCAATTTCTTAGCATCCTTATCTAATTAGATATTTTACTTATTTCGCCTGCTATTAGAAATACTTTCTTAGTATTATTATTTCTACTGTATAATAGCATTTTCTCATTTTATTTGTTACAAACCCAAATATCGCTTTAGTCTCTTCTTGGATATATTTTAATCATTTTCATAGTATGCTTCACTATCTAAAGTTTCGAATTCACTTAAATCTATTTTCTCGTATCATTCTTTGAATCTCTTTTGAACCTTTTAATGCTTTAATTTTTGAAAGTTTATCCTTTTAATTTATGGGCTTTTTCGATATTCTTCCTCAATTTTTATCTTTATTTTACCTGGGTAATGATCTTCTATTGGTCTCTATTGATAGAATTTTGTGCTGATAATTTTAGGAGTGATATACTGATCAGTTAAGAAGTATTCTATTCGAATTTTCTTTCCCTTATGTTATGATTAAGGTTGGATCTTAATTTGGGTCTTTATATTCTAAAATATAATCTTTGATCAAGTTAAATAAGTACTAGCCTGCATTATTCTGCTCATACGATAAAAATTGGGAAATATGCGCTTTAAAATCCCTTATATTTAAATTTATAATCATTTGCTGCTTGCTACTATTATGTATTATTAAAGACTTTCATAAAAGGGTATTAATTAGTCAGAGTCAGATGTTGTAGTGCTATATACATTTATCACTTCCAGCTGATCATCAAGTGTTAAACCTATTAATCTTCCTCTAAAATAATTCTACGTGGTTGAGATCCACTATATCTAATACTTTGGTTCTGCTGGTAATTCCATCTTTTATATAAATACTACTCATTTGCAGTGTTTTGTGCTCAATTTTATTATAGCTCTGAATCCATATATATAATGCATTTCAGTAGTTTTATCCACTAATATTTCTTAAATCGCCATAATATTTATCTACTTTTCACAAATAAACTTGTTTAATTCTTCTGTTTGATTTTATTTATTCTGACATTTGCTGTGCCTATGTTTAATTCTGTCTATTTTATTATATTAGTTTTTCTTTGTACTTTCTATTTTTTTGATCCTCCTACTCTGCATTTTTAGCTTCTTCTTTAATAGCGTGAAAATCAAATTGTTATAATGTTTATTTTTTTTTCTGTACTTATGTCTTCAAGTTTTTTACTCAATACTATCTTCCTTACCATTATATATTTTCTGTCTTTTTTGAGACAGCGTTGTGTTTATGCATACTTTCTTCCTGTCACTGATTTCAAGTTGTTTCAGTTTTTTGCCATATTTCCTATTTTACTTTCTGTTTTTTGTGACATGTATCGTTTCGTCTCAGTTTTATTTATTTAATTTTGTAGTTCAGAATCTATTAAAGTCAAACGCTTTTAAAGAACTTTAGTATGGCTTAAACATTATGTTTTTTGCTTTAAATAAAAAGTGATATTCTATTTGAAAATTAATTCTCTTCAGTTTTCTTCACTTTCTTTTCTTTCGCTATTTGTTTCTCTTTATAGTAAGGCATTTTATTCTTTTATTTCTGAATGCATAAACCTGGCTTTTACTTCCTTGGCATTCTTAATTGATTCCTTTATAGCTTTTATCTTAATTATTAATTTGAGCTATACCTTTTTGGTTACAGCTCATACATTTTCAAATTGATGGATGACTCAAATAAGTGCTTATACCTCCTTCGTCTAACTTATCAAATACATTTTAAGCATCTTTGATCTCCTTCAATTCTAAATAATTTTTCATTTTTCCATTCACTCACGTTATACCTTTTATGGTTCCTATCTCTATACATACTATTTTTCCATACAGCGATAGATGGATTTCTACCAGGTTCAAACTTGAATAAATGTTAAGTGTTCAATAAATCGGGTAGTTCTTAATGTTATAGAATTCCTCTATGTTTCTTTACTCTTTTGGAATTACAAAATTCCTACTTTTCCAAGTTTAATTATTTCCGAATTTCGTAAGTGTTTCCTTATTTTTGAATCATATAATAATAATTCCTGTCTGAAGGATTTTCACACTCTCAATATTTTATCATATTCTTAATTCAGATATCGTAGAAATGCTTGATCGATTTCATTTTCTTGCATTTCTGCTGGACTGAGTCTTTGTCTGTAGTAATTTTCTTCCAAAAATTTATTGAAATAGGCTAATCCTAACCTTATAGCAGTTTTGAGCTACATATTCTCTTCCTCATTTTATGGTATTTGCTTGTTCTTTTCTTCTTCCATTATAATGATTTGCACAGAGCTTTTGTCTAACTTGATGTTCTAAATTACCTACTTTTTTGATAAATTGCTTAGTTTTAAGATTTCTGCCTCTTTTTTTTGATACATTCCTCCTAGTAGTTTAAAGATTTTGAGACAAAGTCGTTTTTCTTAAAAATAATATCAAAGATATGTTGTAAAGCTCTTTCATACCTTTGTTAAATTTACCTAGCAATCTCGATCAGAGATTGGCGGCATTCGAATTGTGAGATTGTTACTTTATATAATATCCTAATATTGGATTATTTAAAGTATGTAATAAAGTAATAATGTAATAATAGATATTTATATACTAATTTTTGATGGTAACTGTTATAAATTAGCTTTATAGCTTTTGTAGTCTAAATAGTAATAAAAATGTAAGCGTTACCAAAATGCTTAATCTGCTTAGAAGATTACAACTTAACTAATGCTCTTCCAACTGTCTTACCTTGTGGACATATTTACTGTGGTGTATGTCTGTCTACCTAGTGATATTTATAAGATTTTGAGTGATGTCCTATTTGTTAAAAAGGATTCCATTTTAGATTTGATGATTTACCTTAAGAAAGTGATTTAATAAGAGTGATATTTTAAAACTAATAATACATATAAAAGATTTAAGATGCTAGATAGAAATTAAAAGAGATAAGGAGGTAAATTATGGAAAAATCTAAAACCATTACAACCAAATAATCAAACATTAGTAATACTCTCATAATACCACTAACTAATATCATCATCAATCATTAACCAACATTTATCTACCAAAAATAACACTCAAATATTATCTAATTCTACTAATCACTAAAACCAACTATACTCTAATATAACTCATAACCACCTACAATACTAAACTCTAAATTAACTTACAATCTAATAAGATAAAAACTATAATACAATACTAAGTAACCAAATAAGATTTAGACTAATTAACATAAACTAAGCTACCACTTTATATAATCTAACTATATTCAGTATTTTGATTGAGGAATTTAAAAATTAAGTTTATTTAATATTTAATCAGAGTAATTACGATAAGTCTAAGTTTTAATTATAATCCCTGCTAATAGTAAAAGTATAGAATATTAAAATAAATTATATTTAATTGGAGGATATAACTTAAATTAAGAGAAAGGAATAAAAGAAACTTGATAATTCGATTATGAAGGTAATAGTACAAAACTTAGTGATCTAAATGAGGGAAGAGGTTACTTTGGAATAGCAGCTGCTTAAAATTATCTTTATATGGTTGGAGGATTTACTAATAATAGTCAAGTTTTATAATCAGTAGAAAAGTTAAAGATAGGAAACTAAAGTAAATGATAAAACTGTTCCTAGTTTCCATTTTAAATAACTTGCTTAACTTTAGTAGCAGATAGAGATGAATAAAATATTTACTCTTTTGGAGGGTTAAATTAAAAAGGATAAACTTTAAAAGATATATGAAAATATAACATATAGAGTGATAGATGGAGTAAGTAAAATTTGAGTCTTCCTGAAGCTGTTACTTTTCCTATAGTTTGTTTAGAACCTTTTGTCATATTTGGAGGTATGAAAAATTATTCTAGTGAAGAATATTCAAGAAAAATATATAAAAGAAAATAAGAATAATGATAATAAAGTTAAATTTTTAAAAATGTTTTAGCTTTAATAGAGATGAAAATAAGAAATAAATATGGATATGTTTTTGCTGTAGAATAAGAAAGAGTTTCAATAATGAGGATTGATTTAGAAAAATTGAGTTATAGAAGTATTAGAAGTAATAACTGATAAAAATAATAATAATATCTATATTATTAATATTATTTAAATATAATCTCATTAATAAAGAAATAGTTTAAAGATCTATAATTAAGTAAATATGTTACTACTTATTAAAATATTTAAAGCGTGTGAAATAAATAAAGAATCAAATTTTATATAAATATCTTTAAAAATCTATTATTCAAATATTATTTTTATTCAGATACAAACATACAGCTTATAACATAATTATATTCAGCACAGTCAAAAAAACTATCTTTAAATACATCCTCATATTCAAATTATACAAGTACTACTTAGATTACTATTTATCTAATAAAATCAAAGCTATAATCAAATTATCAAAAACTTTGATTTGTAGCCAAACTAATAATGTTGAATTCAAGATAATCTATTATATTATCTTACCTTATGATTGAGTTTTTATCATTAAGTTTAATAAAATTCACCTTTTTCTTTAAATTTGTTCCAATCTTCGTTATCATGTCTCTTGATAAATTTGAATCTTCTCTTTCTCAGTATCTCTTCTGTGTCGAATCCTAACAAACTTCTGCTGAAATTATTTAAAGCCGCTTGATTTAAGGAAGCATTCTAAGTGATTTACAATCATTTTTTCTGAATTCTGCCATCATGTGCGCATCAAAACTTGTTTAAATTATATCTTTATTTTTGCTTTTGTATTTTTGCTTTTTTTAATAACTACCAACAGTCTCTTATCTTGTGTCCCATCTCTTTACAGTATCAACATTTTTATTTTCCTGATAATAATTACTATGGATCTTTCGATTCAATGTCCATCGGATCGTTTCCTTGATTTGCATGATCTAAGAAATCCATTTTTCACAAATTTGTTGATTATATTATCGAAAAAACTCTAATTTTGATTCGGTCGCTTAAACTATATAATTAATTTGTTCAGTCGAAGGAATAAGGTTAAGTTGCTATTTTATCTCATGGCTATTGATGTGAATTCCAGTGATGCTTTCCTATAGGACTATTATATTTCTCTGTAGCTCTTGAAACGAATATTATAGCTTTTTGTTCTCACTTAAGAGAAATTCCAGATCGATTAAGTAATCATTTTGAGCTTTATTTGGCTAGATAGGTGATGATTACTTTTTCAGGATCATTTTTTTATATAATAAATTTTCTTGATTAATATTATAAACCAGTAATAACTACTCAGCAACATACAAATCAAGTTTTGATGATGGAGAAAAAAGCAAGGAAAATATGATGAACTAATAAAATACTCTTTAGGTTTAGATAACTACTTAGCTCAACCAGAAAAATAGTTAAAAACCTGCAAAAATATAAAAAAACAGTTTTTTACAATAAAAGGAATAACATGATTTGATGATAGAACTATTATGTACCCAGAAATATTTGAACCACATATCCAGAAAATATTCCTACTTGACTGGAAGAAAAAAAATTATGTGTAAAGTTAAATCAATTAGCAATATGATGATATGTAAACTGTCAAAAAATTAGACACAGTACTAAGTAATATAGAAGATAAAAATAAATCAAGCTAATAATCAGTTACATTAGAATATCAAAAAAAGTGATAAATATGTAACAAGAAATAACACACTGAGATATATAAATAAAAATAGAAAAACTAAAGAAATGTTAAAGAAATTATAAAGAAGAGTAGATGCAAAAATTTGGATCCTAAATTATAAAATTGCTTAAATAATTATTTAAATTATACGCGAGATAAGCAACAATTGATAGAATAATAAAAGATCATTTAACTGAATAAATGCTGAGATAAAATGATTTCTGCTACTTAGATATATGGAAAAGACAAAATTTAACACCATGAGAGAAAAAATGGAATTGGACTTCAGAAAAAATAAGCTTCAATAAGTAACTAACTAACTTCCATAACTAATAGATGCAATTACTTTTAATAATAAACAAGAAATAATATCAGACATACATAAAACCTGAACATAAATACAAACATTAGAGTAATTTGGTTTTGAAAAGACTAAGCTAAATTGATGTTACTAAATAGAAAGAATCAAGCAATGAAGATCAAGAAAATGTGGATATTTTAAATTAATTAAACATAAGAACTGATAATATAAGAGGAATAAAGCCGAGCAAAGAAGAGTTATGTAAATGAATGCTTGAAAAAGATATATTATGGTGACTCAAGAAGTGTTTATAGGTTGAATTAAAGATATGGTTTAAATAAAGGAATAATGTGCAGGAACTAGACTTAGTAAAGGAGTGGCTTTATATATTAAAGAAGAATTGATATGGAGAGAGTATGAAGTAAATGGAATAAAATGAAATACTGGAAGGGTTGTAATTTGTATGAATCTTACTTAATGTATATGCGCCTACTTGAGGAATAATGAATCGGTTTCTATGAAAGCCTAATTAAAAGCAATTTAAGTTTATAAGTATAGTATGAGATTTAATGCACATATACATAATTTGTAGCAAATAAACTAAATCCAGTAGGATAGTAGCTATTAGAATTAATTAAAACTATAATGCAATAATTCAGCATAAGATCCAACCTAGATTACTACAAAAGAAAGTTTAAGACTATTTTTTAAGGGACTAATAGCATAATTAGCATAAGAATTGTTTAGGAAAGAATACTAGATGATATCTATTAATTGTTAAAATAGCAGATATAGATCATAAGTAAGAAGGTTATATTACTAAAAACTGAAAATTGGAAAAATATTGGAAAAGCTTCACAATGAGCTACATATTCTTTGAAGCTGGTTAAGCTAGATAATGATATAGCAAAAATAAGAAGTTAAATTAACTTGTGGATATGTTGCTGATACTTAAAAAGAAGAAAGAAAACGTTTAAGAAATGAATTAAAAAAGTATCAAAAATAAGTTTAATGAGATAAAGAAAATATTGTATACTAACATAAGATAACAAACAGGAGATAATGGATTGAAAAATTAAACATTTTAATGGACTAAATAAATAAAGGTAATTTGAATAGCAAACAGATATGTTTTCACCATTAAACTGTAATTATCTTACTATTTAATATCTAATTAAAAGGTAAGAACATAAATAATTTCTTTAAACTTAAGAAAATATTTAGCTATATTAGCCTATTTGATTAACTCTTACTTTATAAGTTATTGAGAAAATACTTTTGAGTAAAGAAAAGTGACTTGAATTCTATAACTAATCAATTAAATATAATAATTAATTAATCCATTATAATGATAGTATTGAAGAAATACTAGCTAATAAGGAAAATTTACAAAAGTTAAAATAAAGTTTAAAACTATAAGCTGATAACTTAGTAAATATATTATAAATTATTAATAAAATGCATAATATTTAAATCCTTTAAGTTATCTAAATTAGTCTTTATTAGTAACTAAAACCAATCAAATCATATACTAAATACGCTATTTATTACCATTATTCAAACAGAATATAATAGTAAATACTATAATATGTCATTTCAATCACGGCCCTATAAGGGAATGGGAAAGATTTAAAGTTTTTAAAGGTTAATGTTTTTAAAAAAAGGGCTTTGAGGTAGTAGCTGTATAATGTTTGATTGATAAGAAATAGATATAGCAGTTAGTTTTGATGATTTAGTATACTAATTTACTCAAATAAATAATAGAATTTTTTGAATCCAAGGAAATCTAAATGGCTGAGTTTGATTAATTATAATTTCCCCTTTTAGTTCACTTTTAATCTATTTTTAAAGAAATTTATCTTATTAATAATATAATGGTATATAGGCACCTAGCAATTCACCTAAAAGCTCCTAATTAACTATAAGCTTGATTTGTTACTTATAGGGTAAAAAACTATAGGATGCAATTTAGCAATTAATTAAGCAAATAAACAGCAGTTAATTAAAATTAAGTAACTCTAAAATTATAATCAAACATTTAACACAGAATTTAGCTTAAAATCTTCTACACATCTATTTAATTAAGAAATTAAAAGAACTTCAAATTCAATTCAATATTAATCATCTCAATCAATCACCAATAACCAATCAGCCTATAATCATCCAATGTAGATTCAATAATCAAACTTAAATACTAACCAAATATTCAAAATTTAGATCATCAACTTATTTCAAAAAATATCTATTCTGTACAACCTTAGCACATATCAAAAAATTCTAAGATACAATTGCCAAAAATAAACTATTTCTTTAAAAAACTTACATTTATTGTATTAAGGTGACTTATATAACCAATAATTATCCAAGCAGACTAATTACTCTAGCAAATAGTAGACAATCAAAAAACAAATACCAAGCAATTGTTTGGAAAAAGAATCAGATTTAAATAAAATACCAAGGTTAAATAAAGGATAAATTAGCAGCCATAGATATATAATTCAAAAATATTAATCTGGAGAAGAAATTAATTATTTCAATGAGTTTTTGGATGATTCTTGAGACTTTTTATAAACTAATAAATGAAAAATAAAGGCACTGTGACAATAGTCAATTATGTTATTATACTATTATTTATAAATTTATATCTTTTCAAAGAAAACACTTAAAATACACTTAAGTCATTATGCTTTAATTCCATTATTAGAACCTAATCAGATTATTTTAAGTCAATCAATTACTTTATCACTTATGTTCAATAGACTTATCAATAAATGCAACCTAAGATAAGAAATTAACTAATAGATCTAATGAAATCCAAACCAGTTTAAGACCAAATTTGGATCAGAGAATTAATCACTTGGAATGCTCCAATTTACGAACTGATCAAGAGTCAAGAGGGAAAAAGCAATTCTTACTTAGGCTTCATATATTAAAAAAGAAAATTAAACGTTGTATTGCAAAAAATATGGTCATAAGATAAGAAATTGCTATAGATTTTAATTAAAGTAAGACTTACCAGCAGAAAATTAATTTACAACCTTTTTAATATTTATTGCACGCTAAATAGGAGACTTTATTTATTTTTTAAACTCAAATATTTTATCTATTCTGCTCGGAAGCTTCACACCTTACTCAGCCATAACTCCTAATATACGGCCTTTAAGTACTACCCATTACCGGGGATAGGCAGTTGATGTTTGGATACCTGCATTCAGGGAAACCCATCGCTATTTATTGCCTGTCGTCAAGCCTCTATCGATGGTATACCGGATAATTCAATTTGGCTTCGAATAAGGATGCTGCATACATGCTAGTGACCTATGTCTAGGAATAGAAGAAGCACTAATACTGAAGACTCCAAATTTAAATTATATACGCGGAAGTCTTTATTAAAAAAATGTAATCATATTTAGAAGCTACAAGATTATAGAAGCACTGAGACTATTCGAGAAATGATTGTGCGGTTTATTTTCAATCACTAAAAAGAGAAAGAGAAAAGCAAGTTATAAGAATTAACGACACAGAGAAATCAGAAGAAATTGATTTTGAAACTTTTGAAGATAAAAACTTCTATAAGCTTGATTTGTGATTAACTGAATAGAGATGACTTCATTTAATATAACTGTGATTATGTTATATCAAAGATAAATGATAATTTTAAATAAATTTGATAGTTGTATTATTTTTAAGATTAAGAAGTATAATATATGTAAACTAATTTAGATAGTAATATGATTTGCATAATAATCTAATTATATTTTAATTATAAATGAGTATGCAAAAATATCTAATTTGATAATAAATAAAGTAATAATGTAGTTTTAGATACTATTGACTGTATTTTTGATGGTAACTGTTATAAATTACCTTTATAGCTTTTGTAGTCTAAATAATAATAAAAATGTAAGCGTTACCAAAATGCTTAATCTGCTTAGAAGATTACAACTTAACTAATGCTCTTCCAACTGTCTTACCTTGTGGACATATTTACTGTGGTTTGTGTTTGAATACTCAGTACTGATTATAAGGCATAATGTAATGTCCTATTTGTTAAAAAGGATTCCATTTTAGATTTGATGATTTACCTTAAGAAAGTGATTTAATAAGAGTGATATTTTAAAACTAATAATACATATAAAAGATTTAAGATGCTAGATAGAAATTAAAAGAGATAAGGAGGTAAATTATGGAAAAATCTAAAACCATTACAACCAAATAATCAAACATTAGTAATACTCTCATAATACCACTAACTAATATCATCATCAATCATTAACCAACATTTATCTACCAAAAATAACACTCAAATATTATCTAATTCTACTAATCACTAAAACCAACTATACTCTAATATAACTCATAACCACCTACAATACTAAACTCTAAATTAACTTACAATCTAATAAGATAAAAACTATAATACAATACTAAGTAACCAAATAAGATTTAGACTAATTAACATAAAATAAGCTACCACTTTATATAATCTAACTATATTCACTATTTTAATTACTATATTTAAAAATTAAGTTTGTTTAATATTTAAACAGAGTAATTAAAATAAGTCTAAGTTTAAATTATAATTCCTATTGAAAATAATAGTATATAATATGAAAATAAGTTATATTTAATTGGAGGATATAACAAAAATTAAAATAAAGCAGTAAAATAAACTTGATAATTTGATTATGAAGGTAATAGTATAAAACTTAGTGATCTAAATGAGGGAAGAGGTGACTTTGGAATAGCAGCTGCTTTAAAATATCTTTATGTGGTTGGAGGAGTTACTAATAATAATCAAATATTATAATCAGTAGAAAAGTTAAAGATAGGAAACTAAAGTAAATGATAAAACTGTTCCTAGTTTCCATTTAGAATAGCAGTCTAAACTTTAGTAGTAGATAAAGATGAATAAAATATTTATTCTTTTGGAGGTGCAAATTAGAAAGTATAAACTTTAAAAGATATATGAAAATATAACATATAGAATGATAGATGGAGTAAGTAAAATTTGAGTCTTCCTGAAGCTGTTGCTTAACCTATAATTTCATTAGAGCCTTTTATCATATTTGGAGGTATAAAAAATTATTCTACTAAAGAATATCTAAGAAAAATATATAAAAGAAGCAAAGAATAATGGCAATAAAGTTAAATTTTTAAAGATGTTGTAGCTTTAACGGAGATGAAAATAAGAAATAACTATGGATATGTTTTTGCTGAAGAATAGGGAAGAGTTTCAATAATGAGGATTGATTTAGAAAAATTGAGTTATAGAAGTATTAGAAGTCATAACTGATAAACATAATAATAATATCTATATTATTTATAATTAATATAGTTTTATATGTAAAGAAGTAGTTTAAAGATATATAATTAGGATACTACTTATTAAAATGGTTAATCTACTAAATACTTTAATAATAGGATATGAATAAAGAATTAAATTTTATCTTTGCATTTTTAAAAATCTATTATTCAAATAAAATCATTATTCAGATACAAACATAAAGGTTATAATATACCAAAACATATTCAACATAGTAAAAATAACTATCTTTAAATACATCCTTATATTAAAATTATAAAAGTACTACTTAGATTACTCTATTATTTATCTAATCAAATCAAAACTATAATAAAATAATAATTAAGCTATACCTATATCTAAATACTAATTAAGTCATAGCTACTATCATTAATTCAACATCTTCTAATTTAGAATACATTATTTCCTTTATATTATTTAAACTAACTACCATATATAATTAAAAATGTATCTTCTAAAGCCAATAATGAAATCAAACCATTATAACGCATATGTTCTCGATAAAAACTCAAACATAATAAATTTTCGAGATTAATATGATATACCATTAAACTATACTCAGTTACATCCAAATAAGGCTTTTAGAAGGGATGTCTAATGTTGAGAAAAAGCAAGAAAAATAGATAAACTAATAAAATTAACAGAAAATAAAATATTTTAAATGAGCAATTTTTTGAAGAAAATAAAGAGAATAAAATAGAAAATTTCGTCTAAGAAATAGGAATAATCTATCGATTATAGAGAGACATTTTAAACGTTACAACTCAAGCATAGAAAAAATAAAATAATGTTTGCATTAATGGAACTCTTGAGTACTGTTAGAGAGAATTTGGATAATATATAGATTAAGTACGAATAATAGCAACTGGACTTATTCTAACTGTTTTATTTGATTAAGAATAAATTAATAAATTCTTAGTATATAAATAATAATATGAAACTTTTTATATTTTAACAAGAAGATAAATATAAATTAATACTACAATAATTATAACTATCTAATTCACTTTGGTATAAACAAAAGCTTAGATCCAACAGAAAAGTAGCTAAAAGCCTTCACAAAAATCAAACAAAAAGTTTTACATATGTGTAAAGTTAAGTAATTTGGCAATATGATAATGTATAAACTATCAAAAAATAGACACGATACTATGAAGAAGATAAAAAAGCGAATAAAATTAATAATCAATTGGGTTGAAAAATCAAAAAAATAGTAAAATATGTAATAAGAAACAACACGTTGAAATAAAAGATATATAAATATAAATAAGATACCTAAAGAATGCTAAATAAAAGATAAGAAATTATAAAGATTGGTAGCAAAATATTTAATTCTAAAGAATAAAAATTGCTTAAATAATTATTTCACCTGAGATAGATAGTAACTGATAGAAAAATAAAAGATCATTTAAATGAATAAAAGCTGAGATAAAATGACTTAATTAACTTAGATTTATGGGAAAAACCAAAGTTTAGCATTATAGAAGAAAAAAATGCTATTGCCAAAAACCCATTGAACAAAATAAGTTCCAAAAAGTAACTGTTATTCTTTTCATCACTCCAATCTTTTTAAATAATTGTTTAAATCTCCAATTCGAAAAGATAATCATTTTAATGCATTATACAATTAATTTAATTATTTGCAAGAGATATAGCTTTACTTTTTGATTGTGAATGATTAAATTCTTTATAAAAATTCTTTTATTCTTATTTTTATCTTTACTATCCTATTTATATTTCATTTTTCATTTAGTTTTCTAAAAATTTCTAATCAAATTTTTACATCATTTCATCTTACAATTTATTACTTATTTACAACTCCTTCCTTATCAAATTATTAGCTCATTAAACTGAGATAATACTAACTTTTAAGATCTACAACCCTTCAAATAATAGAAAACCTAACTATAAGACCTTAATAACTTCTCTTTATCTCAATAATTAGAGCACATTTTTTAATATTTTCTATAAATAATGAGTGAAATACATTAATCTAAAAAGTAAAATAATAAAATTCATTTTTTCTTATGTTTAAATGTTTAGCAATTAATTAAGCAAATAAGCAGCATTTACTTTAAAATTAAGTAATAAATCTTTAATACAGAATTTAGCTTAAAAGCTTCTACACTTCTATTTAATTAAGAAAAAACAGAAAATAAAATATAAGAAACTAGAAATCTTAATTAAATAAACCATTAATAACTTATGATTAAAGCTATACACAATCCAATGGAGATTGTGTAATCAAACTTAAATACTAATAAAAATATAAAAATAAGATAATTAATCAAGTAATAAAAATAAGTTCAATTATTGACTGTGTAGAAGACTAGGAAACATAAAATAAAGATGTTTGAGATACAAAAAAATAGAATAGATAAAAAAACATAATTTCTTAAAAAACCTAACTTAGATTTATTTTGCGTTTAAAAGGATACATAATAAAGCAGAAATTTATCCTTAAAAAGTAGATCTTGTGTTAGTTCGGACGGAATAAGGAAATCACAAAGAGTAAGATAAATCAGGAGCTGTATTTCCTCCAGAAGTGAAAAGTAAAATAAATCTTAGGTCTACATAAAACTCCGTTAGTTTAATAGTGAGTAAGTTACTTGCAGATATTAAACGGATAAGTCCATACTAATCCTTCGTTTGTGATCATTCGCTCATATCATAGTTAAATACACTTGCGCCTGTATAAATATATGTTTGCTTGATTTTGTAAAATGCTAAAGTATAATTTCTGATATTTATTATGTGGAAACAAAATTCTCTTCCCTTGCAATATCCATCTACTCAGCTTATATAGCTACCATATGTATTGCTATAATCATGACTTGTTGAAATTGGTAACTCGTTTTAACTTTGAGAGGGTGTGTCTGTTGCATTTGGAGGTCAGATAATATCTTTAATTATCTCAACTTTATAATCCTCTATACTTCCTACTTAAATTAGCTTAAATTTTAAGATGTTATATGTCTTGAACTTAATACTAATCAGTTGCTTTTAATCTATTTAATTTAAAGAGATCTAATCTAAAACTGAGTCTAAAGATAGCTCTAAGCAATAAAATTAATATTTTACCTCACTCAAAGTCACTCTATCACTGAACTAGAATCCAATAAGACCTTTAAAACTAATTTTTCCAAAGACTGCGAGAATTTCTGTATCTAAGGATTAAAACAAATCCATTTTTTAGATTTAAGGATAATAGACTAAAGTCTAAATCCTTTAAGAGTAATCTTCGTAAATATGTAAGAAAATCTTAGTGACTCCATATTCTACAATAGTTAATGAAATTTTTTAGTTTAAACTCAAGGATTTTTTGATTCTGAAAAATTGTTCATAGTTAAATCCTGTTAAAATACTGACTGCTTCATTCTATTAATTAGATTCAGTTAAAAGTGGAAGATTTGTTCAGTTGTAGTATTATATAAAAGCAAGCAAAGAGTTTGCATTTTCTTAATCAAAGTAGTATTTGTCCATTAGCGTTATAAACTGCTTTATTGTAGTCTGAATTAGTTATAGACTTCTGGTCCATTAACTTAGAGATATAAAAACTAATCTGCATTGATTAATTATGTAACATAGTGCTGTCTCATATCTAAAGCCTCTCTTCTATTTAACTGTATTTACTTGCTTAAGCAATGTTTTGACAATTTGAAGTAAGGAGAGTGAATTAGGTTTTAAGATAGGAAATATTGTGGGAGTACTTGAATCTATGGTTTACATAATAATGAGGATGAAAAGTGCATATATTGATTTTATGATGGTAAATGGAAATTTGCATATAAATATGAAATTAAAAGCTATCTTTGATGATGTTAAATTTTGAAGCCTCTAAGATTAGGTTTTGCTTTAAGAATTTGATGTATAAGTCTAGAGACTTAAAGTCTGTTATGTGTTTTTAAATTTAGGGTTTTAAGTTTGTACTTATACTTATTGGGTTAAAGTTTGTTACTCCAATTTAAGAGAGTTTATGTTTAATTAAATCTTAATTTTCTACTCATAGTTTAAAGGAGATATATCGAATGAATTTTAGTTACTCAATACGAAGATACGAGGTAAGAATTGCTTCTATTTATTTAATTAGCTTCCCTTTTAATCATATGATTTGCATCATTGTCTTAAACCAGCTATTAGCTCCATAGCTTGTGTTAAATTAAGGATTTACAAGAATAAAAGTAAAAATAAGGAGTAGAAGTTTTAGCTTTATAAGAATAATTGGAAGAAGAAAATTAAAGTAGAAGAACTTAAATGTTGGACCTATTTTACAATAACGAATATCTAATTATACTCTTTTAATTCTTATTGGCTAAGGCTCAAAGAAGGGGAATATTCATCTTTAACCTTTCTAAAAGATTTATTTATTTAAGCAAGTTTTTTAAATGAAATTGATCAATTGAAGTTAATTAAGTACCTGCACTATAATAATATCTCTTACTTTTTTATGGATGGTTTCTTTCGCTTTATATAGAGAATATTTACTTTTTTCCACTTTAGATTAAACTAGTAGAAAGATATTAAGGAACTATAATCTGAAATCAGTTTGTCATAGCAAGAAAAATAAAAGCTGAATGTTTTTGTGAGTCTTTTTTTGATTGGCACAAGTAATTTGTAACAGTTTTAGAAATAAAGATATCTTACTCTTGAACTAGTTTCTATGCTTGTTTTAATCCAAGATAATAATTAAGATATTGACTGAAGCATAATACCTAGTTGAGAAGCTGACCTATTTACATAATTCTATAAAAAAGCTTTAATCTTCTGTACAAATCTTAATTTAATTTCCAGTTATAAGCCTTAAGCTTTTGAAAATTATTGAAAAAACATCTAAAATTCAGTAAGATGAGTTTAAACAATCATTAAGACATACTAATGATATTAGGCCAATACTCTAGATTGAGTGACATTATGAAATTTATTGATTCTAGTCTTTAAGTGATTAGCTAGGTATACAATTTTACTAAGTAAATAGTTAAAAGTATTTAAGATGCTAATAGAGATCATAATCAACATTATAGTATTTTAGCTTCTTATTTAGATCCTAGCAATTTGCAGTTTAATATCTTGCTACATAACCTTTATAAACTTCCCTATTTTCAGTTTACATCAAACACTTTTGAGTTAATGATAGGAGTAAGGTTAACTGTCTAATTGCATATATTAATTAGCTATTAACTAGATTTAGCTCATTTTTATATATCTAACTGAGTTTAATACATCATATATGGCATTTTATCTCTACTTTACTAATAATTAAGAATTATCCCTTCTATAGAGATTTATTAATATCTGGAGTATTAATTACTATATATCCATTAGATACTCTTATGTATAATAATATAGCTATCTAAGAAACTCTATTTTTAAGAGATTTATCTCAAATGAAAAACACAAGCAACCTTCAAAAGAAGCACTTATATATATAGCTAGCTACCAATTAATAACCATCAAAGTATTAAAGGAGAAACATATGAAAATGCCATCAATTAGCCATAGGCCTTTATTTCATTATTATCTAATTATATGCAAGATTAGCTACGCCTTTATTAACCTCAGCTCTAAAGGACATCTATAAATCAAATTATATACACTTATATCCATCCTAATTAAAAGCCAAATCAAACGGATAAGAGATAGTAGAGAGATATTTTAGCCAAATCAAGCTGTTCTTCTTAGTCAGAAGTTAGAATATTGGCTATAAAATTAGAACAAGAAAGCAAGTTGGCTTCTTAAATTAATAGTGACAAGTATTATTAGATTATTTAGACATCTGTCAAGCATCAAGAATCAACATATAGCTTCTTAGGTAAGGTGTAAGAAGCTTTGGATTAATATCATGCTCAAAATTTTAAAAAAGATGAAAATGAATCAAGTTAATAGGAAACATTGTAAGTATCTAAATAGGAAAAGCCACTATCTCTTATTCAAATCCGATTGAATAAATAGTCTAAAATGTGCCTTTGTGATCCATAAAGCAAATTGTAAAATAGAATGTCCTTGTGGAAATAAAGCTAAAGTTGATTGTCCTTGTAAAAGAATGGATTATATAAGTTTTAAAGAGTTAATAATAGTCTGTTTTTGTTTGAATGGTTTTTACCTAAATCTATATATATGAAGCTCTATACATTGTAATATTTGAAAAATGAGTTTAAATGACTAATATAGAAGCTTATTGAATAATCATTTATATGATTAATAACTGAGATAGATCTTTTATCTTTGTACTCTAAAGTTAAAAGTATAGCTTTATACCCTTAAACTTACTTTTTAATCAATTATGAGTTTTTCTGATTCTGTACAAGTTAATACCTTGTACAGTTACCTAGATTTAATTATAACCTTTTGAAGATAAATGATCTAGTAAGCTCACTAAATTAATAATTTGCTATTAAGATGCTTTTAGTATGAATATTAATAAAGACCCAATATCTTGGAGTTCTATCAAGTATGAACTTAAGCAAAATATCTATAAGGGATTTTTAAGAGAAAATAGATAAAGTTTTTATATAAGAAATTCAAATGATTAATAGAGGAAATTTAGGTTTAGCTATTCAATTAGGAGAATTAATAGCAAGATTAAAGTTAAGAACCTGCAGTTAAACAAAAGTATCCTAGAAGTAGATCAACAAGGATGTTACATTGTCAATCTAAAATTTCTAAAAAGTGCCTTACTAATCATCTAAAATATCTATCAAAAGTCATACCAATTGACATTGTAAATAACCCCTAGACTAATTATTTAGACATCAAGCAAGATTTCCAAATGAAAACCTAGAAAGAGTAAAAATATGGAAAATAATGGAATAGTAAAGTATTGTTAAGACATGTTATTAAATAGAAGGATTCGTCAAATGTCTTGTAGAACAAAGTTTTACTAATATTGCTAGTTAGGAAGACAGAAATATGAAAATAATGGATATTTTGTGGTAAATTTAAAAATAAAATCTTAATAATTTCTTATTAAGTAAATTATAATAAAACTCTTATAAACATATATCAAATTAATTAGAATGTATAGCGTTTCTTAGTACTCGTATTTATGCATTAATTTAATTTTCTATAATGACTAAAAGCATTAGAAGTATAACTTAAGATAATCTCTATAATATACTATATATATACGTTCTTGATTCAAACTAAAATCATCTACTCTTCTTTCTTAAGTAAATAAAGTTCTTTATTTATCTTTCAAATCTTATATCTCTATATTGTCTAGATAATTTATTCTGAAGACAAATTATTTCTTGATCTTACATTTTTTATTCAACTCAGGATGATTCTAATTATCATTAATCTTTTTTAATATTTCTTAAGAATTTCCTCTTTATCAAACTTCTTTCCTTGACTTCTTAATAATACAAGCTAACCATTAGATATCTGACTTCTTACATGAAAAGAAGCTAGATAGTTATACTCTCGTTCATTTTTAGAGTTCTTTTAATAAATTTATTTTATTCCCTCAAGTTTAGGGATATAATTTATCTATTGATATACTCTTTATCTTCAAATCCCTATAAAATCTCTTAGAACATGAATAACCTTAAAATATTCTGCTATTTATTCAAGTTAACTAAGCTTTTTATATAATAACATTACTTTATTTTGCTCATCAAAGTTATTTACCAGCTTCTATTTCCTACAGATTCTAGTCAAACTTTCTTACTAAGCATGTCAAAACACACTTTTAGACTAAAATCAACTAAACTGATTCAAATTTTGTTAGTAAGTGAATTAAGAGTTGACTTCATTAATAATATCTTACTCCTATTTAGCTTGAAGTTAATCTATATTTTCTTTTCTAAACTTAACGTTCTATTACTTACTGAAATTTATTAGGTTTAATTTGCTTCATACTAAATCTGAGCTTTATTATTTACCTAATAGATATCACTAGCTTATTTATATACCTTAAAATATATAATTGAGATAGTATATATTATACTTAGCTTTATCAACTTTTATTACTATATTTTCTAACTTTAATTTGGCTATATGCTTAAGCTATACCTTAATACTCCTTAGATTTTATCCTTTACTTATTTCAATATATCTTCCAAACTTAAAAACATACTAAATTATTTCTATTTACCTTCAAATCCAACTATTTCATTATGTAACATTAATGCCAATATTCACTAAACAAACTATCATCAGCTACTTAAAACATTTAGATCTAGACAGAGAGTTATTATACCAATATGCTTCAAATACCACATACTATTTACTACCTTCAACTAAGTCTTAGATACCTTCATAGTCAATCAATCAGCTTTTAGTTATAAATCATTACCAAGTATAGATCAATCTAAGTAAACCTAGAGACTGAATAAACACCATCTTAGACTAATTAATACCTTTTAATATTCAGCGCTAAACATAACCAAAATATCCTCTACCAGTATAAATGTACAAGCTAATAGATGCCAGATTTTGCTCTAGATATTCTTTTAATGCTATATATTTAAATTAAACATTATTGATAGAAGTACCTTTTATTAATGCACATGCTGCATATTTTCTCTACTTTAATTATTTTTATATTATTTTTCAATTTTTATTTAAGTTTCCTTAATTAATTTCATATAAGAAAATATTTATTTTATTTTTTCCTTTCTTTTTTTATTATGCAGTCTAAATTTTATTCTTTTTTATTATTTCATTTTAATATAATTACTAATATAAAAAAATGGTAGAAGGGTTCAAAAAAGGCTTTTATACCACCTCCTAAAAAGGGGAGAGAAAGTAAGAACCCTCATCTCTAACTAACACGTCTTCTTCCTAGAAATAATCTTCTTCTCAAAACCTTCAAGAATAATAGACTCAACTAGGAACTTCCAGATCAACTTAAAAGATGGGACAAAAGCGCCAAAAGGCTACTTCGATGACACCAACTGAAGAGGAAGGACCTAGAAAGGTGCTGGAGACGCAAGAAGCAGCAGCCGTGCGAGAGTTTGCGATGCCACAGTTCCAGGAAGAATAGGCATAAATTTTAGTCGCATTCTCTGACCTGAAGGAGGAAGTAAAGAAGCTACGATTAGAGAATAGACCTCTAAAAAATCAAGTTACTGAGCTCAAGAAATGGAAAGAAAGCTTCTGGGAAGTCTACAATCGAGATCAAAACACTTTCTTCAGGGAAATGGGATTGCTACAGAGAACAACTATGCTTGAAGAGAACAGCAAGTAGCAACAGTAGACAATTCAAGATCCAATGGACATAGAAGGAGCTATTAATTTACCGAGGAGTCCAGACAAGAAATGAATTAGGAATAAACCAAGATGTTTTGTATGCAAACAAACTGGACATAAATATAGACAATGTTAGAAATTGAAATTAATTAAATAATAGTACTGGAATAGAAAATAATAAGAAAAATAATAGTACTAATATTAGGATAAGATTAGACGAGAATTCTGTAACTAATTTTATCCGTCAGGAGGTCAAATCTACAAACCGAAGTGGTATACAATCTAAGGCGACTGAAGAAAGAGTCCTGAAGGGAGCTGGTTCCAGCCAGGTTATCAAACTGGTCCTGTGAACACGAGGTTGAAAGTCCTCCAAGTTCACTAAACTCCAATTTAAACTTTTTAATTTAATATAATTATTAATTTATTAGCATCCTTATCTATTTAGATATTTTACTTATTTCTCCTGCTATTAGAAGTCTTTTCTTAGTTTTATTATTTCTGCTGTATATTAGTATTTTCTCATTTTATTTGTTACAAAACCATAAATCGTTTTGGTCGCTTCTAGGATGTATTCTGATGATTTTTCATAAAATGCTTCACTATCTAAATTTTTTAATTCGCTAAGATCTATTTACTCGAATAATTCTTCGAATCTCTCTTGAACCTTTTATTACTTTAATTTTTGAAAATTTAGCCTTTTAATTTATCGGCTTTTTCGATATTTTTCCGCAACTTTTATCTTTATTTGTCTGGCTAATAATCTCTTATTGATAGAATTTTGTGCTGATAATGCTAGGAATGATAAATTGACCCGTTAAGAAGTATTCTGTTTTTAATTTTAATTTCTCTTTTGTTGTGATGAAGGTTGGATCTTTATTTGGATTTATACATTCTAAAAGATAATCTTTCATCAAGTTAAATAAGTATTAGCCTTGCCTTATTCTGCTCATACGGTAAAAATTGGGGAATATGCGAATTAAAATTCCCTAATATTAATTTATAATCCTTTGCTGCTTGCTGTTATTATGTATATTATAGACTTTCATAAAAGAGTATTAATTAATCAGAGTCGGATGTTGTAGTTCTATATACATTTATCACTTCCAGCCGATTATCAAGTGTTAAACCTATTAATCTTCCTCTAAAATAATTCTACTTGTTTGAGATCCGTTATATCCAACACTTTGGTTTTGCTGGTAATTCCATCTTTTATATAAAATGATACTCCTTTGTAGTGTTTTGTGCTCAATTTTATAATTGCTCTAAATCCGTATATATAAGGTATTTCATCAGTTTGATCCACAAATATTCCTTAAATCGCCATAATTTCTGTCTTCTTTTCACACATAAACTTGTTTAATTATTGTTTGATTTTATTTATTCTGACATTTACTGCGCCTATGTTTAATTCTGTCTACTTTATTATTTTATTTTCTTGTACTTCCTATTTTTCTTGATCCTCCTACCCTGCATTTTTAGCTTCCTCTTCTTTAATAGCGTGAAAACCAAATCGTTCTAATATTTATTATTTTTCCTGCACTTATCTCTTAAATTTTTTTACTCGATACTATCTTCCTTGCCATTATATATATTTTTCTATCTTTTTTGAGACTGTGTTGTGTTTATGCATACTTCCTTAATGTCACGCTTTCTAGTTGTTTCAGTTTTTTTTCTGCTATATTCCTATTTTACTTTCTGTTTTTGTGACATTGATTGTTTCGTCTTAGTTTTATTTATTTAATTTTGTAATTAAGTATCTATTAAAGCCGACCACCTTTAAAGTAACTTTAATATGGATTAAACTTGATGTTTTTTGCTAGAAATAAAGCATGGTATTCTATTTGAAGGTTGATACTCTTCAGTTTTCTTCACTTTTTTTTCCTTCGCTATCTGTTTCTCTTTATAGCAAGGCATTTCATTCCTGATTTCCGAATGCATCAACCTTATTTTTGCTTCCTTTTCACTTTTTTTCTTAAGTATTAATTTTTACTATGCCCTTTTTGGTTACAATTCATACATTTTCAATTGACGGATGACTTAAGTAAGTGTTTATACTTCTTCGTCTAAATTATCTGGTATACTTTCTGCATCTTTGATCTCCTTCAATTCTAAATAAGTTTTCATTTTCCCATTGGCTTATTTTCTAGCTTTTACGGTTCCGATCTCTGTAAATACTATTTTTCCGTACTGTTATAGATGGGTTTCTACCGGGTTCAAAATTGAATAGATGTTAAGTGTTGAATAAATTTTATATTTCTTAATGTTGTAGAATTCCTCTATGTTTCTTTGCTCTTTTGGTATTACAAAATTTCTTCTCTTTCATGTTTAATTATTTCCGAATTGTATGAGTGTTTCCTTATTTTTGAATAATATAATAATTATACTGTCTGAAGGATTTTCACACTCTCAATATTTTTAGCATTTTCTTAATTCAGATATCTGAGGAATGCTAGAACAATTTCATTTTCTTGCCTCTCTTCTGGACTGAATCTTTAGTTATAACAATTTTCTTCTAAAAATTTACTGAAATAGGTAACTCCTACCCTTTAGCAACTTTGAGCTGCATATTCTCCTCATTTTATGGAATTTGCTTGATCTTTTTCTTCTTCCATTACAATAATTTGAATAGATTTGTTGTTTAAATTGATGTTCTAAATTGACTTGCTTTAAATAAAATGTGATAAGTTTAATGTTCCTAATTTTTTGATAGGTTGCTTAGTTTTAAGATTTCTGTTCCTTTTTTTAAAGTATTCCTTCTAATAGTTTAAAGATTTTGCGACATAGTTATTTTTCTTAAAAATATCTTCAAAGATTAGATTAAGTTGTAAAGTTCTTTCATGTCATTGTTAAATTTACCTAGCAGTCTCGATTTGAGATTGGCGGCATGTGGAATATATGATAGCTACTTTATATAGTAGCTTTATATTGTACTATTTAATGTATGTAAATAAAGTAATAATGTAGTTTTAGATACTATTGACTGTATTTTTGATGGTAACTGTTATAAATTAGCTTTATAGCTTTTGTAGTCTAAATAATAATAAAAATGTAAGCGTTACCAAAATGCTTAATCTGCTTAGAAGATTACAACTTAACTAATGCTCTTCCAACTGTCTTACCTTGTGGACATATTTACTGTGGTTTGTGTTTGAATACTCAGTACTGATTATAAGGCATAATGTAATGTCCTATTTGTTAAAAAGGATTCCATTTTAGATTTGATGATTTACCTTAAGAAAGTGATTTAATAAGAGTGATATTTTAAAACTAATAATACATATAAAAGATTTAAGATGCTAGATAGAAATTAAAAGAGATAAGGAGGTAAATTATGGAAAAATCTAAAACCATTACAACCAAATAATCAAACATTAGTAATACTCTCATAATACCACTAACTAATATCATCATCAATCATTAACCAACATTTATCTACCAAAAATAACACTCAAATATTATCTAATTCTACTAATCACTAAAACCAACTATACTCTAATATAACTCATAACCACCTACAATACTAAAGTCTAAATTAACTTACAATCTAATAAGATAAAAACTATAACACAATACTAAGTAACCAAATAAGATTTAGACTAATTAACATAAACTAAGCTACCACTTTATATAATCTAACTATATTCACTATTTTGATTGAGAAATTTAAAAATTAAGTTTATTTAATATTTAAACAGAGTAATTACGATAAGTCTAAGTTTAAATTATAATTCCTTTAGGCAATAGGAGTATAGAATATGAAAATAAGTTATATTTAATAGGAGGATATAACGAAAATTAAAAGAAAGGAATAAAAGAAACTTGATAATTTGATTATGAAGGTAATAGTATAAAACTTAGTGATCTAAATGAGGGAAGAAGTGATTTTGGAATAGCAGCTGCTTAAAAATAACTTTACGTGGTTGGAGGAATTACTAATAATAATCAAGTTTTATAATCAGTAGAAAAGTTAAAGATAGCAAACTAAAGTAAATGATAAAACTGCTCTTAATTTCCATTTATAATAGCTCTTTAAACTTTAGTAGTAGATAAAGATGAATAAAATATTTATTCTTTTGGAGGGTTTAATTAGAAAGGATAAATTTTAAAAGATATATGGAAATATAACATATAGAATGATAGATGGGGTAAGTAAAATTTGAGTCTTCCTGAAGCTGTTGTTTAACCTATAGTTTGTTTAGAGCCTCTTGTCATATTTGGAGGTGTAAAGAATTATTCTAGTGAAGAGTATTCAAGAAGAATATATAAAAGAAGCAAAGAATAATGGCAGCAAAGCTAAATTTTTAAAGATGTTGGAGCTTTAACGGAGATGAAAATAAGAAATAACTATGGATATGTTTTTGCTATAGAAAAACCAGGAGTTTCAATAATGAGGATTGATTTAGAAAAATTGAGTTATAGAAGTATTAGAAGTGATAACTGATAAACATAATAATAATATCTATATTATTAATAATATTTAAATATAGTTTTATATGTAAAGAAGTAGTTTAAAGATATATAACTAGGTAAATATGTTATTACTTATTAAAATATCTAAAGTGTCTGAAATAAATAAAGAATCAAATTTTATCTAAACATCTTTAAAAATATATTATTTAAATATTATCATTATTCAGATACAAATATACGGCTTATAGCATACCAAAACGGATTCAACACAGTCAAAAACTATCTTTAAATACATTCTTATATTCAAATTATACAAATACTACTTAGATTACTCTATTATTTATCTAATAAAATAAAAACTATAATCAAATAATAATTAAGCTACACCTATATCTAATACTAATTAAGTCATCGCTACTATCATCAAGTCAACATCTTCAAGTCTAAAATGCATTATTTCCTTTAATCATTTAAACTAGCTACTATATATACTTAAAAATGCCCCATAGCCAATAATGAAATCAAACCATTATAACGCATATGCTCTCGATAAAAACTTAATCATAATAACTTTTAGAAATTAATATGATAGATCAGTAAGATTAAAGCAACATTGAAATCAAGTTTTTAGGAGGGATGTCTAAGGGTAAAAAAATCTAGGAAAATATTTCGAACTAATAATATTAGTAGAAAATAAAATTTTATAAAATAAGCAACTTTAAAAAAATAAAGTAGGAAACTTCATCTAAGAATAAGAATAATCTTTCTCTATTTTATATAAAAAGACATTTTAAAAATTACAACTCAGGATAATAAAATAATGTGCCGCATTAATGGAACTCTACAGTACCGATGGATAGAATTTAGATAACATATAGATTAAGTACGAAAAATACCAATTTAGATTATTCTATTATTTATATGATTAATATAATTTGATAAATTCTCTAACATAGAAAATGATAATATTAATCTTTTGATATTTTAGTAAGAAGAGAAATATTTATTAATATTCAAAAATAATAACTACTTAATTCGCTACTACAAAAGTTTAGTTCCAAAAGAAAAAAGTTAAAAGTCTTCGGAAATGTAAAAAAAACAGTTTTACATACAGTAAAAGAAACAATATAACTTGATGTTAGAACAACTATGTACCTAGAATTATCAGAAGCCACTTATCCAGAAAATATTCCTACTTAACTGAAAGAAAAAAATTTATGAGTAAAGGTAAATCAATTGACAATAAATGATATGAAAATTTTCAAAAAATTAGATACAGTACTAAGTAATGAAGAAGATAAAAAGAAATAAAGTTAATAATCAATTATGCTTGAACATAAAAAAGTGGTAAAATATGTAACAAGAAATAACACAATATAATAAAAGATACATAAATTAAAATAAAAAACCTAAAGAAATTATAAAGACGAGTAGCAAGCAAAAATTTAGATACTAAAGTATAAAGATTGCTTAAATAATTATTTAAATTACACCTGAGATAGGTAAAAATTGATAAAATAATAAGAGATCATTTAACTTAATAAATTCATAAAAATATCATTTAAGCTACCTTAAATCTATGGAAAAGCCAAAGTTTAACACCATGAGAGAAAAATGGAATTGTCAGAACCTTTTGAAAAAATAAGCTTCAATAAGTAACTCAGTTCCATAACTGATGCAATTACTTTTAATAATAAACAAGAAATAATATCAGACATACATAAAACCTGAACATAAATACAAACATTATAGTAATTCGGTTTTGAAAAGACTAAGCTAAATTGATGTTACTAAATAGAAAGAATCAAACAATGAAGATCTAGAAAATTTGGATATTTTAAATTAATTAAACATAAGAACTGATAATATAAGAGGAATAAAGTGAAACAAAGAAGAGTTATGTAAATGAATGGTTGAAAAAGATATATTATGGTGACTCAAGAAGTGTTTATAGATTGAATTAAAGATATGGTTTAAATAAAGGAATAATGTGGAGGAACTAGACTTAGTAAAGGAGTGGCTTTATATATTAAAGAAGAATTGATATGGAGAGAGTATGAAGTAAATGGAATAAAATGAAATACTGGAAGGGTTGTAATTTGTATGAATCTTACTTAATGTATATGCGCCTACTTGAGGAATAATGAATCGGTTTCTATGAAAGCCTAATTAAAAGCAATTTAAGTTTATAAGTATAGTATGAGATTTAATGCACATATACATAATTTGTAGCAAATAAACTAAATCCAGTAGGATAGTAGCTATTAGAATTAATTAAAACTATAATGCAATAATTCAGCATAAGATCCAACCTAGATTACTACAAAAGAAAGTTTAAGACTATTTTTTAAGGGACTAATAGCATAATTAGCATAAGAATTGTTTAGGAAAGAATACTAGATGATATCTATTAATTGTTAAAATAGCAGATATAGATCATAAGTAAGAAGGTTATATTACTAAAAACTGAAAATTGGAAAAATATTGGAAAAGCTTCACAATGAGCTACATATTCTTTGAAGCTGGTTAAGCTAGATAATGATATAGCAAAAATAAGAAGTTAAATTAACTTGTGGATATGTTGCTGATACTTAAAAAGAAGAAAGAAAACGTTTAAGAAATGAATTAAAAAAGTATCAAAAATAAGTTTAATGAGATAAAGAAAATATTGTATACTAACATAAGATAACAAACAGGAGATAATGGATTGAAAAATTAAACATTTTAATGGACTAAATAAATAAAGGTAATTTGAATAGCAAACAGATAGCTAATAAGGAAAATTTACAAAAGTTAAAATAAAGTTTAAAACTATAAGCTGATAACTTAGTAAATATATTATAAATTATTAATAAAATGCATAATATTTAAATCCTTTAAGTTATCTAAATTAGTCTTTATTAGTAACTAAAACCAATCAAATCATATACTAAATACGCTATTTATTACCATTATTCAAACAGAATATAATAGTAAATACTATAATATGTCATTTCAATCACGGCCCTATAAGGGAATGGGAAAGATTTAAAGTTTTTAAAGGTTAATGTTTTTAAAAAAAGGGCTTTGAGGTAGTAGCTGTATAATGTTTGATTGATAAGAAATAGATATAGCAGTTAGTTTTGATGATTTAGTATACTAATTTACTCAAATAAATAATAGAATTTTTTGAATCCAAGGAAATCTAAATGGCTGAGTTTGATTAATTATAATTTCCCCTTTTAGTTCACTTTTAATCTATTTTTAAAGAAATTTATCTTATTAATAATATAATGGTATATAGGCACCTAGCAATTCACCTAAAAGCTCCTAATTAACTATAAGCTTGATTTGTTACTTATAGGGTAAAAAACTATAGGATGCAATTTAGCAATTAATTAAGCAAATAAACAGCAGTTAATTAAAATTAAGTAACTCTAAAATTATAATCAAACATTTAACACAGAATTTAGCTTAAAATCTTCTACACATCTATTTAATTAAGAAATTAAAAGAACTTCAAATTCAATTCAATATTAATCATCTCAATCAATCACCAATAACCAATCAGCCTATAATCATCCAATGTAGATTCAATAATCAAACTTAAATACTAACCAAATATTCAAAATTTAGATCATCAACTTATTTCAAAAAATATCTATTCTGTACAACCTTAGCACATATCAAAAAATTCTAAGATACAATTGCCAAAAATAAACTATTTCTTTAAAAAACTTACATTTATTGTATTAAGGTGACTTATATAACCAATAATTATCCAAGCAGACTAATTACTCTAGCAAATAGTAGACAATCAAAAAACAAATACCAAGCAATTGTTTGGAAAAAGAATCAGATTTAAATAAAATACCAAGGTTAAATAAAGGATAAATTAGCAGCCATAGATATATAATTCAAAAATATTAATCTGGAGAAGAAATTAATTATTTCAATGAGTTTTTGGATGATTCTTGAGACTTTTTATAAACTAATAAATGAAAAATAAAGGCACTGTGACAATAGTCAATTATGTTATTATACTATTATTTATAAATTTATATCTTTTCAAAGAAAACACTTAAAATACACTTAAGTCATTATGCTTTAATTCCATTATTAGAACCTAATCAGATTATTTTAAGTCAATCAATTACTTTATCACTTATGTTCAATAGACTTATCAATAAATGCAACCTAAGATAAGAAATTAACTAATAGATCTAATGAAATCCAAACCAGTTTAAGACCAAATTTGGATCAGAGAATTAATCACTTGGAATGCTCCAATTTACGAACTGATCAAGAGTCAAGAGGGAAAAAGCAATTCTTACTTAGGCTTCATATATTAAAAAAGAAAATTAAACGTTGTATTGCAAAAAATATGGTCATAAGATAAGAAATTGCTATAGATTTTAATTAAAGTAAGACTTACCAGCAGAAAATTAGTTTACAACCTTTTTAATATTTATTGCACGCCAAATAGGAGACTTTATTTATTTTTTAAACTCAAATATTTTATCTATTCTGCTCGGAAGCTTCACACCTTACTCAGCCATAACTCCTAATATACGGCCTTTAAGTACTACCCATTACCGGGGATAGGCAGTTGATGTTTGGATACCTGCATTCAGGGAAACCCATCGCTATTTATTGCCTGTCGTCAAGCCTCTATCGATGGTATACCGGATAATTCAATTTGGCTTAGAATAAGGATGCTGCATACATGCTAGTGACCTATGTCTAGGAATAGAAGAAGCACTAATACTGAAGACTCCAAATTTAAATTATATACGCGGAAGTCTTTATTAAAAAAATGTAATCATATTTAGAAGCTACAAGATTATAGAAGCACTGAGACTATTCGAGAAATGATTGTGCGGTTTATTTTCAATCACTAAAAAGAGGAAGAGAAAAGCAAGTGAAATCAGAAGAAATTGATTTAAAACTTTTGAAGATAAAAATTTCTATAAACTTGAATTGTGATTAACTGAATAGAGATGACTTCATTTAATATAACTGTGATTATGTTATATCAAAGATAAATGATAATTTTAAATAAATTTGATAGTTGTATTATTTTTAAGATTAAGAAGTATAATATATGTAAACTAATTTAGATAGTAATATGATTTGCATAATAATCTAATTATATTTTAATTATAAATGAGTATGCAAAAATATCTAATTTGATAATAAATAAAGTAATAATGTAGTTTTAGATACTATTGACTGTATTTTTGATGGTAACTGTTATAAATTGCCTTTATAGCTTTTGTAGTCTAAATAATAATAAAAATGCAAGCGTTACCAAAATGCTTAATCTGCTTAGAAGATTACAACTTAACTAATGCTCTTCCAACTGTCTTACCTTGTGGACATATTTACTGTGGTTTGTGTTTGAATACTCAGTACTGATTATAAGGCATAATGTAATGTCCTATTTGTTAAAAAGGATTCCATTTTAGATTTGATGATTTACCTTAAGAAAGTGATTTAATAAGAGTGATATTTTAAAACTAATAATACATATAAAAGATTTAAGATGCTAGATAGAAATTAAAAGAGATAAGGAGGTAAATTATGGAAAAATCTAAAACCATTACAACCAAATAATCAAACATTAGTAATACTCTCATAATACCACTAACTAATATCATCATCAATCATTAACCAACATTTATCTACCAAAAATAACACTCAAATATTATCTAATTCTACTAATCACTAAAACCAACTATACTCTAATATAACTCATAACCACCTACAATACTAAACTCTAAATTAACTTACAATCTAATAAGATAAAAACTATAATACAATACTAAGTAACCAAATAAGATTTAGACTAATTAACATAAACTAAGCTACCACTTTATATAATCTAACTATATTCACTTTTTTGATTATGGAATTTAAAAATTAAGTTTATTTAATATTTAAACAGAGTAATTACGATAAGTCTAAGTTTAAATTATAATTCCAGAGCTTAGTTAAAGTATAGAATATTAAAATAAGTTATATTTAATTGGAGGATATAACAAAAATTAAAAGAAAGGAATAAAAGAAACTTGATAATTTGACTATGAAGGTAATAGTATAAAACTTAGTGATCTAAATGAGGGAAGAGGAGAATTTGGAATAGCAGCAGCTTAAAAATATCTTTATGTGGTTGGAGGATTTACTAGTAATAATAAAATAATATAATCAGTAGAAAAGTTAAAGATAGAAAATTAAAGTAAATGATAAAACTGCTCTTAATTTCCATTTAGAATAGCTTTTTAAACTTTAGTAGTAGATAAAGATGAATAAAATATTTACTCTTTTGGAGGGTTAAATTAAAAATTATAAGCTTTAAAAGATATATGAAAATATAATATATAGAATGATAGATGGAGTAAGTAAAATTTTAGTCTTCCTGAAGCTGTTGCTTTTCCTATAGTTTGTTTAGAGCCTCTTGTCATATTTGGAGGTGGTAAAAATCTGTATACGAAAGAGTATTCAAGAAGAATATATAAAAGAAACAAAGAATAATGGCAATAAAGCTAAATTTTTAAAGATGTTGCAACATTAACGGAGATGAAAATAAGAAAAAACTATGGATATGTTTTTGCTTACGAATAGTCAAGAGTTTCAATAATGAGGATTGATTTAGAAAAATTGAGTTATAGAAGTATTAGAAGTAATAACTGATAAACATAATAATAATATCTATATTATTAATAGTATTTAAATATAGTCTCATATGTAATGAAGTAGTTTAAAGATCTTTATTAGGTAAATATGTTACTACTTATTAAAATATTTAAAGCGTCTGAAATAAATAAAGAATCAAATTTTATCTAAACATCTTTAAAATCTATTATTTAAATATTATTTTTATTCAGATACAAGCATACAGATTATAATATACCAAAACATATTCAACATAGTCAAAAAAACTACCATTAAATACCTTATTATATTCAAATTATACAAGTACTACTTACTCTATTATTTATCTAATTAAATCAAAACTATAATCAAAATATCATTAAGCTATATCTATACTAAATGCTAATTAAATCATCACTACTATCATCAAGTCAACATCTTCAACTCTAAAATAAATTATTTCCTTTAATCATTTAAACTAACTGCTATATATACTTAAAAATGCTCCATAGCCAATAATGAAATCAAACCATTATAACGTATATACTCTCGATAAAAACTCAAAATAATAAATTTTCGATATTAATATGATAGACCATTAAACTATACTCATTTACATCCATATAAAAATTTTAGAAGGGATGTCTATTGATGAGAAAAAACAAGAAAAATAAGATAAACTAATAAAATTAGCAGAAAATAAAATATTTTAATGAGCAATTTTTTTGAAGAAAATAAAGAGAATAAAATAGAAAACTTCGTCTAAGAAATAGGAATAATCTATTATAGAGAGGCATTTTAAACGTTACAACTCAAGTATAGCAAAAATAAAATAACTTTTGCATTAATGGAACTCTTGAGTACTGTTAGAGAGAATTTGGATAATATATAGATTAAGTATGAATAATAGCAACTAGACTTATTCTAACTGTTTTATTTGATTAAGAATAAATTAATAAATTCTTTAACATAAAATATAATAATATTAAGCTTTTTATATTTTAACAAGAAGATAAATATAAATTAATACGACAGTAATAATAACTACCTAATTCACTTTGGTATAAACAAAAGCTTAGTTCCAACAGAAAAATAGCTAAAAGCCTTCACAAAAATCATACTAAAAGTTTTACATATGTGTAAAGTTAAGTAATTTGACAATATGATGATGTGTAAATGATCAAAAAATTAGACACAATACTATGAAGAAGATAAAAAAGCAAACAAAATTAATAATAAATTTGGTTGAAAAATCAAAAAAGTAGTAAAAATGTAATAAGAAAAAACAAGTTGAAATAAAAGATACATAAATATAAATAAGATACCTAAAGAAAAGCTAAATAAAGGATAAGAAATTATAAAGATTGGTAGCAAAATATTTAATTCTAAAGAATAAAAATTGCTTAAATAATTATTTAATTTGCACCTGAGATAAATAGTAACTGATAGAATCATAAAAAATCATTTAAATGAATAAACGCTGAGATAAAATGACTTAATTAAATTAGAAATCTTAATTGAATAAGCCATTAATAACTTATGATTAAAGCTATACACAATCCAATGGAGATTGTGTAATCAAACTTAAATACTAATAAAATCTAAAAAAATTAGATAATTAATCAAGTAATAAAAAGAAGATCAATTATTGACTTTGTAGAAGGCTAAAAAACATAAAATAAAGATGTTGAAGATACCAAAAACTAGAAAAAAGATAAAAATAAATAATTTCTTAAAAAACCTAACTTAGATTTATTTTGCATTTAAAAGGACACATAATAAAGCAGAAATTTATCCTTAAAAAGCAGATCTTAGTTTAGTTCGGACGGAATAAGGAAATCACTAAGACTCAGATAAATCAGGAGCTGTATTTCCTCCAGAAGTGAAAGGTACAATAAATCTTTGATCTACATAAAACTCCATTAGTCGAATAGTGAGTAAGCTACTTGCAGATATGAAACGGATAAGTCCATACTAATCCTTCGTTTGTGATCATTCGCTCATAACATAATCATAGTTAAATACACTTGTACCTGTATAAATATATGTTTGCTTGATTTTGTAAAATGATAAAGTATAATTTCTGATATTTATTATGTGAAAACCAAATTATCTTCCCTTGTAAAATCATCTACTCAGCTTATATAGCTACCATCTATATTGCTTTAATCATGAAATTAGTAACTCGTTTTAACTTTGAGAGGGTGTGTCTGTTGCATTTGGAGATTAGATAATATCTTTAAATATCTCAACTTTATAATCCTCTATACTTCCTACTTAAATTAGCTTAAATTTCAAGATTTTATATGTCTTGAACTTAATACTAATCAGTTACTTTTAGTCTGTTTAATTTAAAGAGATCTACTCTAAAACTGAGTTTAAAGATAGCTCTAAGCAATAAAATTGATATTTTATCTCACTCAAAGTCAATCTATCACCGAATTAGAATTCAATAAGACCATTAAAACTAATTTTTCCAAAGACTGTAAGAATTTCTGTATCTAAGGATTAAAGTAAATCCCTTTTTGTAGATTTAAGGATAATTGACTATGGTCTAAATCCTTTAAGAGTAATCTTTGTTAATAAGCAAGAAAAGCTTAGTGACTCCATATTCTACTATAGTTGATGAAATATTTTCGTTTAAATTCAAGGACTTTTTGGGAATGATTCTGAATATTGTTCATAGTTAAATCCTGTTGAAATACTGACTGCTTCATTGTATCAATTAGATTCAGTTAAAAAATAGAAGATTTGTCCAGTTTTAGTATTATATAAAAGGAAAGAGTTTGCATTTTCTTAATCAAAAGGAAGTAGTATTTGTCCATTAGCGTTATAAACTGCTTTATTGAATTAGTTATAGACTTCTGTTCCATTAACTTAGAGATATAAAAACTAATCTGCATTGATTAATTATGTAACATAGTGCTGTCTCATATCTAAAGCCTCTCTTCTATTTAACTGTATTTACTTGCTTAAGCAATGTTTTGACAATTTGAAGTAAGGAGAGTGAATTAGGTTTTAAGATAGGAAATATTGTGGGAGTACTTGAATCTATGGTTTACATAATAATGAGGATGAAAAGTGCATATATTGATTTTATGATGGTAAATGGAAATTTGCATATAAATATGAAATTAAAAGCTATCTTTGATGATGTTAAATTTTGAAGCCTCTAAGATTAGGTTTTGCTTTAAGAATTTGATGTATAAGTCTAGAGACTTAAAGTCTGTTATGTGTTTTTAAATTTAGGGTTTTAAGTTTGTACTTATACTTATTGGGTTAAAGTTTGTTACTCCAATTTAAGAGAGTTTATGTTTAATTAAATCTTAATTTTCTACTCATAGTTTAAAGGAGATATATCGAATGAATTTTAGTTACTCAATACGAAGATACGAGGTAAGAATTGCTTCTATTTATTTAATTAGCTTCCCTTTTAATCATATGATTTGCATCATTGTCTTAAACCAGCTATTAGCTCCATAGCTTGTGTTAAATTAAGGATTTACAAGAATAAAAGTAAAAATAAGGAGTAGAAGTTTTAGCTTTATAAGAATAATTGGAAGAAGAAAATTAAAGTAGAAGAACTTAAATGTTGGACCTATTTTACAATAACGAATATCTAATTATACTCTTTTAATTCTTATTGGCTAAGGCTCAAAGAAGGGGAATATTCATCTTTAACCTTTCTAAAAGATTTATTTATTTAAGCAAGTTTTTTAAATGAAATTGATCAATTGAAGTTAATTAAGTACCTGCACTATAATAATATCTCTTACTTTTTTATGGATGGTTTCTTTCGCTTTATATAGAGAATATTTACTTTTTTCCACTTTAGATTAAACTAGTAGAAAGATATTAAGGAACTATAATCTGAAATCAGTTTGTCATAGCAAGAAAAATAAAAGCTGAATGTTTTTGTGAGTCTTTTTTTGATTGGCACAAGTAATTTGTAACAGTTTTAGAAATAAAGATATCTTACTCTTGAACTAGTTTCTATGCTTGTTTTAATCCAAGATAATAATTAAGATATTGACTGAAGCATAATACCTAGTTGAGAAGCTGACCTATTTACATAATTCTATAAAAAAGCTTTAATCTTCTGTACAAATCTTAATTTAATTTCCAGTTATAAGCCTTAAGCTTTTGAAAATTATTGAAAAAACATCTAAAATTCAGTAAGATGAGTTTAAACAATCATTAAGACATACTAATGATATTAGGCCAATACTCTAGATTGAGTGACATTATGAAATTTATTGATTCTAGTCTTTAAGTGATTAGCTAGGTATACAATTTTACTAAGTAAATAGTTAAAAGTATTTAAGATGCTAATAGAGATCATAATCAACATTATAGTATTTTAGCTTCTTATTTAGATCCTAGCAATTTGCAGTTTAATATCTTGCTACATAACCTTTATAAACTTCCCTATTTTCAGTTTACATCAAACACTTTTGAGTTAATGATAGGAGTAAGGTTAACTGTCTAATTGCATATATTAATTAGCTATTAACTAGATTTAGCTCATTTTTATATATCTAACTGAGTTTAATACATCATATATGGCATTTTATCTCTACTTTACTAATAATTAAGAATTATCCCTTCTATAGAGATTTATTAATATCTGGAGTATTAATTACTATATATCCATTAGATACTCTTATGTATAATAATATAGCTATCTAAGAAACTCTATTTTTAAGAGATTTATCTCAAATGAAAAACACAAGCAACCTTCAAAAGAAGCACTTATATATATAGCTAGCTACCAATTAATAACCATCAAAGTATTAAAGGAGAAACATATGAAAATGCCATCAATTAGCCATAGGCCTTTATTTCATTATTATCTAATTATATGCAAGATTAGCTACGCCTTTATTAACCTCAGCTCTAAAGGACATCTATAAATCAAATTATATACACTTATATCCATCCTAATTAAAAGCCAAATCAAACGGATAAGAGATAGTAGAGAGATATTTTAGCCAAATCAAGCTGTTCTTCTTAGTCAGAAGTTAGAATATTGGCTATAAAATTAGAACAAGAAAGCAAGTTGGCTTCTTAAATTAATAGTGACAAGTATTATTAGATTATTTAGACATCTGTCAAGCATCAAGAATCAACATATAGCTTCTTAGGTAAGGTGTAAGAAGCTTTGGATTAATATCATGCTCAAAATTTTAAAAAAGATGAAAATGAATCAAGTTAATAGGAAACATTGTAAGTATCTAAATAGGAAAAGCCACTATCTCTTATTCAAATCCGATTGAATAAATAGTCTAAAATGTGCCTTTGTGATCCATAAAGCAAATTGTAAAATAGAATGTCCTTGTGGAAATAAAGCTAAAGTTGATTGTCCTTGTAAAAGAATGGATTATATAAGTTTTAAAGAGTTAATAATAGTCTGTTTTTGTTTGAATGGTTTTTACCTAAATCTATATATATGAAGCTCTATACATTGTAATATTTGAAAAATGAGTTTAAATGACTAATATAGAAGCTTATTGAATAATCATTTATATGATTAATAACTGAGATAGATCTTTTATCTTTGTACTCTAAAGTTAAAAGTATAGCTTTATACCCTTAAACTTACTTTTTAATCAATTATGAGTTTTTCTGATTCTGTACAAGTTAATACCTTGTACAGTTACCTAGATTTAATTATAACCTTTTGAAGATAAATGATCTAGTAAGCTCACTAAATTAATAATTTGCTATTAAGATGCTTTTAGTATGAATATTAATAAAGACCCAATATCTTGGAGTTCTATCAAGTATGAACTTAAGCAAAATATCTATAAGGGATTTTTAAGAGAAAATAGATAAAGTTTTTATATAAGAAATTCAAATGATTAATAGAGGAAATTTAGGTTTAGCTATTCAATTAGGAGAATTAATAGCAAGATTAAAGTTAAGAACCTGCAGTTAAACAAAAGTATCCTAGAAGTAGATCAACAAGGATGTTACATTGTCAATCTAAAATTTCTAAAAAGTGCCTTACTAATCATCTAAAATATCTATCAAAAGTCATACCAATTGACATTGTAAATAACCCCTAGACTAATTATTTAGACATCAAGCAAGATTTCCAAATGAAAACCTAGAAAGAGTAAAAATATGGAAAATAATGGAATAGTAAAGTATTGTTAAGACATGTTATTAAATAGAAGGATTCGTCAAATGTCTTGTAGAACAAAGTTTTACTAATATTGCTAGTTAGGAAGACAGAAATATGAAAATAATGGATATTTTGTGGTAAATTTAAAAATAAAATCTTAATAATTTCTTATTAAGTAAATTATAATAAAACTCTTATAAACATATATCAAATTAATTAGAATGTATAGCGTTTCTTAGTACTCGTATTTATGCATTAATTTAATTTTCTATAATGACTAAAAGCATTAGAAGTATAACTTAAGATAATCTCTATAATATACTATATATATACGTTCTTGATTCAAACTAAAATCATCTACTCTTCTTTCTTAAGTAAATAAAGTTCTTTATTTATCTTTCAAATCTTATATCTCTATATTGTCTAGATAATTTATTCTGAAGACAAATTATTTCTTGATCTTACATTTTTTATTCAACTCAGGATGATTCTAATTATCATTAATCTTTTTTAATATTTCTTAAGAATTTCCTCTTTATCAAACTTCTTTCCTTGACTTCTTAATAATACAAGCTAACCATTAGATATCTGACTTCTTACATGAAAAGAAGCTAGATAGTTATACTCTCGTTCATTTTTAGAGTTCTTTTAATAAATTTATTTTATTCCCTCAAGTTTAGGGATATAATTTATCTATTGATATACTCTTTATCTTCAAATCCCTATAAAATCTCTTAGAACATGAATAACCTTAAAATATTCTGCTATTTATTCAAGTTAACTAAGCTTTTTATATAATAACATTACTTTATTTTGCTCATCAAAGTTATTTACCAGCTTCTATTTCCTACAGATTCTAGTCAAACTTTCTTACTAAGCATGTCAAAACACACTTTTAGACTAAAATCAACTAAACTGATTCAAATTTTGTTAGTAAGTGAATTAAGAGTTGACTTCATTAATAATATCTTACTCCTATTTAGCTTGAAGTTAATCTATATTTTCTTTTCTAAACTTAACGTTCTATTACTTACTGAAATTTATTAGGTTTAATTTGCTTCATACTAAATCTGAGCTTTATTATTTACCTAATAGATATCACTAGCTTATTTATATACCTTAAAATATATAATTGAGATAGTATATATTATACTTAGCTTTATCAACTTTTATTACTATATTTTCTAACTTTAATTTGCCTATATGCTTAAGCTATACCTTAATACTCCTTAGATTTTATCCTTTACTTATTTCAATATATCTTCCAAACTTAAAAACATACTAAATTATTTCTATTTACCTTCAAATCCAACTATTTCATTATGTAACATTAATGCCAATATTCACTAAACAAACTATCATCAGCTACTTAAAACATTTAGATCTAGACAGAGAGTTATTATACCAATATGCTTCAAATGCCACATACTATTTACTACCTTCAACTAAGTCTTAGATACCTTCATAGTCAATCAATCAGCTTTTAGTTATAAATCATTACCAAGTATAGATCAATCTAGAGACAATATAAACACCAACTTAGTCTTCATAAGACTATTCCTTTAACTAATAAATATAGTCTAATTAGTACCTTTTCATATTCACTGCTAAACATAACCAAAATATCCTCTACCAGTATAAATGTACAATAGATGCAAGATTTTACTCTAGACATTCTTTTAATGCTATATATTTAAATTAAACATTATTCATAGAAGTACCTTTTATTAATGTCCATGGTGCATATTTTCTCTACTTTAATTATTTTTATATTCCTTTTAAAGTTTTGTTTAATCTTCCTTAATTAATTGCATCTAAAATAATATTTAATTTATTTTTTATACTTTTTTGATGCAATCTAAATTTTCTCCTTGATTCTTATCTCATTTTAATATAATTATCAATTTATTAGCATCCTTTTCTAATTAGATATTTTACTTATTTCGCCTGCTATTAGAAATACTTTCTTAGTTTTATTGTTTCTGGTGTATATTAGTATTTCTTATTTAATTTGTTACAAAACCACATATCGCTTTGATCGCTTCTTGGATATATTTTAATCATTTTCATAGTAAGCTTCACTATCTGAAATTTTGAATTCGCTAAGATCTATTTTCTCGAATCATTCTTTGAATCTCTCTTGACCTTTTATTGCTTTAATTTTTTAAAGTTTATCCTTTTAATTTATCGGCTTTTTCGATATTCTTCCGTAACTTTTATCTTTATTTTACCTGGCTAATGATATCTTATTGGTCTCTATTGATAGAATTTTGGGCTGATAATGTTAGGAGTGATATACTGATCAGTTAAGAATATTCTATTCGAATTTTCTTTTCCTTATGTTATGATTAAGGTTGTATCTTAATTTGGATCTTTACATTCTAAAAGATAATCTTTGATCAAGTTAAATAAGTATTAGCCTGAATTATTCTGCTCATACGATAAAAATTGGGGAATATGAGCATAAAATCCCCTTATATTAAAATTTATAATGACTTGCTACTATTATGTATTATTAGAGACTTTCATAAAAGAGTATTAATTAATCAGAGTCGGATGTTGTAGTGCTATATACGTTTATAAATGCCAGCCGATCATCAAGTGTTAAACCTATTAATCTTCCTCTAAAATAATTCTGCGTGATTGAGATCCGCTATATCCAATACTTTGTTTCTGCTGGTAATTCCATCTTTTATATAAATGCTACTCATTTGCAGTGTTTTGTGCTCAATTTTATAATTGATTTGAATCCGTATATATATTGCATTTCAGTAATTTTATCCACAGGTATTTCTTAAATCACCATAATTTCTATCTTCTTTTCACACATAAACTTGTTTAATTCTTCTGTTTGATTTTATTCCTCTGACATTTGCTGTGCCTATGTCTAATTATGTCTATTTTATTATTTTAGTATTTCCTTGTACTTCCTATTTCTCTTGATAATCTTACCCTATATTTTTAGTTTCTACTTCTTTAATAGCGTGAAAACCAAATCGTTCTAATGTTTATTTTTTTTCCTGTACTTATGTATTCAATTTTTTTACTTGATACTATAATCCTTGCCATTATATATTTGTTTCTATTTTTTTGAGACATCGTGTTGTTTATGCATATTTCCTTTTTGTCACTGTTTTCTAGTTTTTTCAGTTTTTTTTGCCATATTTCCAATTTTACTTTTTTTTGTGACATTGATAGTTTAGTCTCAGTTTTATTTATTTAAATTTGAAGTTAAGTATCTATTAAAGTCGATCGCTTTTAAAATAACCTTAGTATTGTTTAAACTTGTTGCTTTTGCTAGAAATAAAACGTGGTAATCTATTTGAAGTTTATACTCTTCAGTTTTCTTCACTTTCTTTTCCTTCGCTATCTGTTTCTCTTTATATAAGGCATTTTATTCCTGATTTCTGAATGTATCAACCTGATTTTTATTTGCTTAGCATTTTTAGTTGCTTTCTTTATAGCCTTTTTCTTAAGTATTAATTTGTTACTATGCACTTTTTGGCTATAGTTCATACATTTTCAAATTGACGATGATTCAAGTTAGTGGTTATACCTCCTTCGTCTAACTTATCTGGTATATTTTCTACATCTTTGATCTCCTTCAATTCTAAATAAGTTCTCATTTTTCCATGGGTTCACGTTGGTCTTTTACGGTTCCGATTTTTGTACATGCTATTTTTCCGACTGCTCCGGTGGGTTTCTACCTTGTTCAGACTTGAATAGATGTTAAGTGTTCAATGAATCGGTTGCTCTTAGTGTTGAAGAATTCCTCTATATTTTTTTGCTCTTTTGGCCTTAAAAAATTCCTTCTCTTCATTTTATTATTTCCGAATTGTGTGAGTGTTTCCTTATTTTTGAATCATATAATAATAATTCCTGTCTGAATGATATTCACACTCTCAATATTTTACCATATTCTTAATTCAGATATCGTAGAAATGCTTGATTGATTTCATTTTCTTGCATTTCTACTGGACTGAGTCCTTGGCTGTAGTAATTTTCTTCTAAAAATTTATTGAAACAGGTAACTCCTACTCTTTTACCAGTTTTGAGCTGAATATTCTCCTCCTCATTTTATGGAATTTATTCGTTCTTTTCTTATTCTATTTTAATAATTTGCACAGAACTGTTATCTGATATGATGTTCTAAATTAACTACCTTTTTGATAGGTTACTTAGTTTTAAGATTTCTATTCCTTTTTTTGTGTTCTCCTCCTAGTAGTTTAAAAATTTTGCAACAGAGTCGTTTTTCTTAAAAATAATATCTATAATCTGATTAACTTGTAAAGCTCTTACATGTCTATGCTAAATTTACTAATCAGTCTCGATCCTAGATTGGCGGCATGCGAATTGTGAGATTGGTACTTGATATTATATCCTAATATTGGATTATTTAAAGTATGTAATAATAGATACTATTGACTGTATTTTTGATGGTAACTGTTATAAATTAGCTTTATAGCTTTTGTAGTCTAAATAATAATAAAAATGTAAGCGTTACCAAAATGCTTAATCTGCTTAGAAGATTACAACTTAACTAATGCTCTTCCAACTGTCTTACCTTGTGGACATATTTACTGTGGTTTGTGTTTGAATACTCAGTACTGATTATAAGGCATAATGTAATGTCCTATTTGTTAAAAAGGATTCCATTTTAGATTTGATGATTTACCTTAAGAAAGTGATTTAATAAGAGTGATATTTTAAAACTAATAATACATATAAAAGATTTAAGATGCTAGATAGAAATTAAAAGAGATAAGGAGGTAAATTATGGAAAAATCTAAAACCATTACAACCAAATAATCAAACATTAGTAATACTCTCATAATACCACTAACTAATATCATCATCAATCATTAACCAACATTTATCTACCAAAAATAACACTCAAATATTATCTAATTCTACTAATCACTAAAACCAACTATACTCTAATATAACTCATAACCACCTACAATACTAAACTCTAAATTAACTTACAATCTAATAAGATAAAAACTATAATACAATACTAAGTAACCAAATCAGATTTAGACTAATTAACATAAACTAAGCTAGCACTTTATATAATCTAATTATATTCACTTTTTCAATCCAGGAATTTAAAAATTAAGTTTATTTAATATTTAAACAGAGTAATTACGATAAGTCTAAGTTTAAATTATAATTCCTGGTGACGGTAATAGTATAGAATATGAAAATAAGTTATATTTAATTGGAGGATATAACGAAAATTAAAAGAAAGGAATAAAAGAAACTTGGTAGTTCGATTATGAAGGTAATAGTATAAAACTCAGTGATCTAAATGAGGGAAGAGGTTACTTTGGAATAGCAGCTGCTTAAAATTATCTTTATGTGATTGGAGGATTTACTAATAATAATCAAGTTTTATAATCAGTAGAAAAGTTAAAGATAGAAAATTAAAGTAAATGATAAAACTGTTCTTAATTTCCATTTAGAATAGCTTTTTAAACTTTAGTAGTAGATAGAGATGAATAAAATATTTATTCTTTTGGAGGGTTTAATTAGAAAGGATAAACTTTAAAAGATATATGAAAATATAACATATAGAACGATAGATGGAGTAAGTAAAATTTGAGTCTTCCTGAAGCTGTTGCTTAACCTATAGTTTGTTTAGAGTCTTTTGTCATATTTGGAGGCATAAAAAATTATTCTAGTGAAGAATATTCAAGAAGAATATATAAAAGAAGCAAAGAATAATGACAATAAAGCTAAATTTTTAAAGATGTTGTAGCTTTAACGTAGATGAAAATAAGAAATAACTATGGATATGTTTTTGCTATTGAATAGCCAAGAGTTTCAATAATAAGGATTGATTTAGAAAAATTGAGTTATAGAAGTATTAGAAGTCATAACTGATAAACATAATAATAATATCTATATTATTAATAATATTTATAATTTAGTTTTATATGTAAAGAAGTAGTTTAAAGATATATAATTAAGTAAATATGTTACTACTTATTAAAGAGGTTAATCTACTAAATACCTTAATAAGAGGATATAAATAAAGAATCAAATTTTATCTAAATATCTTTTAAAATCTATTATTCAAATATTATCATTATTCAGAAACAAACATACAGCTTATAACATACAAAAACATATTCAACATAGTCAAAAGAACTATCTTTAAATACATCCTTATATTCAAATTATACAAGTACTACTTAGATTACTATTTAACTAATCAAATCAAAACTATAATCAAATAATCATTAAGCAATACCTATATCTAAATACTAATTAAGTCATCACTACTATCATCAAGTCAACATCTTAAACCCTTAAATACATTATTTCCTTTAATCGTTTAAATTAAAATCTATATACTTAAAAATGTCCCTTGTATAATCAATAATAAAGCCAAGCCATTATAATAGCTATATTCTCGATAAAAACTCAATCTTAAGACAAAAAAATGGAGAAGAACATTCGTCTTTCTAAGAAATAACAAAGAAAAACAAGAAAAAAGTGACGAACGAGGAGCTAAAAAAGCAAAGACAGGATAGAGAATCTAGCTCGTCTTCAGAGGGAAAATTAATGGTTGATCCGAATGAACAATAAAACCCTGAAACCAAAAATAACAATTTACTCCAAAGCGAAATTGAAAAAATGGAAGCAAAAATTACAAAATATGAAGAGATATTTTTTAATCAAGGAGAAAAAATCTAGGAGCTAATGAATTACATAGAAGACTAAAATAACGAACTACTAATTCTCAAAAGTTAACTGATTAAAAACTCAGTAGTAACAGAAAATTAACTTTATGAAATGTCGTAAACTAACTTCAATTAATCACAAAGAAGGATCATAGAAGAAGATTAGCACAAAATACAACATTAAGAAAAGTAAAATTAAGAAAAAAATGATACAAACATAAACAAAAGAATTGAGATGCTGGAGAAAAAAGTTTTTTAAAAATAGAAATTAGAAAAACGATATAAAAATTGTTTGGTACTGCTAATCTTGGTATCATTTACTAAAACATTGTAAGAAATGAAGATAACTCAAGTACAATGAAGAATAAAGGACCTGAAGAAACTTAAACAAACTTTGGATAACTGAGTAAGGCATATATAAATAGAAACTATGAACAAGAAACTAAGAGAATCCTTCGTGGTAGCCGTCCACTTTAAAAAAAGGTCGTGGAGAGCAACCACGGAAAAAAACTTGTCAGCAGAAACCTGGTTGAAAACCCAGGATATGCAAACTTTAATTTTACATTTAGTTAAAATAATAATAATAATAAACTCAATCTTAAGATAAGATAATATAATAGATTAACTTGACTTCAACATTATTAGTTTTGTCACAAATCAAATTTTTGTTAAGTTTAATAAAATTCACCTTTTTCTTTAAATTTGTTCCGATCTTCGTTATCATGTCTCTTGCCAAATATGAATCTTTTCTTTCTCAGTATCTCTTCTGTGTCGAATCCTAACCAACTTCTGTTGAAATTACTTACAGACACTTGATTTAAGGAAGTATTCTAAGTGATTTACAATCATTTTTTCTTAATATTCTGCCATCTTGCGTGCATCAAAAATTTTTTTTAATTATACCATTATTTTTGGCTCTGGTATTCTTGTTTTTTTTAATACTACCAAAAGTCTCTTATCTTGTGTCCCATTTTTTTACAGTATCAGCATGCTATTTTTCTTTTCCTGATAATAAATTACTATGGGTTTTTTGATTCTATGTCCATCGGATCGTTTCCTTGATTTTGCATGAACTAAGAAATCCATTTTTCACAAATTTGTTTATTATATTATCGAAAAAACTCTAATTTTGCTTCGGTCGCTTAAACTCCCTAATTAATTTGTTCAGTCGAAGGAATAAGATTAAGTTGCTATTTGATCTCATGGCTATTGATGTGAATTCCAGTGATGCTTTCCTATAGGACTATTATATTTCTCTGTAGCTCTTGAAACGAATATTATAGCTTTTGGTTCTCACTTAAGAGAAATTCCAGATCAATTAAGTAATCATTTTGAGCTTTACTTGGCTAGATAGGTGATGATTACTTTTTCATTACCATTTTTTATATAATAAATTTTCGAGATTAATATGATAAACCAGTAAGAACTACTCAACAACATCCAAATCAAGTTTTGAGGATGGAGAAAAAAGCAAGGAAAATATGATGAACTAATAAAATACTCTTTAGGTTAGATAACTGCTTAGCTCAAACAGAAAAATAGTTAAAAACCTTCGAAAATTTAAAAACAGTTTTATTTACAATAAAAGGAATAACATGATTTGATGGTAGAACTATTATGTACCCAGAAATATTTGAACCACTTATCCAGAAAATATTCCTACTTGACTGGAAGAAAAAAATTATGTGTAAAGTTAAATCAATTAGCAATATGATGATATGTAAACTGTCAAAAAATTAGACACAGTACTAAGTAATATAGAAGATAAAATAAATCAAGCTAATAATCAGTTATATTGGAATATCAAAAAAAAGTGGTAGAATATGTAACAAGAAATAAAACACTGAAATAAAAGATATATAAATAAAAATAGAAAAACTAAAGAAATTATAAAGAAGAGTAGCATGCAAAAATTTGGATGCTAAAGTATAAAATTGCTTAAATAAATTATTTAAATTATACGCGAGATAGGCAACAATTGATAGAATATTAAAAGATCATTTAACTGAATAAATGCTGAGATAAAATTATTTCTGCTACTTAGATATATGGAAAAACCAAAGTATAACACCATGAGAGAAAAATGGAATTGTCAGAACCTTTTGAAAAAATAAGCTTCATTAAGTAACTAGCTAACTTCCAAAATTATAGATGCAGTTACTTTTAATAATAAACAAGAAATAATATCAGAAAAGATAGCATACATAAAACCTGAACATAAATACAAACATTAGAGTAATTTGGTTTTTAAAAGACTAAGCTAAATTGATGTTACTAAATAGAAAGAATCAAGCAATGAAGATCAAGAAAATGTGGATATTTTAAATTAATTAAACATAAGAACTGATAATATAAGAGGAATAAAGTGAAACAAAGAAGAGTTATGTAAATGAATGGTTGAAAAAGATATATTATGGTGACTCAAGAAGTGTTTATAGATTGAATTAAAGATATGGTTTAAATAAAGGAATAATGTGGAGGAACTAGACTTAGTAAAGGAGTGGCTTTATATATTAAAGAAGAATTGATATGGAGAGAGTATGAAGTAAATGGAATAAAATGAAATACTGGAAGGGTTGTAATTTGTATGAATCTTACTTAATGTATATGCGCCTACTTGAGGAATAATGAATCGGTTTCTATGAAAGCCTAATTAAAAGCAATTTAAGTTTATAAGTATAGTATGAGATTTAATGCACATATACATAATTTGTAGCAAATAAACTAAATCCAGTAGGATAGTAGCTATTAGAATTAATTAAAACTATAATGCAATAATTCAGCATAAGATCCAACCTAGATTACTACAAAAGAAAGTTTAAGACTATTTTTTAAGGGACTAATAGCATAATTAGCATAAGAATTGTTTAGGAAAGAATACTAGATGATATCTATTAATTGTTAAAATAGCAGATATAGATCATAAGTAAGAAGGTTATATTACTAAAAACTGAAAATTGGAAAAATATTGGAAAAGCTTCACAATGAGCTACATATTCTTTGAAGCTGGTTAAGCTAGATAATGATATAGCAAAAATAAGAAGTTAAATTAACTTGTGGATATGTTGCTGATACTTAAAAAGAAGAAAGAAAACGTTTAAGAAATGAATTAAAAAAGTATCAAAAATAAGTTTAATGAGATAAAGAAAATATTGTATACTAACATAAGATAACAAACAGGAGATAATGGATTGAAAAATTAAACATTTTAATGGACTAAATAAATAAAGGTAATTTGAATAGCAAACAGATATGTTTTCACCATTAAACTGTAATTATCTTACTATTTAATATCTAATTAAAAGGTAAGAACATAAATAATTTCTTTAAACTTAAGAAAATATTTAGCTATATTAGCCTATTTGATTAACTGTTACTTTATAAGTTATTGAGAAAATACTTTTGAGTAAAGAAAAGTGACTTGAATTCTATAACTAATCAATTAAATATAATAATTAATTCTATAAATCCATTATAATGATAGTATTGAAGAAATACTAGCTAATAAGGAAAATTTACAAAAGTTAAAATAAAGTTTAAAACTATAAGCTGATAACTTAGTAAATATATTATAAATTATTAATAAAATGCATAATATTTAAATCCTTTAAGTTATCTAAATTAGTCTTTATTAGTAACTAAAACCAATCAAATCATATACTAAATACGCTATTTATTACCATTATTCAAACAGAATATAATAGTAAATACTATAATATGTCATTTCAATCACGGCCCTATAAGGGAATGGGAAAGATTTAAAGTTTTTAAAGGTTAATGTTTTTAAAAAAAGGGCTTTGAGGTAGTAGCTGTATAATGTTTGATTGATAAGAAATAGATATAGCAGTTAGTTTTGATGATTTAGTATACTAATTTACTCAAATAAATAATAGAATTTTTTGAATCCAAGGAAATCTAAATGGCTGAGTTTGATTAATTATAATTTCCCCTTTTAGTTCACTTTTAATCTATTTTTAAAGAAATTTATCTTATTAATAATATAATGGTATATAGGCACCTAGCAATTCACCTAAAAGCTCCTAATTAACTATAAGCTTGATTTGTTACTTATAGGGTAAAAAACTATAGGATGCAATTTAGCAATTAATTAAGCAAATAAACAGCAGTTAATTAAAATTAAGTAACTCTAAAATTATAATCAAACATTTAACACAGAATTTAGCTTAAAATCTTCTACACATCTATTTAATTAAGAAATTAAAAGAACTTCAAATTCAATTCAATATTAATCATCTCAATCAATCACCAATAACCAATCAGCCTATAATCATCCAATGTAGATTCAATAATCAAACTTAAATACTAACCAAATATTCAAAATTTAGATCATCAACTTATTTCAAAAAATATCTATTCTGTACAACCTTAGCACATATCAAAAAATTCTAAGATACAATTGCCAAAAATAAACTATTTCTTTAAAAAACTTACATTTATTGTATTAAGGTGACTTATATAACCAATAATTATCCAAGCAGACTAATTACTCTAGCAAATAGTAGACAATCAAAAAACAAATACCAAGCAATTGTTTGGAAAAAGAATCAGATTTAAATAAAATACCAAGGTTAAATAAAGGATAAATTAGCAGCCATAGATATATAATTCAAAAATATTAATCTGGAGAAGAAATTAATTATTTCAATGAGTTTTTGGATGATTCTTGAGACTTTTTATAAACTAATAAATGAAAAATAAAGGCACTGTGACAATAGTCAATTATGTTATTATACTATTATTTATAAATTTATATCTTTTCAAAGAAAACACTTAAAATACACTTAAGTCATTATGCTTTAATTCCATTATTAGAACCTAATCAGATTATTTTAAGTCAATCAATTACTTTATCACTTATGTTCAATAGACTTATCAATAAATGCAACCTAAGATAAGAAATTAACTAATAGATCTAATGAAATCCAAACCAGTTTAAGACCAAATTTGGATCAGAGAATTAATCACTTGGAATGCTCCAATTTACGAACTGATCAAGAGTCAAGAGGGAAAAAGCAATTCTTACTTAGGCTTCATATATTAAAAAAGAAAATTAAACGTTGTATTGCAAAAAATATGGTCATAAGATAAGAAATTGCTATAGATTTTAATTAAAGTAAGACTTACCAGCAGAAAATTAGTTTACAACCTTTTTAATATTTATTGCACGCCAAATAGGAGACTTTATTTATTTTTTAAACTCAAATATTTTATCTATTCTGCTCGGAAGCTTCACACCTTACTCAGCCATAACTCCTAATATACGGCCTTTAAGTACTACCCATTACCGGGGATAGGCAGTTGATGTTTGGATACCTGCATTCAGGGAAACCCATCGCTATTTATTGCCTGTCGTCAAGCCTCTATCGATGGTATACCGGATAATTCAATTTGGCTTAGAATAAGGATGCTGCATACATGCTAGTGACCTATGTCTAGGAATAGAAGAAGCACTAATACTGAAGACTCCAAATTTAAATTATATACGCGGAAGTCTTTATTAAAAAAATGTAATCATATTTAGAAGCTACAAGATTATAGAAGCACTGAGACTATTCGAGAAATGATTGTGCGGTTTATTTTCAATCACTAAAAAGAGGAAGAGAAAAGCAAGTGAAATCAGAAGAAATTGATTTAAAACTTTTGAAGATAAAAATTTCTATAAACTTGAATTGTGATTAACTGAATAGAGATGACTTCATTTAATATAACTGTGATTATGTTATATCAAAGATAAATGATAATTTTAAATAAATTTGATAGTTGTATTATTTTTAAGATTAAGAAGTATAATATATGTAAACTAATTTAGATAGTAATATGATTTGCATAATAATCTAATTATATTTTAATTATAAATGAGTATGCAAAAATATCTAATTTGATAATAAATAAAGTAATAATGTAGTTTTAGATACTATTGACTGTATTTTTGATGGTAACTGTTATAAATTACCTTTATAGCTTTTGTAGTCTAAATAATAATAAAAATGTAAGCGTTACCAAAATGCTTAATCTGCTTAGAAGATTACAACTTAACTAATGCTCTTCCAACTGTCTTACCTTGTGGACATATTTACTGTGGTTTGTGTTTGAATACTCAGTACTGATTATAAGGCATAATGTAATGTCCTATTTGTTAAAAAGGATTCCATTTTAGATTTGATGATTTACCTTAAGAAAGTGATTTAATAAGAGTGATATTTTAAAACTAATAATACATATAAAAGATTTAAGATGCTAGATAGAAATTAAAAGAGATAAGGAGGTAAATTATGGAAAAATCTAAAACCATTACAACCAAATAATCAAACATTAGTAATACTCTCATAATACCACTAACTAATATCATCATCAATCATTAACCAACATTTATCTACCAAAAATAACACTCAAATATTATCTAATTCTACTAATCACTAAAACCAACTATACTCTAATATAACTCATAACCACCTACAATACTAAACTCTAAATTAACTTACAATCTAATAAGATAAAAACTATAATACAATACTAAGTAACCAAATAAGAATTAGACTAATTAACATAAACTAAGCTACCACTCCAAATAATCTAACTATATTCACTTTTTTGATTGCGAAATTTAAAAATTAAGCTTATTTAATATTTAAACAGAGTAATTACGATAAATCTAAGTTTAATTTATAATTCCTTTAGGCAATAGGAGTATAGAATATGAAAATAAGTTATATTTAATTGGAGGATATAACTAAAATTAAAAGAAAGGAATAAAAGAAACTTGATAATTCGATTATGAAGGTAATAGTATAAAACTTAGTGATCTAAATGAGGGAAGAAGTTACTTTGGAATAGCAGCTGCTTAAAATTATCTTTATGTAGTTGAAGGAATTACTAATAATAATCAAATATTATAATCAGTAGAAAAGTTAAAGATAGCAAACTAAAGTAAATGATAAAACTGTTCTTAATTTCCATTTAGAATAGCTTTTTAAACTTTAGTAGTAGATAGAGATGAATAAAATATTTACTCTTTTGGAGGGTTAAATTAGTAAAAATAAACTTTAAAAGATATATGAAAATATAACATATAGAATGATAGATGGAGTAAGTAGAATTTGAGTCTTCCTGAAGCTGTTGCTTAACCTATAGTTTGTTTAGAGCCTCTTGTTATATTTGGAGGTGGTAAAAATTTTTATACGAAAGAGTATTCAAGAAAAATATATAAAAGAAACAAAGAATAATGATAATAAAGCTAAATTTTTAAAGATGTTGCAACTTTAACGGAGATGAAAATAAGAAATAACTATGGATATGTTTTTGCTTACGAAGAGCCAAGAGTTTTAATAATGAGGATTGATTTAGAAAAATTGAGTTATAGAAGTATTAGAAGTCATAACTGATAAACATAATAATAATATCTATATTATTAATAGTATTTATAATTTAGTTTTATATGTAAAGAAGTAGTTTAAAGATATATAATTAAGTAAATATGTTACTACTTATTAAAATATTTAAAGCGTGTGAAATAAATAAAGCATCAAATTTTATCTAAACATCTTTAAAAATCTATTATTCAAATATTATCATTATTCAGATACAGCATACAGCTTATAACATACTTATATTCAACATGTCAAAAAAACTATCTTTAAATACATCCTTATATTCAAATTATACAAGTACTACTTAGATTACTCTATTATTTATCTAATCAAATCAAAACTATAGCCAAATTATCATTAAGCTATACCTATATCTAAATACTAATTAAGTAATCACTACTATCATCAAGTCAACATCTCAAGTCTAAAATAAATTATTTCCTTTCTATTATTTAAACTAGCTAATATATACTTAAAAATGTATCTTCTATAGCCAATAATGAAATAAAGCAATTATAACGCATATACTCTCGATAAAAACTCAAAATAATAATTTTTCGATATTAATATGATAGACCATTAAACTATACTCAGTTACATCCATATAAAGTTTTTAGAAGGGATGTCTAATGGTGAGAAAGAGCAAGAAAAATAAGATAAACTAATAAAATTAGCAGAAAATAAAATATTTTAATGAACAATTTTTTTGAAGAAAATAAAGAGAATAAAATAGAAAACTTCGTCTAAGAAATAGGAATAATCTATCGATTATAGAGAGATATTTTAAACGTTATAAATCAAACATAGCAAAAATAAAATAACTTTTGCATTAATGGAACTCTTGAGTACTGTTAGAAAAAATTAGGATAATATATAGATTAAGTAAGAATAATAGCAACTGGACTTATTCTAACTGTTTTATTTGATTAAGAATAAATTAATAGAATCTTTAACATAAAATATAATAATATTAAGCTTTTTATATTTTAACAAGAAGATAAATATAAATTAATGCGGCAATAATCATAACTACCTAATTCACTTTGGTATAAACAAAAACTTAGTTCCAACAGAAAAATGGCTAAAAACCTTCACAAGAATAAAACAAAAAGCTTTACATATGTGTAAAGTTAAGTAATTTGGCAATATGATGATGTGTAAACTAACAAAAAATTAGACATGATACTATGAAGAAGATAAAAAAGCAAATAAAATTAATAATAAGTTTGGTTGAAAAATCAAAAAAAGTAGTAAAATATGTAACAAGAAAAAACAAGTTGAAATAAAAGATACATAAATATAAATAAGATACCTAAAGAAAAGCTAAATAAAGGATAAGAAATTATAAAGATTGGTAGCAAAATATTTAATTCTAAAGAATAAAAATTGCTTAACCAATTGTTTAAATTGCACCTGAGATAGATAGAAACTGATAGAATAATAAAAGATCATTTAAATGAATAAACGCTGAGATAAAATGACTTAATTCTTAGATTTATGGAAAAAACCAAAGTTTAGCATTATAGGAGAAAAAAAATTATTGTCAAAAATCCATAACTCCAATCTTTTTAAATAATTGTTTAAATCTTCAATTCGAAAAGATAATATTTTTAATGCATTATACAATTAATTCAGTTGTTTGCAAGAGATATAGCTTTACTTTTTATTGCGAATGATTAAATTCTTTATAAAAATTCTTTTATTCTTATTTTTATCTTTACGATCCTATTTTCATTTAGTTTGCTAAAACTTTCTAATCAAATATTTACTTAATTTTATCTTAAAATTTATTACTTCTTTACAACTCTTTCCTTATAAAATTATTAGCTAATCAAACTGAGATAACACTAACTTGAAGAACTACAATCCTTCAAATCATAGATAACCTAACTATAAGACCTTAATAACTTACTTTTATCTCAATAATTAGATCACATTTTTTAATCTTTTCTATAAATCATAATAGGAGTAAATGAATCTGAAAATTAAAAATAATAACATTCATTTTTTTCTAATGTTTATTTAAATGTTTAGCAATTAATTAACCAAATAAACAGCATTTACTTTAAATTAAGTAACTATTAAATTATAATAAAATCTTTAATACAGAATTATCTTAAAAGCTTCTATACTTCTATTTAATTAAGAAAAAAACATAAAATAAAATATAATAAATAAGCGTGAGAGTTGGAAACTTAATAATAGCATCATGCTATTTGCCTACAAACGAAAAGTCAAATATTTATAAGGACATTGCATATGAATACCTTAATAATATCATAAATAATAGTGACCAAAACTCTACTATCCTTTGTGGCGACTTTAATGCCTTAATTCCTAACTACGATAATAATTAATCACAAATCAATAATAATACTTAAAGATTACTAGACTTTATAGAAGCAAATGAATTAATAATTTTAAATGATAATGAGTCCAACACATTTATTCATAGAGTGAATAATTAATGCTATTGTAATGACTACTTCTTGGCAACTTAACATTTAAATTCTGATGATTTCGTTGACTATAAAGTTATACAAGATTCGGGTTTGCATACTGATCATTTTCCATTAAGTATTACATTAAATTATAATTTAAAAAGAAGTGAATAAGATTAACAATAACGATTACTCTTTAAAATTTCTAAACTATAGGATTTGGAAACGAGAAACTATTATTAAAATCTATTTTTGGGATAATTTTATCAATTCTAGTAACTTGATTAAAACGATGTTGAAAATTAGTACTAATCCATCTGCGATCTTATTGGTTATAATGCTGAGATTGCGCTTGAATCTTAAAATCAAAGGAAAAACTATTATCAATTGCCAAGTTACTTAGCTACGTTATTTGTTCAAGCAAAAAAGGATAATATTGCATATTAGAACGCATTAACTTTGTATGGACATCATAATTAAGAAGTTACCAAACTTTACTAGCTTAAAATTTAATCTTATAAGCGTTATCTTCACAAATTTTGGAAATGAAAAAAGTAAAAAGCTAAGGAAAACATAAAGATCTTAACAAAAATGCTTAAATAATGTTTAAACAAGCTAAAAATCTAATAAACCCTAAAATTCGTAATTAGATGAATTTTAACTTTAACTAACAATAGCAATTTATTGAAAATTGGGAAACTAACGTTTTTGATAAACATTCAAAAATAAGTAAGATAGAATTTGACTTCCCAAATAGAAAAATAGAGGGAATATTTAGAAATAAATCTTTTATCTTAAATTAGAAATTAAGTCATTTATAAAATATGCCTCTTTTTACGTGATTTGAAATTAAAAAATTATATCTTAGCTTGCAAATAATAAAGCTATAGGTAATTAGGGTCTAAAAGCTGAATTTATTAAATATGGAGGTTAAGATTTGCATCAAATTATTACAAGTTTCATTAATAACATGCTTAGAACATTTAAAATACCTAATGCAATGAAAAAAATAAACATTCTTCCAATTTTCAAAAAGGGAAGCAAAATTAATTGATGTAATTGACGACCTATAGCTTTATTGAACTGTCTACTTAAAATTTATGATAAAGCACTAACATAACGACTTTATAATTATATTTATGAACGAAAAATTTTACATCCAACCTAATTTGGATTTATTCGTAAACGCTCCACTACTTAGCAAATTTGAACTATTTAGTAAATTATAGACTTGCATCGTAGATGGTCCCATAAAAAGTAATTAATTGCTACTTTAATAGATGTAGAAAAAATGTTTGATAGTATATCTAGGAAATTACTTTTCGATCATCTTAGAAGACTTAGGCTACCTTTGGACCTAATATTGGCACTAGAATCTTTTTACGATAATGTTGATGGTAAGTTTATAATTGATGGATATCTTACAAGAACAATTAAATATAACAATGGAGTATTATAAGGAAGTAGCCATGCACCTGTACTTGCAATTTTATACTATGATATTGTTATAAGATATTTAGAAGATAATCAGAAGAAATTAGGATTTCAAATATTATCTAAAACTTTCGTAGTACGAGCCTTCGCTGACGACTTAATCCAATTATCTTCTTCCTAGAAAAATGCCTAAAAATTATTACAAGCTACATCTACAGTTTTTGATTGAGTAAAACTTATAATTAATGTAGATAAATGTGAAGTAATAGAATTCTTGAAAAAAATAAATGAAAAGAAAGCTAACCTTCTATTAATATAAAGCTCAATGGGATTCCAATTGTTTAAAAAGATGAAGTTACCTATTTAGGATATTAGTTAGGAATAAAGTAAAATTACAAATTACATTGTACAGCAGTAGCTACCAAATACAGAGTAGCTATTTAAAAAGCTACTGCAATACTTTCTAAATATGGATTAGTATCCCCTCTCAGCTTCAAAACTTTATGTAGAACTTTTATTTTGCCTAAAGTTGAATATGGAAGTGATATTACTCCGTGAGCTACTATTTCTGGAATTAAAGGAATAAAATACAAGATAACAAAATCGTAAAGACTTATCTCAAGATAGGCGTTTAGATCTTAAGAATTTACATTCAATTAGTCATGCTTTATTGATCTAAACTGGCTTCCTTTTACATATAGCAACTAAAAATTTAATGCACTTTTATTAAAAATTAATGTAATATAACAAAGAAAATCCTAACTCAGATACTGCTTTTCTATTAGAAAAATGCACTAAATTTAATTTACCATACTAGAAACATATAAAGAAATGTATCGATTTGTATAATTTTGATATGTCACATGTTTAGAGTAAGATGGATTTTTATAAACTCACAGAATAAAAAATAAAACATAAATTCTTAATGGAATGTCTCTCTAGGAATTCATTTATGCCAACAGCAAAAAGAATTATAGACTAAATAGAAGTATATTTCCTGAAATTACTTATACCAAATATAATAAACACTATATTAGAGAGACTATTTCTATCTATAAATTGAGGACTTTTTCTTATAATTTTCAATAAGAACTTAGTAATCGCCACATTAACGTTAGATATAGCATTATTTGCTTATGTGGCTAAGACTTTGATGAAACTGATCATATTTTTGATTGCTAATACTATGCAGACATTATTGAGGAACTTGAAAGTCGTAAAGCTTTTAAAGAAAAAGACAAGAAGAAACTAATTCTTTATGACTAAAACTATATAAGCAAACATTTTTCAAAGAATCAAATTCCTAAAATAGACAAATTAATCAAAAATTTTCATTCTAAATTACTAAAAAAGCGTATTGAAATGTTTAAACTACAAGATGAGCTTTTAGAAGAGTTTCTAGAAGGAAAAAAAGACAAATTTCATCAAGACAATAAATAAAAATATATGATAGAGAAAGAACAAGAAGAAGCTTGATTGACATTTACAAACTTTTATCTTTCAACATATTTGTAATATTTATAGTCTAAGCTATATTTATTGCAACTATGTCTCAATATTCTTAAATATTGAAACTATTATATTTTAATTATTTAATCAAGGCAAACATAGGTTTAAATCAAACCTTAAACGATTTATTAGAAATGAGGAAAATGGAGTGATCGCTCATTTTGCCAGATGTCTCAGTAAATTTTAAAGTATTATAGCAATTATTGCAATTGACTTATTATTTAAATTCATTTAAGTATATTTAAAGCAATAAACCGACTAATTTTTAACTAAAAATTTAAATTTATGAAGCTCATAGACTACTGAAATACATTAGCTGGAGTTTAATTCTGGTGATTCTTTATTTTAGCTTTTTTTGTTTCAGCCAACTTAAACTTGTTTCATCTAGTAATTAAGTTTTCAAAGTCAAAAAATAAAAAAGCCCTGATAATTAGGACCAGTAAGGAATATTTTTTCAATATCAGATTAAGTATTTTACAATATTTGTAGAACTTAAAACTGAAAAATTGGCTTTTTTATTAAACTCTCTATTTTTGGTTCGAAGACTCTTGCTAGTTTACTTTCTGATAGGGCTTAGAGATATTCTTTCACTCTAAATAACTCCATGCTTAGTTTTTAATTAATTTAAGCTTATAATTACTTGTTGATCTTACGAGTCATTTTGGCCGACAAAGCTCATATACACACTAAGAGATATGAATGTACATTTCCTGCTAGTTTGACTTCTATATGTTCCTTAAACGATAAAACAAAAATGAGTAGTTTGGAATTCTGATAGAGCTAAGATAATAAAGGAAGTTTTAGTGCTAGAGATAGATGATATCTCATATACTGCTTTGGATTTTTTCATTTATAAGATAAAAGATTTTACAAGTATCTTAAACAAAGAAGAAGTAAGAATCTAGAGAATCTAGAGGTATAAGAAATAGAGTAATAAACGTCAAATAAAACAAGCCTAATGGATTCAAAAAATTGAAGAATGCTAAATTCAAATTGCTAGAAGCTTAAGCACTTACAATCATAAGAAAGATTTGAATTACAAAGAATAGTTTATAACTATAATGAATAGTACTAGTCTATTATAATAAAAAGGATATTAGAGAAAACAACAGCGAAATGAATTTCGGAACACTAAGCTATGTGAGTTTTTATAACGCAAGCAGATAGTTAAAGCATCCAATGAAAATTAAAAATAGAGAAGATCATGCTATTTATAATTCTAGAGGTCAGTTGATAAATTAGGAGAAATATCTGAGATATAAAAAAAACAATTTAGATCTTTTTATGACTGGTAAAAATTATATAATCAAGTTGATTAAAAAGAAGTATAATTTAGAGTTCCAAAAGTAAATAGCCCAACATATAGTAAAGAGTTATGAATAAACTAATAATCAAAATTTAAGCTACCTGGTAAAATACTTAAGGAAGAAGGAGATTCTTAGCAAATAAAAGGAATAAGACATAGAAGGTAGGAAGATGACAACTACTTTTATTTATTCTTTATTAATTAAATTTATAATTAAACTCTCTAAAAGTTCCATTAATAGCAATTATTTTAGATATAGAATCTTATAGTTAAAAATAGAGAAATTAGAAAATAGAGAAGAATACAAACTTTTTAAATATTCCTTTCGACATTCCTCTTTGATCTTATTTGCATGTTCTATCGTTTTAAAATTAGTTAGAACAATTGAGAGAGTATAAATAGCGAGATTTATCGATCAAGTGATCATATAAAATAAAAGAAGAAAGGAGGGCAATTTATATGAAATTAACTTCATTATGAGTACCAATATCAACTAGGCTACAATAAAAATGATATACTGAAGATAAACAATAAGATATAAAATTAGGTTAGATCTTATAAGATAAAAAGCTTGTAAATATTCCAAGCTATTATATATATAAAATGGATATCGCCCGCGTCAGCCAAACTAATAGGTAATCTGGTGCAGTGTATACTGCATTTCGAGTAATCTCGCACTAGATGCCACCACGGGGAAGGGTGGATAAGCTCTGTTGAGACATACCTAACTTACCTTGAGGGTTCTCTCTAGCAGTACGAAAGTTTGACTGACGGGCCTTCTAATTACCGACTTAATAACTATCTCTTATTAAGATCTTATTCAAGAAGACTGAAGCATTTGGCTCAAGATTTAAGAATAATTTTTAATAAGAAGATTCCCCATTTGGAGAAGCTGACATAACTCATCGGACCTCTAGAATTTTAACAAGAAACATGAGAACATTTTTTTAACATTAAATATTAATATTGAAAGAGCTGCGTGCCAATGAGGTGGTACGCGCTCTATAATAATTTTTATTTATTTATTGTTTATATAAAAATTAAATAATGAGAACTAAAACTTTAATAATGATATAACACTAAAGCTTAAAAGATTAACTAACTCTAATTGTAACTTTTCATTTTAATTAGTATTAAACTTATTACTTATACAGGTATTTAGTCACTTACTTAGCATTAGTTTAAGTTTATTTTTAGTAAAGATGAAAAACTATTGGCTGAATATTGAATAAATTAGAGAAATATCATAATGAAATCTTTCTCTATAATTTTAAATCTTAACTCTCCTTTGCTTATAAAAAAGGTAGAAAGAAAAGTGTCATTAAATTAGTTTGATAAAAAGGAAGAATCTTAATTTATCCATTTTAGGATAAATTTCTTTTGGAATTCTTAAAAGCATTTGATCAATATAGAGCTTTAGATAATTAAAATAACTATATTGACATAGAAGAGCTCTCAAAATAAATACCTAACTTTAGCAAGTGAAAAATAAGTTATAGATATTCGTTTCTTCTACTTATAAAGCAAGAAAATAAATGATTTCAGAATAAATAGTTTAGAGACAACTCCTTATATAGTAAATTAAAAATTATACTACTCTAAGGCTTTCAAAAAGCAATTTTTATTTTAAAATATATATAAAAGATAAGAAAAAATTATTAAAAAAGTGTAGAAAAGAATAATTAAAAGGAAAAAATAAGAATAATGGAATTGTAACTTAATCCTTAAATTAATTCATATAAAATATTAGACTCAGATAGAATATAAAAACTCTCCTTCAAATTAATTTTAAAATTAAATTGAAAATAATTTATAATAAAGACTAAATAATTATAAATTCTGTGTAAATCAAAGTATAATATTATTAAATTTAATCAAATGGATACAAATTCATTAAATGGAAAGTATATTTATATTTTGAAAATTAAAACGAAAATAAAGTAAATAGTTCTAGCTTTTGAGTATTATATCAAGAGTAATCTTATTATAGATTTTAAAAAAATAATTCAGATTTTTTAATTAAAGCTAAAAAAGAATTGTATGGAGTTGAAGAACATCAAATAATTAAATCCTCATAATAAAATAGATAAGTTAAAATTAATGAATTTCTGGATATATGGAAAAAGTAAAAGCTAGAATTTTAAAAGGCAAACCACTAGAAATTAAAATTAAATAAAAAAAATTTAATAATTTATTTTAACTTTAAAAAAGTTGTTTATCAAATTTCAATGAATAAGGGAAATTAAAAATAAAACTAAAACATTAATAAAAAAATTAGAAAAAATAATAATAAAAATAAACATTGTTCATTTCTCCTTGCCTATTAGGAATTTTGTCAAATAATCCAAACCTTCATATAAACCATCACCATTAGTAGTACATGTTGCTTGAATATAGCAACTTCTTCCTTTCAATTGATGTAATTGTAAATTATCTGTCAACTCAGTTACAGCATGGTATTCGGTAAGTCTTATTTATTCGCAAATACTAAAATGCAGGCATCTCTTAATACATCTGCTTATAAATTCCTAAACAACTTATCTTTTGCATCTTCTACACTTTTTCTATCATTAGAATATACTAAAAATATCAATCCATTCGTATTATTATAATAATGTCTCCATAATGGTCTTATTTTATCCTATCCACCTATATCCCATACTGTAAATGATATATTCTTATATTCTACCATCTCTACATTAAATCATATCGTTGGAATCATAGTTACCATCTCACATAATTTCTACTTTATAAATCTTCGTTTTTCCTGTCGCAAAGTTTTTTCTGTTTCTTTTTAGTTTTTTAGGTCTTTTAGATTTATTTTTAATTTTTTTTACTTTTTTCATAACTTAAACATTTATTGTTATGTTATTTTTTTAAGATTTTTCATTTTTTGCTATCTTCTTAATCTTTTTTTTTTATATATTTTTTTCTAATAAAAACTCGTTTATTTGCAACGTCTTTTTTTAGTATTTTTTACTTTTTTTACTTTATTTTTTTAGATCAATATAATTTTTATTCATATTTTCAATTTATAATTTTAATTTCTTCTAATTTTTTTTTCATTTCATCACTTGATTATTCTCAATTTACAATAGATATTTTGCGACATGTTTATTTCAATATTTTTTTTAGAATTTTTATATTTTTCATTTCTATTACTTTGGTATTTTTATATTATTATTTTAGATTTTATAATCATTTAAAAAATTTCTTTTTCTTTTTCTTTTTCTTAGTTTTAGTTTTCCTTTTGACTCGAAGATTATTTATTTCGATTATTTTTTTAAATACAATTTTTCTATGTCATTTAGCTTTTTTTTATATTTTCTTATTCAATTATTTTCTGCCTTTGATTACTTTGCATTTGTTCTAAATATTGTAAAAATAAATTCTTTTTATATAATTAGTTCTTAATTAGTAAATTTTTGATTACTATACACTCTTTAATGACATAATCTGAATTTATTTATTTAATTTACTGATTTTTTTCAGTTTATTTCATAATTTACAATTCCCTTTTTTATCCACTTTTTTCTACCTAAACATATGTTTTGATACTTTTAATGTAAGTCAAATATATTTAAGCTTATAGTTGTTTGTTCGGCTGCACATCTTTAAAAGTTTAATCAAACTTATTTTTAACTGGACTACTTTCAATCTATCCCTTTTAGAGCTCTACATCAAGTACAATATGACTATCAGATACTACTTTTAATTATTTCTTTTTCAGAATTTAAATAAAGAAAGCTCTTTTAATTACTTCGAGTAAATATTATATATTTTAATGATACCAAAATTTTCTTCTGTCTTGCTTAAGCGTTGTATAGTAAACGAAAGGTATATCTATACATTATTTTAAAAGCTTATTATGGAATCTTCTTTTTATGTATTTGCTCTAGTTTCTTAATTCAGAAATTTTGGTCGAGAAATATTGAAAATTAAAAAAATGTTCTCGCAGGATTTGAAGAGAAAGCTGTTAAATTGTAAGAGTATTGCTATTTTAAATTTCAAGCTATTTCAAGTTTTTATTAAGCTTAAATTTTCATCTATCGTTCTTTTATAATTTTTAACTTTTCTTATCGACTAAATGACTAGTTAATCGTATTAATGCTTCAAACCAATTAAGTCGCACTAAATATTTAATACAAAATTATTAAATCAATACCAATGGACGAATCTTAAGTCAAAACTTCTATTTAAAATTTTTTAATTACTTTGCTAAACTTCAGCCGATATTTGCTCATTCAATAACTAGTAAATGTTTGTTTATCTAAATGAACTTTTAATTAATTTAACATGCTTGCTTTAAGTAAATTAGTTTCCTGTAATAACTAAAAATAATTATTTAGAATAGTTAATATTAAGATTTATGCTAGTAGCAAGCAATTACTAGTTAATGTAATTTTAAATTTATTTGATCTATTTAATCCGATATATGGAAATATTCCCTGTTCAGATTTCAGTTATAAGTTTCCTTCTCTTTAAAATACTTTTGCTGCTCCTTAGTCTCAAGAATATATATGTACTTTTTCATGCATTGGTAAATTAAAGAAACCAAGTTATTAAAGGTAGAATGAGCTTCTTACCTTGTTTCAAATATTATTCATTAAAAGGCCTAAAGGATTACTTGATGCTTATTAACTTATTCCGATTTACAATTTTCTCTTCAGAGATTGTTAATAGAACTAAGTATGTAAGTAGATGACTCTAAGTCTACATGCTTTAATTTTATGTAACCGAATAATTAGGAAGCATTCTATTTATTACTAGTATTATAAATTTTTAGTTAATGCGTCTTGATCATGTCCAAGTTTCTCCTACTGAGGTTTCTTAATTTTTTAAAATTTGCTTCAGATTTTAAACTTCTTTGTCTATGAAAAATAGTTTATTAGTTTATACGATTATACTATTAGATAGGAAGAAATATGGTTTAACTTATGAGCAAAACAGAAAATATATTTAATCAACTCCACTAAAGCGAAATCTTAATAGCTCTAGGGAATATAAAATAGCACAAAGAAAGATGAAAAGTCATTTAATTATGGAAAATATTTAAAAAATAACTACAATTTCAAGGTATCTAGTTAATATATAACATTATCTCTACGATATTAGATCTTCAGCAGAATATATTTTTGATAATCTAAGCTTCTCATTTTACCACATTTTAGGAATTTAGTATCATATTCAATTTAGATATTAAAGAAAGATACAAGTACTTAAGATGAGAAAAGGGATCATAAATGAGACAATAAATAAATTGTATTTGTTTGTTTTTCAACTTAATGCTGCTTTCAGAAAAATACTATCAAGCCTGTATACCTTAATTAGAACTGATCTATATTTTTAAATTGATAGTAGCTATGCTGCAATGTTTCCTTAAAGATATCTTTACTATAATATACCAAGAATAGAATAATGAGTATGAGGTTTATAATATAGCTAAATTTAGATTAAAAAGCAAATATCAGATCATCAGATATAAGTCTAGTATTCAAACTTCATAGTTTCATTCTATAAAAATCTGAAACGAATTTAATTAAGTAGAAGCAAAATTGCAAGCATAAGCTATAGAAAAAATGAATGAAATACTTGTTTTCTAGAACTCTAAATCACATAAAATTAATGTATTAAAACTTTAATTTTGTCTATTAAAAGCTATTAGTTGTATGATACTCAATAAAAACTATCCATAAATATAACATTTTTAAAGAGGAATATAATTAAGAGTTCTACTTAATTTTTTGCTTTTAAAATAAAGCAAAATTTAAGGAAAAAGATGAGCTAAATTTAGATGTGAAAGAATTTTTATTACTCTCTTATAAAACATAAGATGAGCAAAAATATAAAAGAAGCTAATAGAAAATACTAGTATATATAAAGAAAAAAAAATTAAACTTGCTAAATAAATAATCAAACATAGTATTAAAATTCTAGTTATAAAACTTTTAGAGATTATTCAAATACATATGAAATTGATAATCTTTTATCTAATCTAAATAATAAAATTAGATATGCATTACTATAGAATAAAGTGAATTTTAAGAAAAATGAAACAAATCGTAAACATAAAATTCCTTAGTGAGATATAAATCTAATTTTATCTTTAATAAACTTGTTATTTAATTATAAGTATCATATTAAAATATTAAAACCTTTATATTCATAGGCTTTAGATGAATAAATTATTATTCGATTTTTGAAGTTCTTAATTAATATAAAGTCTATGTAATCTAAGGGCTGTTCTTAAATTTTGATTCTGTTTTCTTTTTATCAATTGAAAGATAGAATACTTTAATCAGTTTTATAGGATTTATTTAATTCATTCAGTATAAAATCATATTTCTATGATTAATTTATATTTAAAAGTTAAATCAGTTTTGATAAAAATGTTACAGTTTTTTCTCCTTACTTATATTTTCTTAGCAAATAGATAATTTGTTACTTGACTTCGAACGTGGATTTTATTCTTCACTTTTGTAGTTTTAAACTTCATGACTAGTCATTACATCTTCTTATCATACTCCTTCACAAAAATCTCCATTTGAGTATTAAAAATATCCTTTACCATGCTTTTTGTCATTTACTCATTATCCTTCATACTTTTCGTTGTTTAAGCAAAAATAAATGCCAATACCATTCTTCTACCCTTAATACCAATCTCCTTAATATTTTTCTCCATTTAATAAATATAATTCTCCTTTTCCCTACTGCTTATCCTCTACTCAATATCCTTCGTATTTATTCCCATTTTTCCAGTTATAAATTCCATATCCATGTCTTAATCCATTTTTCCATTCTCCATTATACTCTTCTCCATTCTAAAAATATTATTTTCCTTAACCTTCTTTCATATTTTTTTTCCATTAACCTTCATATCAGTCTTCATTAGTATATTTATAAACACCTTTTCCATGTTTGAATCCATCTTTCCATTCTCCTTAGTAAAAATCTCCGTTCACATAGTAAAATTATCCTATTCCTTCTTTTTTATTATTTCTCCAGTTTCCTTCATATTTACCTTTATTTTACTTATAAAAACTACCTATTCCTTATTTTTATCCTTAAAATAAATCTCCTTAATATCAATCTCCATTTTAGTACTACATCTTACCCTTTCCTTAAAGTTAATTTTCTGTTCACTAACCTTTGTATATACTTCCATTACTAAAATTGTAACATCCTTTTCCATGCCTTTTATCATCAAATCAATCTCCTGAATAAACATCACCATTTTTATAAGTTTGATTTCCTTTTCCTTGTCTTTTATCATTTTGTCATTGTCCTTAGTATTCTTCATCATTCTTAAAATTAAATTTCCCATAACCCGATTTTTAATCATTTAATCAATTTCCTTCATAATAATCTCCATTCATGTATCTTTATTTTCCCTATCCTTATTTTTTATCTTTATCCCATTATCCTTCATAACTATTCCCCAATCACTGAAATTAACCATATCCTTATCTTAAATTTTCTTGTCAATATCCATCATATATATCTCCATTAACATATCACAATTTACCTTTACCATGCTTTTTGTTTTTTTCCATTTATCCTTAATATTTTCCTTAGTTAGAATAAAAAGTTACTATACCATATTTTTCGTTTTCCTTTCAATTTCCTTCATATCAATCACCGTTGGAATAAAATAATTTTCCTTGTCCATCTCTCTCTCCTTTTTTTCAATAGCCTTCATATTTATTTCCATTACTATAATATTAAATGCCAAATCCATGCTCTTTTCCCTCAAAAAATTCTCCTTCATACTTATCTCCTTTTGAATAACTTAAAATTCCTTTGCCAGGCAAATTAAATTCTCATTATCCTGAATATGTATTTCCATTCTTATATTTATAAGTTCCTATCCCATGTAATTAATCATTCATTCATTCTCCTTCATATATATCTCCATTGTTATAAACATTAATTCCTTTTCCTTATCTTTTATTCTCGTAGAATTATCCTTCATATCTATCCCCATTTCTAAATAAATAGCATCCATATCCTTATTTTTACGAATTTATTCATTCTCCTTCATAAATGTCTTTCTCTTTGTAATAAGCTATTCCAAGTCCCTGAATTACTCCATTTAGATATTATCCTATGAATATATTTCCACTCTAAAATTTACAAAACCCTCAGCCATTCTACGAACCTCTTAAAAATTAACCAAAATAGATTTCTTTTTTTGGAAGATTGGACTTTCCTATTCCTTATTGAGTATCTTCTTCAAAACTCCCCTCATAGTTTTTTCCATTTTTAAATTTTCATTAACCATATCCATGTTTTCAACTATTTAATCATTCTCCTTTGTATATACTCCAAGTCTTTTTTTAGTCACTTTCTTAATTTTTTGAAAGTATTTCATCTAACTTCACTTTTCATTTTTCTTTAATTTATATTAGTAACTAGTTTATTTCATAAGAGTTCCCATTTTAAGTTTTTTTCGCGTAGAAATAAGTTCCATATCCTCATCGTTTATTTTCAATTCACTATCCTTCATATTTATCTCCATTCTTGAATCAATAAGTACCATTACCGCATATTTAACTATTAAAAACATCTCCTTCATATTTATCACCATTTTTATATTATATTATACCGTTTCCATATTATTTATCTCTTAAAAATTACCCTTTATGTATGTCTCCATTTTTAAACTTATAAACTCCAAATCTGAATTTCTAGTTTTCTAGCTGTTAGCCTTCATAGGAATCTTCATTTTTATGATGTGGACTTGTCTTCACCACATCCGTTTAGTCTCGCTTCATGCTTTAACTGATTATTTTATCTGAGTTATTTTTGAGTGTGTATGTCAGTAAGTCATATGAAGTTAAGACTTAGTTAAAGAAGAGAATCTATTATTTCTAGATCTTAATAATGTCATGGATTTATCTCCTCAGATTTAAGTATATTTCTTTAACTTCTTTCTAGCTTTAAATGCTTTATTATTGTTTTTACATATTTTCTTATGTAAAGCATGCTATTTGCCTTATCTTTTTTACTTTATCGAATAAAAAAAGGTTTAGCTTCTGACATACTATGTACTTAATTTTCTGTTCATAAGTTTAAAAGCAAGTTTTATTCTCTATCTTACAACTATTTCAAAATCCTATTCACTTGATATCTTCCTCTATATCTTTAACTAGAATTTTTATATAGTCTTACAAGTCTAGCTCGTAGATATTATTCTGTCCTTCAAATTATGATAAGTCGCTTATTTCTGAGATTCTGAATTACGTTCTGAAGTTTATTAAGAATTCAGATATTTTATTGTTTCAGTGCTTTAATATCTCTATTTAGTCTTGGTTATCATAATCCAGTATTTCTTGAAATACCATTTTATCATAGGTAAACTCTATGAATCCTGTGCTATATAATTCTAGATCTATAATAAGCCCATTTCCATGCTTTTTACCATGTTTGAAAAATCCACAATAGAACCATTTGTTTTGGCTATCGTATATTTATCCAAACCCATGAGGATTTCTTTATTCATTGACTTATCCTTCAAACTCCAAGCAGTCAATATTTTTATAAACTTGATGTATTTACTCGTTACTGATAATCATCTAAGTTAATGCTGCTTCTTACATCTGTGATATAATTGTGCTTATAAGAGAGTTTTATATTTATATATTAGGAAATCAATTTGCAGTACTTAAATATTAGCTAATTTCATCAGTTTCATATCCCTTTATAACTTATGACTTTACCTATTTGGCTAGATTATGCACTACTTTCTCTATAGTTTATTTCAAGAGGTTAACTATTATACCATTTCCATGCTTTAGTCCATTTTTAAATTCTCCTTCATAATAGATCTCTTCATTCAGCATTCTTCCCATTCCTTCAGGTTAATAGAATTCGTTTATTTATCCTACATAAGTTTAATTATGAAATGATACTTGATCTGAAATATAATACTTAGAATACTATTTGGTGTATAGATCTTGCTATATTAGCTTGATCAAATAAAACCTTTTTGACTACTTTTGCTATACTTCTTTAAGTTTTAAAAAAGGAATCCTTTCCTTCTTCCTGAGCTCCTTTAAGTTGTTTAAATTATGCTAGTTCTTTAGATCTCATTGGCTATTAGCATACTATTAACATGGTTGCATTACTTCTCTTTAAGAGTTTTAGTTACTAGTTTCTTGGCCTTAATACTCTAAACCACTAGAACTCTATTAGAAATATACTTCGTTAAGTTTATCTAAACTCTCTTAGTCAACTTAGTACTGATTATAATTCTCTTCTTGAAGTTTTTGAAAAGTTGACTAGTTGGATTAAATTCAACTAACCGTGAAGTTACTATCTTAGACTTAGTAAACCTAAAAGCTTCTTCGAAATTCTTTTCGTTTCAATTCTTTAAAATCAAATCTCTAGTGTTCCTCTCATTGAAGTAAATTAAGCAAGAGTACCTATAAATCTTCATAATTCTAATCCTATTGATAATGTCAAAGTCTTTTGTCAATTAAACTTCTTAATTCTTCCTCGCTCCTTTTTATTTAGTTTAGCTAGAGTCGAGAGCAATCTTTAAGTGAAGCTATTTCTAATAAAGTAATACCTAACGAAAAAACGTCAGATTTAAAAAGGTTTATTTACTGCTTCAATACTATTTATGGAGACTGGTACTGATCATATTATTTTATGGTATCTTGATATCTTATAGATAGCAAAGGATCTGCCTGATCAAAATGTCCTAGTTTATATGTTTGCTTTTACTGAACTTAGTTAAATTACTACTTTTCTATCCAAATATTTTTAGGCTTTATGCCTTAATGGTATATCCCTATTTCTTGAAGGAAAGCAAGAGCTTCCACCATTTAATTAAAAAAATTGAATATTTCTTTAACCTTAAAAGGTTATTTTTTCTATATAGCTTGCTATAAGTTTCCTGATTCACAATACTGCATTTCCATCCAGTAAGTATGAGTAAGCTAATTAAAGGAATATTTATAGATTTGGATGCAGTGCTTTTCATATCTCTCTTTATTAGCTTATAGTTTATGGATAACTTATTCTAGCTATTTAGTCTAATCTCCATTTTTTAGGATTTTTATAGCTCTTAATTAACCGTTCTAATTCTTTGCTTATAGTAATATCGCTTTATCATGGTTGTAAATAGCTTTAATTAAGGTGTATCCTGGAAAAATTGTTTGATAGTTGCTTGTAATTATGCCATTCAGATCCAAAGAGTTAAAATATACTTGAGGATCTATTTTTAAGTAATGCTCTATAAACTTGCTTTCATAGAAATAATTTTTAGGCTTATCGTAGAATGATATGACTATATTATCTCACTATAGCTAGTTAAGTAGATCGAATAAAATTGAAGGATTGTTTTGTCCTAAGTAATAAGGACATTGAATGATCCTCCTTTATTAGTCTAGAATTATCCAGTAAAGAAACTTTTCCTTGTTTATGAAGAACAAAAATTGAGGATTAGCCGTGTGATAGTCCTCTAGACATGCTTCTATTAGCTTATAAAACTCTTCCATTTAACCTTGTTCAAGTAATTCTAACACTTTATGTTTATCAATTTTCGCTTAGTTCTAGTCAATTTAATTTATTACTTACATCAGTGTTGTGAAGTTCTTTAGATTTTAAAAAATTTTGATTCAAATAAGTTCTAAAACTCCCTATTATTGAAGCTACTAAACAAACTATTTTACTTAGCTTTCACTTTTGATATTTTCCCTACAGTACCTAACAATTTATTAGTTAGGATATTTAGTAAAATGACGCCAATCATTCTCCTATTCTACTTCTTCAAATACTATAAAACTTAAATAATCTTAATTTCTAGGTTTAAAAAGCTGAGAAATAAACAAAGCAACTACGTTGTTATTAATTTAATGCACTTTCAAATCTTTAATTTCATTTTCTTAAAATTAGTTCCTCTAACTTTCTACTTCATTTTAGATTATTCAATTTCATGCTTACTAGATCTTTAATATATACTAAGCCCAACTTTCGTTACCTGATACTCTTCCAAAAGTTTGCTTTAAGAACTTATTTATTTTTCTATGGATAAAATAAAACTCTTAAGTAAGCTATGGTTATTACTCTTTTAACTGCTTATTCTTTCCTTATACAGATAGATTATCTATGATAGTGCTAAATATGATATTGTATAAGCTACTAGTGCTATCATTTGCGTATTTTTATATTGCCTAGTTTATTGATTCTTGAACAATACCTTCGTTTTGCATATACACTTTCAGTCTTTCTACCAATACTTCTTTCTAAGTTTATACTCATTCATCTTCAGAGTAAATTCCTATTCTCTACTAGTCTTCATTATGGTATCAATTTTTCTACACAGAGTTGCATATTTGTTAGCATTGAAGCAAGAGAACTTTATTTTATATCTAGTCTTATCAAATTTCTTTACTTTCTATAAGTTTGCCTCTCAAGTATTCAGGATACTCTATCTATTCAACATTCATATCTTCTTAACTAGACATGTAAGCATAAAGCAACTTAGCATCCTATCCATATAACTATAAATAGTTCATATCATTTTAAACTATTATCCTATCCACCCTTTCTATCCTAAAGTTAGTCTATACTTTATCAAGTTTCTCTTATAGTTTATGCCTTCAATGGTTGCTATCTTTACTAAAAGATATTACAAGAAATCCCCAAAGCTATATCTCTAAGATACTTTACTAGTTTTAAAAAATTAAGACATTATGTCATATATTATCTCCTTAAGTCTCCAAGTCTTAGTCTTCTAAATGCTACTCCAAGTTTTAGACTTAGTTGTTTTCTAGTTGAAGTATTATTAGTTCCGTATCTTAATCTTATGCTATTTAGTATCTTTATAAAACTTATAGAGCTGTTATGAAATTAATCCCTATCCAGTCTTAGATTATCCAAGCGTATAAAATCTTCGTAAGTTCTATCCCATCCCTTAGAAACGCTATGAGTTATAATTTCTGCTATTCATCTTAGCAGATTTACGATAGCTTTATTACTACTTGCTACCTCTATATTTTAATGAATTCTTAGCAGTTTTCACAATTAGCTTCGCTATGCTTATTCAATACATAAACTGAGTATTATTATCTAGTAGTGCTATCTTATTACTCCAAATACTCTAAAACTACGTTATTTTTGTCTCTATTGATATCTATTTACAATAGCTACTCATAGCTAAATAGTCATTTGTTGAAGCAATCATAAAGCTTTTCTATTATTTGATAGCTTGATAATTTCTCTTCTAATGCCCCTCTATAGTCATTCACTTTAGGCTAAGCTTACTTAATTTATTGTTCTCTATAAAATAAATTAAGTTCCTAGGCTTTATCCTAGCAGCATAGTTTAACCATTAACTTACTTTGAGTTTAGATTGAAATTTCCTTTATTTCTAGATCAGTCTCTTACAGCTCTTCCTTTCTTTCTAGTTTGATAAGCTTTAAAAAATTGTTCTTCTCCTTGCTGAAGAAGGACTCAATATCTAGCTTATTGAAAGAGATTTAGAATAAGACTTATTTATTTCCATATAGAAAGGCAATTTATCTATCTTCTCTCCTTGATAATAAACTAACCAACTAACTCTAGATTTAGTCCAGCTACTCTGAATCCTTTTACTAAAGCATCTATTTAACCTACCTATAGTCAAAACTTTCCTTCTAGTCAATCTTTCCTCACTAATCTAAAACTTACTTCCACTCCATGCCAACCTACTCCTGAAGCACCAGCGAATACAAGATTTGAACTAACCCGAATTTTTACTTAAGCATACAAACTAACTCTTTTTAAAGCTCTTAAGAAGTCTTCACTTGTTATCATTTCTATATTACTAGTTCTCAGTTTAATTAAACAAAGTTCAATTTATTATTTGACTAAATTTAATTTTAAGTTTATAAAATAAAAACCTTGAGTCTATTATTATTTATCAGAATTCTATTTTCTACTCTTTTGCTTTCTAATAAATTCTTATCTATATTCAACTGCCTTTCTCTTATACTCTCTTCATTTTTATCTTCATTGCTTTGAGAGTTGAGGGCTTAAATGTATTCTATTTGGTTGCTTTTTTTTAATTAATTTTCGTTTGTTTCTAGGTTTGTAGTAGTGAACGTTTAGTCTTCAACAGAGTAGATTGGAGAGTTTTAGGTGTATTGCTAGAAAGATTGTTGATCTACTTCTAATCCTTCATCGATAGGTTAATTGCCAGAGTTTTATTCCTTTAAATCCCTATAACCGTTTGAGTTTCTCATCTAGCTGATTTCCTAGGAAAGTATTAATTTTGAGTACTAAAGCTATTTACTCTCTAAATAGCTAACTACTATCCTTTCACCAAAAAGCTTATCAGTCATATACCCTTCTCCTATCAAAAGATCTAGCACCTAATATTCCTTTCTCTTTTGACTGCCTTCATTTTCTTCCAGTCTTAAAGTCTAAGATTCTTATTACTTAGTTATTTAAACTAGCCTTTTTATGAAGCTATCACTTTGATCCATTTTATAGTAATAAAAATTACCAAAAAGACCATAAATAAAAAACCTAGAGAATGTGAATTAGCATATCTAGTAACATCCACATAGTACTAAAACTAAGTGTATGCATGTCTATATCTGCTAGGATAAACTAGGTTACTTAATATAGATAGATAGCAGTAATAACAGATAAGAGTAATGCTAATAAAACTAAATCTACTAAATAGCAAGTTAGAGTCTTTTAATAAAGCTTAAGCATCTTACAATCAGCATCTGATATTTACATATAAAAGCTTATTAAATATTATAGCTTTGCTTCTAATATAGGCTTGTATAATCATATAGCTATCAAATGGTTTAAATAAATTACCTTTAACTAAATTAAAAAGTAATAGGAGTATAAATAAATAGACAGTTAAGTAAAATAAGAATAAATGTAAAAGAGACACTCATACTTTAAATTACTTAGATACAAGGGATTAAAAATATATCATTACCTTTAGTTAATAGCGTGGAATGGAACTAGATATGTTTGGCCTATCTAAATCATTTAATGTATTAAGTAAGGATAATTTCCTAAAATTATCATACTAAGCAGATGTTTTATTTATAGGATATTACTAGATAAAAATAACTAAGTATCTTTAACTGGGTTCAATTAAGAATCCTAGCAAAATTAAGTCTCTATATGAGTAGATATATCAAAGCGTTCTTAAATTTGATAGACAAACACTATAAGGATGATACTAAATGTACTAGTAACTTTATTTCTAGGATACTAGAAAAAATGAATAAATTTAGAGATTCGAATCTTAAATTAATTAGATATACAAAGGCAAGAACAATGCTAGATAGCAATTTTTTTAATTTTACTTAGAACTGTGAAATATATCATTAAACTTAAGCTTGATTCCTTTATGAACTTCTCCCTTATTCAAAGGAAAAGTTTATAGGTTTAAGAAGAGATGAAAAACAATTTTAAAGTAGATAGGATAATTCAGCCATTTAACTTAGTGGTATCTACCTGTTTCTTTATAACTTGAACTTGAAATATCTTCCATTGGTCAGATATTTTTATTAGATAAAGGCATTTTTTTATTCTTGAGCTTATCTTCTGAAGGTTGAATGAAATGAGGAGATGAAAAATAAAATGCAGTACCAAACGTAGAAGTCTACACCTTATATTGCTAGCTGCGTAAATTATCCGTGATTTGTGGAGTATAACGAAAGAAAAGCTCTTGATCTTTAATCTCAGATTTAAGAAAAGAGCTAAAATACACCAATATCAAAATGCTATTTAGATTTTCTCACAAAGCATTATAGAGTATATTTCGCAATAAATTCCCTAGCTAGACTAGCAAACAATCATCATTATTATAGTGTTTATTATACAAAATAGAAAGGTTAAAAAATAACGAAAAGCATCTTACCAAATAAAATTAATGAAGTACTAGTTCCAAGTTAAACTAAACATAAAGGGATCTTTATCTGAAAGAAGCAAAATTTTATCTTTTAATTAAACTTACTGTTTCATACTTATCTCTAGCCTTCTCTAAAAGCAGAGGATGATTTAAATAGTAGATAGAAGATAATTATATAGTTAGCTTTCTCTAATTAATTAAATATAAGCCATTAGTTTTTAAGCTTAACTAATATTTACATTAAATACATAACTAAATACCTATATAAGTAAAAAATTTAAATCCTAAAAAGAGCAAAACGGTCTAAAATATAGTTACTTCTATCTTTGATGATTAAGTGCTTTACTATATAATTAAAGTTTAGAGTCTCATTATGCATTTGCTTTATTTAATTACTTAAGTTATTTTATAAGCTTGCATTGCTAAAAAAGAATGATTTACTCTTCTCATTCTATATTATCACTTAAAAGATAAATCTGGTTATTCATTCTCACTTACTTACTCTGATTAGTTTTTATCAATAGAATACTTAATTATGTTTAAAGATAAATATAACAAGATTAATTACATGTCTCTCTTCTATTTTATTATCTTGCATGGTGATTCTTAAGTTATAAGATTAAAGTGCAAAACATAGCTATAAAGCAGCTTTTAGAAAGTATGGATACAAATTTAATTATTAATCGTCAAACTAAAAGTAATTTTCATCTATCTACTATTTTTTTCCTTCTTTGGGGCTTTCTATCTGGTGGATTTAACTTTACAGTACTTTCCTTCTTCATATGTATTTAATACTTGTGGGATAATCCCTTTATCAGATCTTTATTTATAGCACTTTTATACAGTCGCTTTGCTATATATCTTAGCCGGTTATATGATTTCTTAACTTAAGATAAATATTAATTTTATTCCTGATCTTTTAGCTGAGATTTGAGTTATATCTTATTATTTATCTTGTCTAGTTCATGTTTTCATTGTATATAAAATCCAACTTTTAAATTATAGAAACTTACCTGTGTTCTGATTTCAGATGGTTAAAATTTATAATTCATATTCCTCTTTAGAAATAATCGAGAATTATTGTGTTAGACTTGAAACGACTTCTCATTACTAAAATCATTCTGATGCTTGTAATTATTTGGACCTTAAGGAAATTAAATATTGCACTCTTAAATCCCTTAGCCTTAGTTAGGCTTTGTCTCTAATACATTTCTAGCTAGTGATTTTAAAACTCTTGCTTCTTTTTCCCTATTTTCCTTATATACTTTATCAGATCTTTTATCATTGAAAAGAAACAGCAAACTAAGCAAATAAATGAGATGCTATCTTACACTAGCACTATCACTTTCCCAATTATCTTAGCTCTATCAGAATTTATTGTCTCTAGATTTCTTGTTCTTTTGCTACTGTCTTAGGCTAAGAAATAGAAATTAAAAAAATATAGAAAGGACATTCATATCTCTTAGAATATGTAAGCTTTGCTAACCATGTGTGATTCGAAAGGCTAACATGCAAGTAAAAAAAAGCTTAAATAGAATCTAAACTTAACATAGAGTCGTTTAGAGTGAAGAATTATATCTAAGCCCTTTCAAAAAGTAAGTTAACAAGAGCATTTGGATCAAAAATAAAGGTTAAAACAGCAAAGCCAATTTTTCAGTTTTTAGTTCATCAAATACTTCATTTGATATCACAAAAGTAGTATTTCTGGTTCTAGTTCTCAGGGTTTGTTTTATTCTTAATCTTCAAGAACTTAATAATTACCCAAAACAAGTAAAAGATGACTGATGTTTGCAAAACCTAAAATTAAGCTTACTAAGCTTAAGCAGGCTGATATTAAGTTTACAGCAGCTCATGAGTTTTCTAGGCTAAAATCTTTAGCTTATAAGCAGGAAAGTAACCTATCTTTAAGCTAAATACGAAATAAAGAGTAAAAACCAATCTGTAATGTAAGTACTTGAGTCTAAAATTACTTAATTTTTTGCTTTAAGTGTATTTAAATCGAGTTATAATAACAATTCACATTTAATAACTACAAGTATTACAATAAAGTTTGCTGAGATGTTTGATAAGAAAGAATTTTCTCCTCATTTACTTATTTCAAATAAGCCATTTTAGAGTGAATTCAAATAAACATCTTGATTTAGTTATTTTGATGGCTCTTTCAACAAACTCTGATTCACCTGCTAGAAGTATGCTAACAATATCGCAGACTTTTTCAACATTTATTAAACCATTTGATAAAAAAAATAGTTTGCTAATATGAATGTAAAGATATTTCCAGTTGATCCACTCGAAGAAAGTAAAAGACTAATTGCTGTTGCTGAACCAACTTCCACATTATAGTAATATCCTACATCTGTAAAGTTTTCTTAATAGCTTCTTTTTCTGAAGTTGCTATATTAAATATGTTAATAATTCGTTACTTATCCTCAACCTTCTATTGATTAGATTATTCTTCTTAAGTCATATTTGAATCGCAACTGATGCTTTCAGTTAAACTATACAGAAAGAAGTAGGAGAGGCATAAGCTTTCATCTTTAGAACACTTTGAACAATTATCTAGTAGATTAATTTAGTCATAATCATTATCTTGCTCTATATCACCACGCTAAATTTTGCATGTTCTATTAGAAAGTATAAGAGTCCTACATTGCAGAAAAAAGCCTTTCTATTTACATTTGAAACAATCTTAGTGTATTTCACTACATAAAAAGCACTCATTTTCTCCTAGTCCGTAGTTAGTAAAGCAATCATCGCATATCACCGTTTCATTAGCCTTATGACATTTCTAACAATTGTCTATCATTAGATTGCAAGACAGGCAAATATTATCTTTGTCTATTTCTTACTCAAACTATGAATTAGTCTTTGAATTTATTTTAAATAAACTTTTTAGTATAGAACAAAGATATTTTAAACATCTTAATTATATTTCTTGCAATTATAAATGTTCGAGAGCATATCTCACATTAATTCATAATTTAAATTTGGTGATTTCAGGGTAGTCCTTCGTCTACAATTAGTTACAGGTCACTAGCATGAATGTAGCATCCTGATTCAATGTAAAATTGGATTATCCGATTTACCATTAATAAGGACTTGACGATAGACAGTTTATAGTGATGAAGTTCCCTGACTGCAGATATCCAAATATCAACTACCTATCCTCGCTCATATCACCTAAAATATTAGTACTTAAAGACCGTATATTAGAAGTTATGTCTGAGCAAGGTGCAGAACTTTTGATCATAATAGATTCAGCAATTTTAGTATAATAATTAAATACCTTTTTTATAATTAAATTTATTTTATAAATTAAAGTTAAAAAAATGAATTTTATTTATATTTCTTTAAAAATTTATTGCTTAAAGATTTTTAAATTTAAAAAGTTTAATTAATTTTTTTACATTTATATAATAATTTTTCTACAGTTATAATAGATTTATTTAGATTTAAATTATATATTTCAATAATTAAAAATAAATAAAATATTAAACAATTCTAAATATTTTGAATTGCTTTTAAAGAATAATTTATTAATTAATTTTTACTAAAAAAGTTTTTGGATCTGAAACTTCTTTCCGATTGCACGACCCGACGCTCTCTTTTTATGGAATAACAAGGATATCCTGTTGTGCTCCAGACACAGCTTCTAGGGAGCTCCATCGCTATGAACAGCCAGGCTTCAAGCCCCTACCAAGAGCGGATAATCTCAAAGACAGTAATCCCTTCAGAAAAGGACTCTGACCAGGGACTTTCTCAGCGACAGGAAAGGAACTTGTTCCTAGCCATAAAACCAGAAAATGTTGTCACGAAGGTCATTCTCAGCTTCCACCATCTTTTCAATTATTTTAAAGAATAATTAATTTTAAATAGTAACATTTATTAAATTTATAGTCATAAAAAGTTAAAATAAGTAACTTTTTAGTAAATTAAAAAAATCGTATTTACTCTGCTTTTTATATTTAATAAGATTTTGGAAGCAGACTAAGATTTATAATTTTGGAATAATAAAAGAAAACTGGAAATAATTTATATATAGTAATACAATATGTTTTAGTATGAAATTTTTTAATAAAAATTAAAAAAACTTTTAAGATTGATTCTTCTAATCCTTCTCTTCAATAGCTTACAACAATTCACTTATTTGCCTTTAATATTAAACGCCCTAATTTGATAAACTTTTTATTTACTCATTCAAACACTTATATTATTCCTCTAACTTATTTTTATAGCCTTATAACTCGAAAATTTTTTACTACAAGATAGTATTTTACTACTATATCAAATTCTCACGCTATATTTCTTACTCTTCTATTACTTTCTAGTAGCGAGATATTTATTCCCTCAAATAATTAAACATAAATTCCTTATCTCTAATAACTTAATTTAACTTTTAAATTTATTCTTTACTTTCCTTATTTACATTCTACAACTCCTATCATAAATGTTATATAATACTCTAAAAGGATTATTTCCATACTCTAACTCGCAACTCTTATTCTTAACTAAACTGAACTTCCTTCATCATTCTCTCAAAGACCTAAGCTTCCATATTCTTTAAGTTAAGAATAGCTTTATATTAAGAATATTTTTATTCATCCTTTATTTATTTCTCTTAAAGCTATATTTCCAATCTCTCTATCTCAGCCTTCTTTATCTCACATTACTATATAGATGCCTATTACATTAACCCGATACTCTCTACTTACTCAAAAAGATTATTTTAACTTATTTCGTACCTATACTATTCACTTTCTCCTATACTCTTATCACCACCTCCTCACATGCTTACTCTAAACTTCTCTTTATTTTATCATATATCTATACTATATATTTTATATTTATCGCATAATCCTCAAACAACTACTTTTATCATTGACCTAAAACAGAAGAATATTGATTTAACCTCTCCTTTATAGCACTCAAAGTCATTTACATTCGAACTTACATAATAGGAACGATCTCCTCTTATCTACCTCATTGATGATTCTTATGAGAATCCTATTGACATTTTTCACATATTAATGTACTATCACTCATACAATACAAAGCTAGAATCTAATTATGCTCTTAGCGTATACCCAAATGGCTTTATTTTGACTCCTCTTTAATATGTGAATCTAACATTTCCAATTATTCAATAGGTCTATCAGTGATGATGTTATGATTATTCCATATGAACTCTTAGTTCAACTCTTCTTCACTGACTTCACATTTAGATGCCTGCATTTTATTTTTGAATAAACTAAAAATTAAAAGAAACTATTTTTTGGCTTAAGAGATGCTTAGCCATTAACAAAAAAGATTCTTTTATTAACTTAAAACTTAATAAGCATAAGAATAATTACTACTAAAATTAAAAAATAAAATGGAAGAGTTTTCCCCTAAAATATTAGCTATACTATAAATAATATGCTTTTACATAGCAAAGGGATAAGATTAATATAATCTTAGGAAAATGAAATTAGTAAGACTTAATATAAGTTTAGTAGAATAGCTAGATGATACCTATACTATCTCTAGTAGATAACTAAACTAATAAGTGTGACAAATATCAAAGAAAAATACCAAATATTTCTAATTCCCATAATTACATAATTTTAACAAAAGTTATAATCACATCAAGACTTCTCGCTTATCAGATGCAAGAAACTGAGAAAGCTGGTAGTTAATCGTAACTAAGTTTAGCAAGTTTTCTGAAAAGCTTATCTCTTAGAGTTGACACAAATTGGTATTTCCTGAAATTAGTTGAAAAACCTAGAAGGACTGAAGAACTACATTTAGTGCTTAATACTCGCTATATTGAAATAGAGTCGTAAAAAGAAACGCAAGATAGCATATAAATTTTGGCTTATCTTTAAAAAATAGACTTACAATAGAACCTCTTTAATCATAAGTAATATCCATACTTAGAATAGAGATTAAAATTTTAAGAATGGATAAGAGCCACTAACATTAGAAATGTATGAGTAACAGAATAAAAAACAAAAGTTTTAAAGTAGTTAGCTAAAAAGAATAAGTGCATAGGGATTATTTTATAGTAAGCATGGAAGGATAGAAACATGCTAATATTGCTTTAAGTAAAATATCAGGTTAATTTCCAGAGAAGTGCAAAATTTTTCATAGTTTCCTACGTATTAGCTAAGATCCATTTTTCAATTATGAAAATCTGCATTTCACATCGTACTTATTAAGATTAATAAAAGTATTATAATCTTTATAGCTACATGTGTAAAAAAACTTTATCATTATTCTAGCTGAGAAACAGAAAGGAATAAACTTAATAATAGTACGAAATAGCAGTTCTAAAGCAAGAAGAAGTGATCAATGGAGAAAATGTAATCCATTCGACTTTTCTGAAATATTTAAAAGGATTAAAGATATTCAGATAAGTCTAAATCTTAATCAAGAGAGTAATTTAAAGTACTAATAACCAATAAAGTAGAAGCAGCTTTATTAATCAAAGAATCTAAATTGAATAATTTTTTTCATATCTACTTAAGATAAAAAATAGCACTCAATAGGCAGAATTTTAAACAAATGCTTGACAGAAGATCTTTAAAAAACTTAAAATAGATTTGCTGCTTTTTTTATCTTCAGGTGGATATTTAAATAATTGGAAAGATATACTTCTGATAAACTTATAGAGCAGATAAATTTAAATATATACAACAGTTTCCAATAATGAAAATTAAACTAAGATACAGTAAATGAGTAAAAATAACTGAAAATTAGTAAGCTAAAACAACTAGAAGTAAGACAATTAAACCTTGGTATCCTCGGAGAAATAACTAACAAAACGCCTTTTAAATTTGTCTGAAATTAACAAGTCATAAAAGAAGTAAAGGGTAATAATAGAAAGGTGAAAAAACTGCCATAAGCAAGTAGAAGCATCTTGAAAATAAATTTTTATCTCACTTCAATTTTTCCCCACTTTCTATCTTCAGATCTGCTAAAAGACACTAGATAAAATAAAATGATAAATTTAGTCAAGAAAGTAAGAATGATAAAGATACGAACGACAGACAAAACAGTAATCGGGTAAAGCGAAAAATAGTAAAAATAAATTAGATAAAGGATATGAAACCAGGTTACTCAAAAATTTTTATTTAAAAAAATTACAAATCCAGTTTAATTTAGAAATCTATTTAAGCTCTAATTTGGAAAGATAATGAATAGCAGAAATACCTTAGTTTTAAAAAGCCAGCTATGATAATTGAATAAAAATAAATTAAAGTAACGTCAAACGAATATAAGAGCTTAGAGAATAAATCAGTTTCTTTATTAACTTGAGAGAAGCATCCTAGAAATTAGGGTTACATAGAAATAAGATTACTGTCTTTAAATTAAATTAAAGTGTTAAAGAAGGATCGTCTACTTAAGAGCTTCCTACTTCCCTATCCAACCAATAGGAACTTGATCTCTAGGTGGTCTTCTCCTCCCTTCACTGTCAAATTTTCGGAATGGTTGTTTCTTCATATAGCTTGCTTTCTTCTTATAAATTTCTCCATTCCTGGTTGGGTAAAATTAGGTTAGGTCATTCCATATTTTATATGAAATCTTCTTTCTCTTGCAGCATCGTCTCCATAGGTGGTCTGTTCTCCAAGATTACTGTCTTAGATTAAAAATGACAACAAAAAGAAATAAATAGTAGGATTTGGCTAAAGAATACAAAATCAAATTCGAAAAACCTAAATACAAAGTTTCTCGTTTATCTATATAAGATAATACCCCAAGCAATAAGGAATTGACAAAGCACTTTGAAAGAAACTTCAGTATCTAGAAAAATATTGAAAGCATATTGACTAAACTACAAAAGTAAGTACTTGTATAGTAAGACTAAGAAAAGCTAAAAAAATTGAAGAAAAAGACTAAAAAGCAGTTTATTAAGGAAATGAAATTGAGATAATTTGTCGAAGAAAACATGAAATAAAAGTGAAAAGAGCTGTCAAGATCAAAAAGTAATATGTAGTCGAGTTTAAATTAATCTGATTAGTAACTCTAAAATTAGTATTTAAAGATGTTTTAGAACTTTTGAGATAGAAATAAAATGACGATTATATAATCATTTTTGAAAGTTCGAAAAAGGAGAATAAACCAGTTCGCTCAGGAAAAAAATAATCAAAGAAGCTTTTAAACTCAGAGATGGTCTTGAATAAAAGTTTTAATAGTTAGCTTGAAAAGTAAAGTAACTTCAATAAGCATGATCTCTAACAGATTACAGATTACTCATCAAACTTATAGAACATAATAAGACCCATTTTATGAACTGACACGTGTTTAGACTAGAAGATAATTTTCTCATTTTTAAAAGCTTAGAAATGAGTTAACCTAATCTTAATAACTATTTTCTTACCAGCAAAGACTTCAAACATATTCCCCTTCAATTACTTCTTCAATCAAGCTGTTAATTTCTTTTTTGAATCTACCATTTTTTGTTTAAATAGCGAAATATAATTATCAATTTCTTAGCATCCTTATCTAATTAGATATTTTACTTATTTCGCCTGCTATTAGAAATACTTTCTTAGTATTATTATTTCTACTGTATAATAGCATTTTCTCATTTTATTTGTTACAAACCCAAATATCGCTTTAGTCTCTTCTTGGATATATTTTAATCATTTTCATAGTATGCTTCACTATCTAAAGTTTCGAATTCACTTAAATCTATTTTCTCGTATCATTCTTTGAATCTCTTTTGAACCTTTTAATGCTTTAATTTTTGAAAGTTTATCCTTTTAATTTATGGGCTTTTTCGATATTCTTCCTCAATTTTTATCTTTATTTTACCTGGGTAATGATCTTCTATTGGTCTCTATTGATAGAATTTTGTGCTGATAATTTTAGGAGTGATATACTGATCAGTTAAGAAGTATTCTATTCGAATTTTCTTTCCCTTATGTTATGATTAAGGTTGGATCTTAATTTGGGTCTTTATATTCTAAAATATAATCTTTGATCAAGTTAAATAAGTACTAGCCTGCATTATTCTGCTCATACGATAAAAATTGGGAAATATGCGCTTTAAAATCCCTTATATTTAAATTTATAATCATTTGCTGCTTGCTACTATTATGTATTATTAAAGACTTTCATAAAAGGGTATTAATTAGTCAGAGTCAGATGTTGTAGTGCTATATACATTTATCACTTCCAGCTGATCATCAAGTGTTAAACCTATTAATCTTCCTCTAAAATAATTCTACGTGGTTGAGATCCACTATATCTAATACTTTGGTTCTGCTGGTAATTCCATCTTTTATATAAATACTACTCATTTGCAGTGTTTTGTGCTCAATTTTATTATAGCTCTGAATCCATATATATAATGCATTTCAGTAGTTTTATCCACTAATATTTCTTAAATCGCCATAATATTTATCTAATTTTCACAAATAAACTTGTTTAATTCTTCTGTTTGATTTTATTTATTCTGACATTTGCTGTGCCTATGTTTAATTCTGTCTATTTTATTATATTAGTTTTTCTTTGTACTTTCTATTTTTTTGATCCTCCTACTCTGCATTTTTAGCTTCTTCTTTAATAGCGTGAAAATCAAATTGTTATAATGTTTATTTTTTTTTCTGTACTTATGTCTTCAAGTTTTTTACTCAATACTATCTTCCTTACCATTATATATTTTCTGTCTTTTTTGAGACAGCGTTGTGTTTATGCATACTTTCTTCCTGTCACTGATTTCAAGTTGTTTCAGTTTTTTGCCATATTTCCTATTTTACTTTCTGTTTTTTGTGACATGTATCGTTTCGTCTCAGTTTTATTTATTTAATTTTGTAGTTCAGAATCTATTAAAGTCAAACGCTTTTAAAGAACTTTAGTATGGCTTAAACATTATGTTTTTTGCTTTAAATAAAAAGTGATATTCTATTTGAAAATTAATTCTCTTCAGTTTTCTTCACTTTCTTTTCTTTCGCTATTTGTTTCTCTTTATAGTAAGGCATTTTATTCTTTTATTTCTGAATACATAAACCTGGCTTTTACTTCCTTGGCATTCTTAATTGATTCCTTTATAGCTTTTATCTTAATTATTAATTTGAGCTATACCTTTTTGGTTACAGCTCATACATTTTCAAATTGATGGATGACTCAAATAAGTGCTTATACCTCCTTCGTCTAACTTATCAAATACATTTTAAGCATCTTTGATCTCCTTCAATTCTAAATAATTTTTCATTTTTCCATTCACTCACGTTATACCTTTTATGGTTCCTATCTCTATACATACTATTTTTCCATACAGCGATAGATGGATTTCTACCAGGTTCAAACTTGAATAAATGTTAAGTGTTCAATAAATCGGGTAGTTCTTAATGTTATAGAATTCCTCTATGTTTCTTTACTCTTTTGGGATTACAAAATTCCTACTTTTCCAAGTTTAATTATTTCCGAATTTCGTAAGTGTTTCCTTATTTTTGAATCATATAATAATAATTCCTGTCTGAAGGATTTTCACACTCTCAATATTTTATCATATTCTTAATTCAGATATCGTAGAAATGCTTGATCGATTTCATTTTCTTGCATTTCTGCTGGACTGAGTCTTTGTCTGTAGTAATTTTCTTCCAAAAATTTATTGAAATAGGCTAATCCTAACCTTATAGCAGTTTTGAGCTACATATTCTCTTCCTCATTTTATGGTATTTGCTTGTTCTTTTCTTCTTCCATTATAATGATTTGCACAGAGCTTTTGTCTAACTTGATGTTCTAAATTACCTACTTTTTTGATAAATTGCTTAGTTTTAAGATTTCTGCCTCTTTTTTTTGATACATTCCTCCTAGTAGTTTAAAGATTTTGAGACAAAGTCGTTTTTCTTAAAAATAATATCAAAGATATGTTGTAAAGCTCTTTCATACCTTTGTTAAATTTACCTAGCAATCTCGATCAGAGATTGGCGGCATTCGAATTGTGAGATTGTTACTTTATATAATATCCTAATATTGGATTATTTAAAGTATGTAAATAAAGTAATAATGTAATAATGTAGTTTTAGATACTATTGACTGTATTTTTGATGGTAACTGTTATAAATTAGCTTTATAGCTTTTGTAGTCTAAATAATAATAAAAATGTAAGCGTTACCAAAATGCTTAATCTGCTTAGAAGATTACAACTTAACTAATGCTCTTCCAACTGTCTTACCTTGTGGACATATTTACTGTGGTTTGTGTTTGAATACTCAGTACTGATTATAAGGCATAATGTAATGTCCTATTTGTTAAAAAGGATTCCATTTTAGATTTGATGATTTACCTTAAGAAAGTGATTTAATAAGAGTGATATTTTAAAACTAATAATACATATAAAAGATTTAAGATGCTAGATAGAAATTAAAAGAGATAAGGAGGTAAATTATGGAAAAATCTAAAACCATTACAACCAAATAATCAAACATTAGTAATACTCTCATAATACCACTAACTAATATCATCATCAATCATTAACCAACATTTATCTACCAAAAATAACACTCAAATATTATCTAATTCTACTAATCACTAAAACCAACTATACTCTAATATAACTCATAACCACCTACAATACTAAACTCTAAATTAACTTACAATCTAATAAGATAAAAACTATAATACAATACTAAGTAACCAAATAAGATTTAGACTAATTAACATAAACTAAGCTACCACTTTATATAATCTAACTATATTCAGTATTTTGATTGAGGAATTTAAAAATTAAGTTTATTTAATATTTAATCAGAGTAATTACGATAAGTCTAAGTTTTAATTATAATCCCTGCTAATAGTAAAAGTATAGAATATTAAAATAAATTATATTTAATTGGAGGATATAACTTAAATTAAGAGAAAGGAATAAAAGAAACTTGATAATTCGATTATGAAGGTAATAGTACAAAACTTAGTGATCTAAATGAGGGAAGAGGTTACTTTGGAATAGCAGCTGCTTAAAATTATCTTTATATGGTTGGAGGATTTACTAATAATAGTCAAGTTTTATAATCAGTAGAAAAGTTAAAGATAGGAAACTAAAGTAAATGATAAAACTGTTCCTAGTTTCCATTTTAAATAACTTGCTTAACTTTAGTAGCAGATAGAGATGAATAAAATATTTACTCTTTTGGAGGGTTAAATTAAAAAGGATAAACTTTAAAAGATATATGAAAATATAACATATAGAGTGATAGATGGAGTAAGTAAAATTTGAGTCTTCCTGAAGCTGTTACTTTTCCTATAGTTTGTTTAGAACCTTTTGTCATATTTGGAGGTATGAAAAATTATTCTAGTGAAGAATATTCAAGAAAAATATATAAAAGAAAATAAGAATAATGATAATAAAGTTAAATTTTTAAAAATGTTTTAGCTTTAATAGAGATGAAAATAAGAAATAAATATGGATATGTTTTTGCTGTAGAATAAGAAAGAGTTTCAATAATGAGGATTGATTTAGAAAAATTGAGTTATAGAAGTATTAGAAGTAATAACTGATAAAAATAATAATAATATCTATATTATTAATATTATTTAAATATAATCTCATTAATAAAGAAATAGTTTAAAGATCTATAATTAAGTAAATATGTTACTACTTATTAAAATATTTAAAGCGTGTGAAATAAATAAAGAATCAAATTTTATATAAATATCTTTAAAAATCTATTATTCAAATATTATTTTTATTCAGATACAAACATACAGCTTATAACATAATTATATTCAGCACAGTCAAAAAAACTATCTTTAAATACATCCTCATATTCAAATTATACAAGTACTACTTAGATTACTATTTATCTAATAAAATCAAAGCTATAATCAAATTATCAAAAACTTTGATTTGTAGCCAAACTAATAATGTTGAATTCAAGATAATCTATTATATTATCTTACCTTATGATTGAGTTTTTATCATTAAGTTTAATAAAATTCACCTTTTTCTTTAAATTTGTTCCAATCTTCGTTATCATGTCTCTTGATAAATTTGAATCTTCTCTTTCTCAGTATCTCTTCTGTGTCGAATCCTAACAAACTTCTGCTGAAATTATTTAAAGCCGCTTGATTTAAGGAAGCATTCTAAGTGATTTACAATCATTTTTTCTGAATTCTGCCATCATGTGCGCATCAAAACTTGTTTAAATTATATCTTTATTTTTGCTTTTGTATTTTTGCTTTTTTTAATAACTACCAACAGTCTCTTATCTTGTGTCCCATCTCTTTACAGTATCAACATTTTTATTTTCCTGATAATAATTACTATGGATCTTTCGATTCAATGTCCATCGGATCGTTTCCTTGATTTGCATGATCTAAGAAATCCATTTTTCACAAATTTGTTGATTATATTATCGAAAAAACTCTAATTTTGATTCGGTCGCTTAAACTATATAATTAATTTGTTCAGTCGAAGGAATAAGGTTAAGTTGCTATTTTATCTCATGGCTATTGATGTGAATTCCAGTGATGCTTTCCTATAGGACTATTATATTTCTCTGTAGCTCTTGAAACGAATATTATAGCTTTTTGTTCTCACTTAAGAGAAATTCCAGATCGATTAAGTAATCATTTTGAGCTTTATTTGGCTAGATAGGTGATGATTACTTTTTCAGGATCATTTTTTTATATAATAAATTTTCTTGATTAATATTATAAACCAGTAATAACTACTCAGCAACATACAAATCAAGTTTTGATGATGGAGAAAAAAGCAAGGAAAATATGATGAACTAATAAAATACTCTTTAGGTTTAGATAACTACTTAGCTCAACCAGAAAAATAGTTAAAAACCTGCAAAAATATAAAAAAACAGTTTTTTACAATAAAAGGAATAACATGATTTGATGATAGAACTATTATGTACCCAGAAATATTTGAACCACATATCCAGAAAATATTCCTACTTGACTGGAAGAAAAAAAATTATGTGTAAAGTTAAATCAATTAGCAATATGATGATATGTAAACTGTCAAAAAATTAGACACAGTACTAAGTAATATAGAAGATAAAAATAAATCAAGCTAATAATCAGTTACATTAGAATATCAAAAAAAGTGATAAATATGTAACAAGAAATAACACACTGAGATATATAAATAAAAATAGAAAAACTAAAGAAATGTTAAAGAAATTATAAAGAAGAGTAGATGCAAAAATTTGGATCCTAAATTATAAAATTGCTTAAATAATTATTTAAATTATACGCGAGATAAGCAACAATTGATAGAATAATAAAAGATCATTTAACTGAATAAATGCTGAGATAAAATGATTTCTGCTACTTAGATATATGGAAAAGACAAAATTTAACACCATGAGAGAAAAAATGGAATTGGACTTCAGAAAAAATAAGCTTCAATAAGTAACTAACTAACTTCCATAACTAATAGATGCAATTACTTTTAATAATAAACAAGAAATAATATCAGACATACATAAAACCTGAACATAAATACAAACATTAGAGTAATTTGGTTTTGAAAAGACTAAGCTAAATTGATGTTACTAAATAGAAAGAATCAAGCAATGAAGATCAAGAAAATGTGGATATTTTAAATTAATTAAACATAAGAACTGATAATATAAGAGGAATAAAGCCGAGCAAAGAAGAGTTATGTAAATGAATGCTTGAAAAAGATATATTATGGTGACTCAAGAAGTGTTTATAGGTTGAATTAAAGATATGGTTTAAATAAAGGAATAATGTGCAGGAACTAGACTTAGTAAAGGAGTGGCTTTATATATTAAAGAAGAATTGATATGGAGAGAGTATGAAGTAAATGGAATAAAATGAAATACTGGAAGGGTTGTAATTTGTATGAATCTTACTTAATGTATATGCGCCTACTTGAGGAATAATGAATCGGTTTCTATGAAAGCCTAATTAAAAGCAATTTAAGTTTATAAGTATAGTATGAGATTTAATGCACATATACATAATTTGTAGCAAATAAACTAAATCCAGTAGGATAGTAGCTATTAGAATTAATTAAAACTATAATGCAATAATTCAGCATAAGATCCAACCTAGATTACTACAAAAGAAAGTTTAAGACTATTTTTTAAGGGACTAATAGCATAATTAGCATAAGAATTGTTTAGGAAAGAATACTAGATGATATCTATTAATTGTTAAAATAGCAGATATAGATCATAAGTAAGAAGGTTATATTACTAAAAACTGAAAATTGGAAAAATATTGGAAAAGCTTCACAATGAGCTACATATTCTTTGAAGCTGGTTAAGCTAGATAATGATATAGCAAAAATAAGAAGTTAAATTAACTTGTGGATATGTTGCTGATACTTAAAAAGAAGAAAGAAAACGTTTAAGAAATGAATTAAAAAAGTATCAAAAATAAGTTTAATGAGATAAAGAAAATATTGTATACTAACATAAGATAACAAACAGGAGATAATGGATTGAAAAATTAAACATTTTAATGGACTAAATAAATAAAGGTAATTTGAATAGCAAACAGATATGTTTTCACCATTAAACTGTAATTATCTTACTATTTAATATCTAATTAAAAGGTAAGAACATAAATAATTTCTTTAAACTTAAGAAAATATTTAGCTATATTAGCCTATTTGATTAACTCTTACTTTATAAGTTATTGAGAAAATACTTTTGAGTAAAGAAAAGTGACTTGAATTCTATAACTAATCAATTAAATATAATAATTAATTCTATAAATCCATTATAATGATAGTATTGAAGAAATACTAGCTAATAAGGAAAATTTACAAAAGTTAAAATAAAGTTTAAAACTATAAGCTGATAACTTAGTAAATATATTATAAATTATTAATAAAATGCATAATATTTAAATCCTTTAAGTTATCTAAATTAGTCTTTATTAGTAACTAAAACCAATCAAATCATATACTAAATACGCTATTTATTACCATTATTCAAACAGAATATAATAGTAAATACTATAATATGTCATTTCAATCACGGCCCTATAAGGGAATGGGAAAGATTTAAAGTTTTTAAAGGTTAATGTTTTTAAAAAAAGGGCTTTGAGGTAGTAGCTGTATAATGTTTGATTGATAAGAAATAGATATAGCAGTTAGTTTTGATGATTTAGTATACTAATTTACTCAAATAAATAATAGAATTTTTTGAATCCAAGGAAATCTAAATGGCTGAGTTTGATTAATTATAATTTCCCCTTTTAGTTCACTTTTAATCTATTTTTAAAGAAATTTATCTTATTAATAATATAATGGTATATAGGCACCTAGCAATTCACCTAAAAGCTCCTAATTAACTATAAGCTTGATTTGTTACTTATAGGGTAAAAAACTATAGGATGCAATTTAGCAATTAATTAAGCAAATAAACAGCAGTTAATTAAAATTAAGTAACTCTAAAATTATAATCAAACATTTAACACAGAATTTAGCTTAAAATCTTCTACACATCTATTTAATTAAGAAATTAAAAGAACTTCAAATTCAATTCAATATTAATCATCTCAATCAATCACCAATAACCAATCAGCCTATAATCATCCAATGTAGATTCAATAATCAAACTTAAATACTAACCAAATATTCAAAATTTAGATCATCAACTTATTTCAAAAAATATCTATTCTGTACAACCTTAGCACATATCAAAAAATTCTAAGATACAATTGCCAAAAATAAACTATTTCTTTAAAAAACTTACATTTATTGTATTAAGGTGACTTATATAACCAATAATTATCCAAGCAGACTAATTACTCTAGCAAATAGTAGACAATCAAAAAACAAATACCAAGCAATTGTTTGGAAAAAGAATCAGATTTAAATAAAATACCAAGGTTAAATAAAGGATAAATTAGCAGCCATAGATATATAATTCAAAAATATTAATCTGGAGAAGAAATTAATTATTTCAATGAGTTTTTGGATGATTCTTGAGACTTTTTATAAACTAATAAATGAAAAATAAAGGCACTGTGACAATAGTCAATTATGTTATTATACTATTATTTATAAATTTATATCTTTTCAAAGAAAACACTTAAAATACACTTAAGTCATTATGCTTTAATTCCATTATTAGAACCTAATCAGATTATTTTAAGTCAATCAATTACTTTATCACTTATGTTCAATAGACTTATCAATAAATGCAACCTAAGATAAGAAATTAACTAATACATCTAATGAAATCCAAACCAGTTTAAGACCAAATTTGGATCAGAGAATTAATCACTTGGAATGCTCCAATTTACGAACTGATCAAGAGTCAAGAGGGAAAAAGCAATTCTTACTTAGGCTTCATATATTAAAAAAGAAAATTAAACGTTGTATTGCAAAAAATATGGTCACAAGATAAGAAATTGCTATAGATTTTAATTAAAGTAAGACTTACCAGCAGAAAATTAATTTACAACCTTTTTAATATTTATTGCACGCCAAATAGGAGACTTTATTTATTTTTTAAACTCAAATATTTTATCTATTCTGCTCGGAAGCTTCACACCTTACTCACCCATAACTCCTAATATACGGCCTTTAAGTACTACCCATTACCGGGGATAGGCAGTTGATGTTTGGATACCTGCATTCAGGGAAACCCATCGCTATTTATTGCCTGTCGTCAAGCCTCTATCGATGGTATACCGGATAATTCAATTTGGCTTCGAATAAGGATGCTGCATACATGCTAGTAACCTATGTCTAGGAATAGAAGAAGCACTAATACCGAAGACTCCAAATTTAAATTATATACGCGGAAGTCTTTATCAAAAAAATGTAATCATATTCAGAAGCTACAAGATTATAGAAGCACTGAGACTATTCGAGAAATGATTGTGCGGTTTATTTTCAATCACTAAAAAGAGGAAGAGAAAAGCAAGTTATAAGAATTAACGACACAGAGAAATCAGAAGAAATTGATTTTGAAACTTTTGAAGATAAAAACTTCTATAAACTTGATTTGTGATTAACTGAATAGAGATGACTTCATTTAATATAACTGTGATTATGTTATATCAAAGATAAATGATAATTTTAAATAAATTTGATAGTTGTATTATTTTTAAGATTAAGAAGTATAATATATGTAAACTAATTTAGATAGTAATATGATTTGCATAATAATCTAATTATATTTTAATTATAAATGAGTATGCAAAAATATATAATTAGATACTAAATAAAGTAATAATGTAGTTTTAGATACTATTGACTGTATTTTTGATGGTAACTGTTATAAATTAGCTTTATAGCTTTTGTAGTCTAAATAATAATAAAAATGTAAGCGTTACCAAAATGCTTAATCTGCTTAGAAGATTACAACTTAACTAATGCTCTTCCAACTGTCTTACCTTGTGGACATATTTACTGTGGTTTGTGTTTGAATACTCAGTACTGATTATAAGGCATAATGTAATGTCCTATTTGTTAAAAAGGATTCCATTTTAGATTTGATGATTTACCTTAAGAAAGTGATTTAATAAGAGTGATATTTTAAAACTAATAATACATATAAAAGATTTAAGATGCTAGATAGAAATTAAAAGAGATAAGGAGGTAAATTATGGAAAAATCTAAAACCATTACAACCAAATAATCAAACATTAGTAATACTCTCATAATACCACTAACTAATATCATCATCAATCATTAACCAACATTTATCTACCAAAAATAACACTCAAATATTATCTAATTCTACTAATCACTAAAACCAACTATACTCTAATATAACTCATAACCACCTACAATACTAAACTCTAAATTAACTTACAATCTAATAAGATAAAAACTATAATACAATACTAAGTAACCAAATAAGATTTAGACTAATTAACATAAACTAAGCTACCACTTTATATAATCTAACTATATTCACTTTTTTAACTGAAAAATTTAAAAATTAAGTTTATTTAATATTTAAACAGAGTAATTACGATAAATCTAAGTTTTAATTACAATTCCTATTTACAATAGAAGTATAGAATATTAAAATAAGTTATATTTAATTGGGGGATATAACTTAAATTAAAATAAAACAGTAAAAGAAACTTGATAATTCGATTATAAAGGTAATAATATAAAAATTAGTGATCTAAATGAGGAAAGAAGTGGTTTTGGAATAGCAGCGGCTTAAAATTATCTTTATGTGGTTGGAGGATTTACTGGTATAAATAAATTAATATAATAAGTAGAAAAGTTAAAGATAGGAAACTAAAGTAAATGATAAAACTGCTCTTAATTTCCATTTTAAATAGCTTGTTAAACTTTAGTAGTAGATAAAGATGAATAAAATATTTATTCTTTTGGAGGTGTAAATTAGAAAGGATAAACTTTAAAAGATATATGAAAATATAATATATAGAATGATAGATGGAGTAAGTAAAGTTTGAGTCTTCTTGAAGCTGTTGCTTAACCTATAGTTTGCTTAGAGCCTCTTGTCATATTTGGAGGTGTAAAAAATTATTCTACAAAAGAGTATTCAAGAAGAATATATAAAAAAAGCAAAGAGTAATGACAATAAAGTTAAATTTTTAAAGATGTTGTAGCTTTAACGGAGATGAAAATAAGAAATAACTATGGATATGTTTTTGCTATAGAAGAGCCAAGAGTTTCAATAATGAGGATTGATTTAGAAAAATTGAGTTATAGAAGTATTAGAAGTCATAACTGATAAACATAATAATAATATCTATATTATTAATAATATTTATAATATAGTTTTATATGTAAAGAAGTAGTTTAAAGATATATAATTAAGTAAATATGTTACTACTTATTAAAATATTTAAAGCATCTGAAATAAATAAAGCATCAAATTTTATCTAAATATTTTTAAAAATCTATTATTTAAATATTATTTTTATTCAGATACAATCATACAGATTATAATATACCAAATCATATTCAACATAGTCAAAAGAACTATCTTTAAATACATCCTTATATTAAAATTATACAAGTACTACTTAGATTACTCTATTATTTAACTAATCAAATCAAAACTATAGCCAAATTATCATTAAGCTATACCTATATCTAAATACTAATTAAGTAATCACTACTTTCATCAAGTCAACATCTCAAGTCTAAAATACATTATTTCCTTTCATCATTTAAACTAGAAACTTTGAATAATTAAAAATGTCCCATAGCCAATAATAAAATCAAGCCAGTATAACCATTATACTCTCGATAAAAACTCAATCATAATAAATTTTCGATATTAAAATGATAGATCAGTAATATTTAAAAAACATCATAATAAAAATTTTAGAAAGACCGTCTAATGATGAAATAAAGCAAGGAAAATATGATGAACTAAAAAATTAGCAGAAAATGAAATTTTCTAAAATAAGCAACCTTTTTAAAGAAAATAAAATAAAAAACTCCATTTAAAAAATAAGAATAATCTATCTCAATTTTTATAGAGAAGATTTAAAAAATTAAAACTCAAGCATAACAAAAATAAAAAATGTGTCGCAGTAATGGAAATCTTCAGATACATATAGAGATTTTGGATAGCATTCAGATTAAGTAAGAATAGTATCATCTCAATTTTTTCTATTTTTTGTCTGATTAAGAATAACTTAATAAATTACTAGCATAAAAAATGATAATATTAATCTTATGATATTTCTATCAAGAAGAGAAATATTAACTAATATTACCAACAATATTAGCTACCTAATCCACTATTACAAAAGTTTAGTTACAAAAGAAAAAAAGCTAAAAACCTTCAGAAATATAAAAAAACATTTTTACATACAGTAATAGAAACAACTGACTTGATAATAGAACAAATATATATCTAGAAATATTAGAAACCACTTATCCAGAAAATATTCCTACTCGAATGGAAGAAAAAATTTACATGTAAATTTAAATAAAATGGTAATATAATGAGGTGTAAACTTTAAAAAAATAAGATACAGTACTAAGTAATGAAGAAGGTAAAAAGAAATAAAGTTAATAATCAATTATGCTTGAACATTAAAAAGTGTTAAAATATGTAACAAAAAATAGTACACTGAAATAAAAGATACATAAATAAAAATAGAAAACCTAAAGAAATAATAAAGACGAGTAGCAAGCAAAAATTTGAACCATAAAATATAAAAATTGCTTTAATAATTATTTAAATTACACATGAGATAGTCAGCAATTTATAATAATGAAAGATCATTTAACTGATTAAATGTTGAGATAAAGTGATTTAAGATATCTTATATCTATGGAAAAGCCAAAATTTAACACCATGAGAAAAAGATTACATTAACAAAACCCATCGAACAAAATAAGTTCCAACAAGTAACAAATTCACTTCCACAACTAATAAATACAACTACTTTCAATAATAAATAATAAATAAAAATCAGAAAAGATAGTATACATAGAACGTAAATATAATCATAAGCATTAGAGTAGTTTGGTTTTGAAAAAGACAAGCAAGTAATCCTAAAATAGTTAAAATAAATAGGAAGAATCAAACAATAAATTCAAGAAAATTTGATTGTTTTAAACTAATAAATATAGGAACTGATAATATAAGAGGAAAAAAGTAAAATAAAGAACAGTTATGTAAATTAATGCTTGAAAAAATATAAATAATGGCAACTCAAGAAATGTTTGTAGATTGAATTAAAAATATGGTTTAAGTAATAAAAGTAAATGATTTAGACTTATAGCTAATTTTAAAATGAAGGCTTAATGTAAATTAAATCTCTCAGTAATTGGCTCCAAATAGTTTAAAGGAAATTAATATAAACTGAAGAATAAAGTTTCGTAGACATATGAAGTAGAAAATTGATTAGGCGAGTATTGAATTTAAAAGTATTAATATGATATTAAATGAGATTGTTGGTATATTTGCAGTAAAATTGTCAAATTAAGTTTTATCCGGTCCAAAGTTGAAATAAAATAGTTTGAATAAATCTAATTATGCTATAATAAAGAAATTTGAAACCAATTAAAGCAGAATTAAAGTTAAAATTTGTTATATAAAATAAAAAATTAATTGAATTATCTAAAACTTTTAATTATGTAGAATAAGCCTCAGCTAATGCTATAACTATTATGAAGAATTTAAAATATGTGTTTATATAAAAAGTTTAGAAGCAATAAGAATCAAAGGGGCTTATTTAAGTGATTAATTGCTGTAAGATTGTAAATTATAAAATACCAACATGTATGGTGTTAACTTAAGAAATGCATGTCTAATAAATTGTAATTTTAATAAAGTAAATTTAACTAACGTATAACTGGAATCACCATAATCATTTGCTACTTTGCAGAGACATAATAGTTTCATCTTATCTGTAACTGAAGCGTACTTTGTAGGGACATATGAATTGAGTAAGATCGGTGGTTTTAACATGAGATTATAAATCAATAGTATCGGGAAGTTTTGTTAAGACTATTAAGAAATGAAATTTCTAAACTGGACAATGTATTCGCTTTTTCAAAAACATAAAGACCAGATTAGAGCAATAATTTTAAGTCATGATAATAAATTAATAATGTCAGAGAATTGACAAATCAATAAAGATATGGGACTTTTGATAGACAATATATTCGAACTTTAAAAGGATATTTTAATAGCGTTATAAGTTTAGCAGTAACAAATGATAATAATTTTATATTTTGTTGCCGTGACTCAACTATCTAATTATGGAATTTTTAACCAGGCGATAATCTAATAACCTTAATAAAACATTAAGGTGAAGTATATTCAGTAATAATAAGTAAGGACAACAAATGACTCTTATTAATACCTGATGAAATAATGAGAAAGTGGAGTGTGTAAAATTTACTTTGAAGTCTGAAAATTAGTTAAGTGTTAAGTTAAAAAGCAAGCAAATTTTTAATTAAATTGAATAAATGTGAAGTTAGAGTGAATTGCAATAGAGAGACATTGCAGATGTTTAATTGTAGTTTTGAAAATATATTTGAGTCCTTAAAGATAAAATAGTTAAATAAATGTATTAATAAAAGGCTATTTTATGTAAAAGAAATGCTTTTAATTATTTTTATTTTATAAACTAATTTTTGATAGAAAATCTGACATTAGTTAATTATCATAAGCAAAATATATAAAATTAATTTATTATATTAAAAAATATCTATATATCTCATAAGAAAATATTTTAAACTTTTTATAGAAAGAAGCTTTGAGAGAAAATAATAGTTAAGCAAAAATATCAAATTATATATCAAATTAGTATACAAAAACATAATTTAATTATATTAAATAGAAACCCAAAAATTCCTAACTAAATTAATTATAATTAAAACTAACACTAACTATTTATTAACTCTTTAAAACTCTATAACCCTTCAAATCTTAGTCAACAAGAAATACAATAATAAGATTAATTTAATATATAAAAACTACTCTTTTATCAACAACTACCAATTGAGTCATCTTTAGAGAATCTTTTTTTACGAATTTTAAATTAAAAAATAATATCTTAACTAGCAAACAACAAAGCAGGATGGTCTTAAATTAAATATGGAGGGTAAGAATTATATAAAATAATTACTTGTTTTATAAATAATATGTTTATCACGTTTAGTATACCGAGAGGTTTGAAAGGTTAATATATATTCCTATTTTCAAATAAGGAAGTAAAAATATTTGAAGTAATTGCAACCTATTGCTTTGCTAAAGTGTGTGTTAAAAATTTATAATAGGGTAATTACTTAAAGGCTTTATAATTATATATATGAACGAAATATTTTATACTCTGCTTAGTTTGGATATCTCTGTAAACGTTCTACTACTTAACTAATTTTGAACTGTTTAATAAATCATTGATTTAAATTGTAGATGATCAAGAAAAAATAATGGATTGATACTTTAATTGATGTAGAAAAGATGTTTGATAATATACATAGGAAATTACTTTTTGATAATTTAAGAAGACTAGACTTAGATCTTACTCTAGAATCATTTTATAACAATATTGATATTAAGTTTATTATTGATGGATATCTTACTAGAACAGTAAAGATTAATAATGGTGTTCTATAAGGAAGTAATCATGGTCCTGAACTTGCAATTCTATGATATTGTAATAAGATATTTAGAAAATAATTAAAAGAAACTAGGATTTAATATTTGTTCCAGATCTTTCGTTGTGCGTGATTTTGCTGATGATTTAATTTAATTTGCAGATTCCTAAAAAATGCACAGAAACTATTAAATTTTTACTTGAGTAAGATTTAAAATATAAATGCAAAGAAATGTGAAACAGTTAAATTTCTGAGAAAAAAGAGAAAGAAACTGAAATTAACTTAAACATTAATGGAATCCCAATCACATAGAAACATTTAATCTCTTATCTAGGTTAAAAATTGGGTAACAAGTAAAATTATAAAAAGCATTGTGAAGAAAAGGTTTCTGTATACAGGAGACCAATTTTGAAAACGACTGCTGTACTTTCCAAATATGGCATTTATCTCTAATTAGTTATAAAAACCTTTGTAGAACTTTCATTTTGCCCAAAGTAGAATATGGAAGCAATATAACACTTGGAGTAGTATGTCAGGAATTAAATGAATGCCTAGAAAAATTACTAGACCACAAAGACTTATATCAAGATTAGCTTTCAAATATTCTTAATCTTCCTTTATTGAATCTTGTTTTATTGATTTAAATTGACTTTCATTTATCCACTCTTCGATATAAAAAATTTATGCGTCTTTACTGAAAATTAACTCGATTCAGCTAGGAAAATACTAACTCAGATATAGCCTTTTTACTTCAAAAGTGCAATAAATTTAACCTTTCCTACAAGAAATATGTAGATAAAAGCATTTAAAAATATGATTTAGATATTTAAAGAACCTATTATTTCAAAGAGTTTAATAAGCATCTCAATATTTAAATCTAAAAATTCTTCTAAGAACGTCATTAAAGGAATGCAGTAATGTAAACTGCAAAAAGATTTATTGATTAAATGGAAAGTAATTATAATGTTTTCTCTTTAATAACATACACCAAATACAATAGACATCTAATCCAAGAAACTATTTAAATCTATAAACTAAGATCTTAAACTTATAATTTTTAATAAGAACTGAATCAACGATATATCGAAGCATAATTAAACTAACTTTGCTTATGCAGATAGAACCTTGATGCACTTGAGCACAATTTCCAATGTAATCTTTATTCAGACATTTTTAAGAATTTTAACAAACACAAAATAATTACTGGAAAAGATTAAAGAAGACTAATTTTATATGAATAAAACTATATTAGTCAATAATTTACAGAAATAAGATGATTAAAGTAGATAAATACATGAAAATATTCCATCAATAATTATTAAGAAGAAGATTAAATATTTTAAAGAATAGACTAAAGAAGTAGATCCTATTAAAAGAATATAATAAATAGATTTAATGAACTAATCGAAACTTTATCAAAATGAGAGTGAAACAGAGCCATGATTGAAAACGCAAAAAGTTTTAAATTTAACATAATTTGCAGGTTATTTAGCGATAATTATACATTTATGTCTCAATATTTAAAATATTGAAACTCTTATGGTTTATTATTATTATTATATATTATATAAAAAATGGATGTCAGCCGCGTCAGCCAAACTAGTAGGTAATCTGGTGCAATGTATACTGCATTTCGAGTAATCTTGCACTAGATGCCACCACGGGGAAGGGTGCATAAGCTTCGTTGAGACATACTTAACTTACCCCGAGGGTTCTCTCTAGCAGTATGAAAGTTTGACTGACGGGCCTTCTAATTACCGACTTAATAACTATCTCTTATTTGGACCTTATTCAAGAAGACTGAAGCAATTGACTCAAAATTTAAGAATAATTTTTAATAAGAAGATTCCCCATTTGGAGAAGCTGAAATGACTCATCGGACCTCTAGAATTTTAACAAGAAACATGAGAACATTTTTCTTAATATTAAATATTAATATTGAAAGAGCTGCACACCAATGAGGTGCTACGCGCTCTATAATAATTTTTATTTATTTATTTATATCAAAATTAAATTTTTTTTACTGTTATATATATTTTATAATGAATAATGTTATTAAAATATCCTATTTTTTATAATACCTTTTTGTTCATAATTTTGTATATTAAATCAATTTTTTTATTTATATTATACTTATTTTAAGAATTTAAATTTGGTTTATGGCTACTGTCAGTTTGGTCTTTGAGCTAGTCACTGTAGATAAGGATCGACGGTCTCTAGAGGATAGACTTAACTTATTAATATTTATCGCTTGTTTTAAAGCTCGACTGACAGCTTGCTACTATTCTATGATTCCTGGTTCTTGATTCAAATCTCCCTACTTCACATGTCGTATAATAAGGCAAATATTAAAGATGATGATGCTAAGTCTTGAGGAAACTTACACTTTTCTAAAATTAATACCTATTTAAGATAATTGCTTGTTTTGAAAAAATCCAAGATTAAAGATCGCATAAGAATTCCCATTTGGATAAAATGGAATGTCTTAAGATTTAATCGAAATTGAGTCGAGAAAATTAAAGAAAGATTCAATAAATTTAAAGACACTTTTAATCAGCTAATAATAGTTTATTTACTATTTTGTAATTAAATCAGAGACTGCGAATTAATTATATATTTAGACTAACTCCTAGGCTTCTCTTCAATAATAGTTGTCTTAATTCGGTTAGGTGATCTTTTTTATACCCTTTGTTAGTCCTAGCCTCTCTAGATATTGATAACTCCTTATTTGAGCCTCGAAAATTCATATTTAATATGTGGCAGATTATTTTATTAAACTATAAAAATAAAGCAGATAATAATTAAAAAGAAGCATAATTTATTTCTATAAAAAAGATTGAAATAATTGAATAAAGAACTACTCATTTAATCTAATGTTTTTTATAGGAAAAATAGTTTAAATAGTTATAGTTTATCAAATTAATATAAAATGATAATATAAAAGGTAACGAGAGAAAATAAATTTAGCAAAAATAAATGCTTAAACAGTTGCTATAGTTAGCTTTTCCCATTTCTAAACTTTGTGTTAATTTTAAATTATATTATTAAATTGCTTTCTAAATCACTTTATAAATTTTATTTATCTATCATTTTAAAAATTTTCATATTATCAGTTAAATTTAAAAAATATTAACTAGATAGATAAATTTATTTAAATTGTTGTAAGATTATTAAATAGCTTAAAATAAACTTTGAAACTAGTTTTTCAGTTGATTTAAGTTAATTAATAATTAAACAAAATAAATTTTAAATTAAAGCATTAAATTTTACTATTTATCTTATTAATTTAAAATTTAAGCTTTCTAGTAATGTTTTTTAATTAGCAACGGGGTGTTAAAAAGATATAATGAATTGATTTGTTTAATAAAATTGTTTTAGTCTAAAGAGCGCTTTCATAAGAATATATTCTTGTTACTTTTATATATTGGCATGAAAAAATAAATTGGAGTGAAATGTGTTGGATTAAAGTAGTTTTAAATAAGAAATGTAAAGTAGAAATAAAAAGAAGATTATAAAGATATAAGAATAAAGATGAATAGTCTTAAAATGATTGGTTTATTATTTAATTCTATTTAATATTATTTATAAAGTTATTAAATTTTTAGAATTAAAGTAATTTAAGGTTTTCTTATAAATTGTGGATGATGATTTATTAATTTTAAAATATGAGATCTATTAATAATAATGTTTATATATCTTGTATTTGTTTATAAGCTAATTTAAATGTAAGTTTTATATTTAGTTGTATAAATATTAACTAAAATCATTATATATCTAAATTACTAAATTTACTATTATTTAAACTAGATATTTACTCATTTTTATTATACATATCATAGTCTAGAAACTATACCCTATTACTCTCCATCTTATATATTTTACATAAACACCTTATTAACTAATATAAGGCTTAAGACTAAATACTAGAACAAATATCAGAACATTTAACCAATATTAATATCAAAAGTAAAAGAAAACCATCTTTTCATCTTATCAAGTGACCGATAAAACCATTTATATTATTCTGGAATCAACCTACGCTTTTTGGAATCATCTAATCAAAATAAAAAGCTCCTGATTCAAGCTAACTTTATAACGGTTAGAAATATATCTACAAAAGATAGAGATTAAATGAAGGCCTTACAAGAAAGAAATTAGAAATCTATAAAAAATTGATTAGAAATTGATGAATTAGAAAAAAGATAGAAAAAGTAATTGAATAAATTGGATTTAAGCGAGTAAGAATATAAATACCTATAGAAAATTGAGCAAACAATGATTCACAAAAAAGAATGAAATTGAGTTGATGTAGCAGCAAAACTGCTCTCCTATAATAACAATACAAAAAGTATAAACTAACTCTGAAGAAGCATATTAAAAAGACCTCGTAAAATACAACGAGCTTTACTGCAATTCTATTAGAATTTATAGGAGCAAGGTATCCTTAGTGTAACAGAACTGACAGAATCAAATATAGATAATGAAAGAGGAAATAGAAGAACTGAAAAAATAAATTAAAGTTCTAAAGAATAAATAAAATTAATGAATGAGAAACTAAAATAAATCCAAGAAGAACTCAATTAGTAAAATTAATGTATTGGATCTGATGGCGAGGAAATTTACATAAGGAATATCGAAACCAGACATTTTATGGATGAAGATGAGCTATATTCGTGAGAGGAATAACTTTGTTTAAACAGGGAAAATTCATAAGAAAGAGTACCTATTAACCAAGGTATTTTTAGTTAAATTAAAAAATTAATTATATATTTAATAATAATAATAATAATATACTTAATTAAAGTGTTTGTGGTTTTGAGGTGTTTCAACCTCATTTCCACTGACATCCAGTGATCGCTCCTGTATGCTTAAAATAAAAGTTCGGGTCATCCAGTTTTTTCGGAGTTCTGGAACTCGAATGGAAAATTCTTCTTCTGTAAATTCTTCCTTCTATCGTCACGTAAATTCTTGTTAATTCTCTTCAGATTTCTTCGCTATTTCTCTTCATCTTTTCCTTGTATATCTTGCAACTCTTGAATATATGGAATCTTGATTAGCACAGGTAACATCTCTTGAGAATCCTTCTAATATTGGTTGGTTCTTTTTACTTATCGTCTTCTACTTCCATTTTTATTTCTTAGATTAGAGGCTCTATTCTTTTTTGTCCAAGTTGCTATACTTCGAATTCTTATTTGACTAATCTTTCTTCAGTATTTTAACTTTTTTCTAATAATTTTTTGTTTTCTTATCTTAATATTTTTACTTCTTCTTAAAGAATACGCACAGATTTCAAAAGACTTTCAATTAATAATTATTCTTCATTTGTCTGTTTTTGCATCGTTTTTGGATTCTCTTATTTCCTATAGTTACTTGGTCTAGGTTTAGGAAGAAAGTCAATATTTTATTATTAGTTTTATTCTGTTTATGCTTATTTAAGTTCTTATTTTATTTAAGATTGTCTTTAATTTTCAAATATTAGAGGTTATTAAGATTAAGAAGATTATTATTTTATTAAAGAAGACGTGGTGGATGAAGAATTAGAAGTCTCTGGCTTTTGCTCCTTTATCTATGGAGCCTACAAAAAACCCTTCTTGAGACCTTCTGCCATTTTTTATATTATATATTTAATTTAAATATAATTTGAAGCTATTAAATTTAGTAAAAGGATATCTATTTAACTTAATAAATATCTATAAAATATTTTATTAATTTTATTGTATATCAATTTCAATTTTATTTAAAATTTTTATTAGCTATTGTTCCATTTCATGTAATATATATCATATTAGAAAATTCTAAAAAATAAATTATACTAATGGCCAACTAAAAATCTTATAAATATCTAACTGATTAAGAAATTTTAATTTAATTTAATGAATTTTATATTAATCTATATATTTTTTATTTATGTTATATGTAAAAATAACATAAATAGAAATTTATAACTATCTTATTTATTTTAATTAATGGTTTCTTTTTATTTGTTTTATTTTTAAATTAATAAAATATTGTTGCCTTTTATATTTTTAACTTTTTATAAATTAATTTAGACAGAAAGGGTCTTAAAAAATGCATTTTTACCTTTAGTTTAAAAATTAAATCTAACTTGACAAAATTTAAATATTATAATAATTTTACTTTCCTTTTTTAACTCTTTTAATTAACTAAAATATTTCTGCAGTTTATTGTTTAATTTTTTTAGCTTTAGATGATATTATTTTATAATTATTTATAAATCTATTACTAATACTTGTATTTTCTAAAAGCATATATATTTTATATCTGTATATTTATATAATTATTTTATTAATTCTTATCTCATATTATATATTTCTCTTTTATTACTTTTCTTTTATTACATATTATATATTTTATTTATTTATAATAATATTATTAAAAAGTGTCTGTGGTGTCTAACTAATCACCACTTAATAAAGGTTTTTGAGTTTAAATCTAGCTTTTTACGAGCCCTAACACTCGCGAGTCTTGTATTTCAAATTCTCTTTCTCCTTCCGGTATTAATTCAAATTAATTCTTCTGGTTCTTTTTATTCAGAAGGCTTCTTAATTCTATAAACTAACCCTTTTTCATTGCACCAGATCTAATTTTTCTTTTTTCGTATTTATTATTATAATTATCTCTTCCAAGGTTTCTCCTTGAGTTTTCTAAAGCCGTTACAATTCTTCCAAAGATGTTATTTACTTTTACAGTAGTAGCAAAATTTCTAAATCTTGAGTTTTGGTTCAATTATTTTTTCTTGGTGAGGATTATTCTCAATCTCCATCTTATCAGAATTTACCTACTCTAATGGGATCTGCTAACTTCTCTGACTTTGCAAGATGCTTTCAATCTGCTGGCTCTAATCTTGTATCCTTTGCACTTAAGAGTTAGTCTGGTTAAACTGCTCCTGCTGATACTTCCATAGGACATCAATCTCCCTTTCAGTGTTAGCCATTCTGAGATCTAAAGTATCCTGCAATCCATGCTGGGTCTGCTTGATAGCTTCTCGTTCTCCTTCCTGAGTTTCCTGTTCTCTTCCTAGAGGTTTAGGACCACTTTGATGAGCAGCTCCATGCTCATCTAGCCAGAAGGATTTACATCAGAGACATTTTGGTGAAGGGCAGCCTTCATCTGCGTCCTTGTTTACTCCTCCGACGTTGGCGTTTCAGTATGTGTCGCTTTTTTAGGCTGTTTCCGATCTTCTTGTTATAATCCAGGTTATTAAGAAGAAAAAGATTAGGGTTAGGTGTAAGAAGATTGATGAGAAATTGTTTCTGGATTTGTCTCCTTTTTTGCGGAGGTGGTATAAACTCCCTTTTTGAAACCTTCAACCATTTTTTTATTATTTAATTGATTTATCTAAGTTATAATTATTATTTTATATAAATTTAGATTATCTTTTAAATATATTTCTCTAAGTGCCTAAAAATTATTAAGCATAATTATATAAATAAGCTGTTTATAAATAACTTAAGCTACTAAAGTATAAATAATATTATATATAAATAATATTATATATTTAAATTAAGTTAAAATACAACTATATAAAATTATTAGTAAACCTTAAATTTACTTTATTTTAATTCAAAATATTATATAAATCAAATGGCTCCTAAGAAATAATCGACCAAAAACTAACAGGAAATCGAGCAATCAAACTTTCTAATCGAAATATACTCTCTAGAGCGGAAAACAAAAAAATGCAACAATCACTTCTAGACTTTATTTAACGATTAGATTCTCTAACTTTTACTGTGCAATAATTATAAAACGAAAATTAATGGTTAAAAACGGAAATAAGCACTAAAGCCTTGATGTTGCAAGGTAATTAAAAACTGGAAAAAACGGAGCAAAAAATAGTAGAAATTAATAAACCATACAATTCTAATCTTAATAATGATCCTATGGTAATAGAAGAACAAAATTTAATTTCTTTTTCGGATCGGAAAAAAATTGTCAATTTTCTAAAATTGTAAAAATGCTAAAAATGCTAAAAACGCTAAAAATGCTAAAAATGCTTAAAAATAGGACATAACTCGAAATATTATAAATCAAGATGTTTTTATTGCTAAAAGGTTGGACACATCTTTAGAAGATGCTGGTATTTTCAGAAGAAGCAAGAATCTAATAATTGAAAGATATGAAATAATATGACAAAATTATACTGTTCTCCAGAAGGAAAACTTTACAAGAAAAAATTATACAGTGGAGATTAATTACTATTGGATATAGTAAATGCTCAAAAAAGAAGGACGAGGAAGATATTGGGACCTAATTGAGTTTTAAGAAAAATTCCTAAGATCAAGAAAGGTTAAATCTGTACAACACGATATGCAATAGAAGAAGCAAGCTCTGAAAAAGACATGAACGATTCATTTACATCTTAAAACTCATAAACTAATTAGTGACAAACCAAATAAAGGTGAAGTCACTTTAATAAATTATTTTATGTTATATATGTTGCTTGCATTAATCATCTAATTTACTTATATACATTTATTTATTTTATACTTATACCAAAATATATAATTAGATACTAAATAAAGTAATAATGTAGTTTTAGATACTATTGACTGTATTTTTGATGGTAACTGTTATAAATTAGCTTTATAGCTTTTGTAGTCTAAATAATAATAAAAATGTAAGCGTTACCAAAATGCTTAATCTGCTTAGAAGATTACAACTTAACTAATGCTCTTCCAACTGTCTTACCTTGTGGACATATTTACTGTGGTTTGTGTTTGAATACTCAGTACTGATTATAAGGCATAATGTAATGTCCTATTTGTTAAAAAGGATTCCATTTTAGATTTGATGATTTACCTTAAGAAAGTGATTTAATAAGAGTGATATTTTAAAACTAATAATACATATAAAAGATTTAAGATGCTAGATAGAAATTAAAAGAGATAAGGAGGTAAATTATGGAAAAATCTAAAACCATTACAACCAAATAATCAAACATTAGTAATACTCTCATAATACCACTAACTAATATCATCATCAATCATTAACCAACATTTATCTACCAAAAATAACACTCAAATATTATCTAATTCTACTAATCACTAAAACCAACTATACTCTAATATAACGAATAACCACCTACAATACTAAACTCTAAATTAACTTACAATCTAATAAGATAAAAACTATAATACAATACTAAGTAACCAAATAAGATTTAGACTAATTAACATAAACTAAGCTACCACTTTATATAATCTAACTATATTCACTTTTTTGATTGATAAATTTAAAAATTAAGCTTATTTAATATTTTAACAGAGTAATTAAAATAAGTCTAAGTTTAAATTATAATTCCAGAGCTTAGTAAAAGTATAGAATATGAAAATAAGTTATATTTAATTGGAGGATATAACAGAAATTAAAAGAAAGGAATAAATGAAACTTGATAATTCGATTATGAAGGTAATAGTATAAAATTTTGTGATCTAAATGAGGGAAGAGGTACCTTTGGAATATCAGCTGCTTAAAATTATCTTTATGTGGTTGGAGGATTTACTAATAATGATCAAATATTATAATCAGTAGTAAAGTTAAAGATAGGAAACTAAAGTAAATGATAAAACTGCTCTTAATTTCCATTTTAAATAGCTTTTTAAACTTTAGTAGTAGATAAAGATGAATAAAATATTTATTCTTTTGGAGGTGCAAATTAGAAAGGATAAACTTTAAAAGATATATGAAAATATAATATATAGAATGATAGATGGGGTAAGTAAATTTTGAATCTCCCTGAAGCTGTTGTTATGCCTATAGTTTGCTTAGAGCCTATTGTCATATTTGGAGGTATAAAAAATTATTCTACAAAAGAGTATTCAAGAAGAATATATAAAAGAAACAAAGAATAATGGCAATAAAGTTAAATTTTTAAAGATGTTTCAGCTTTAACGGAGATGAAAATAAGAAATAACTATGGATATGTTTTTGCTATAGAAGAGCCAAGAATTTCAATAATGAGGATTGATTTAGAAAAATAGAGTTATAGAAGTATTAGAAGTAATAACTGATAAACATAATAAATATATCTATATTATTAATATTATTTATAATAAATATAGTTTTATATGCAAAGAAGTAGTTTAAAGATCTTTATTAGGTAAATATTTTACTAATTATTAAAATATCTAAAGCATCTTAAATAAATAAAGAATCAAATTTGATCTAAGCATCTTTAAAAATCTATTATTCAAATAAAATCATTATTCAGATACAAACATACAGCTTATAATATACCAAAACATATTCAACACAGTCAAAAACTATTTCTAAATACATCCTTATATTCAAATTATATAAGTACTACTTAGATTATATTATTTATCTAATCAAATCAAAACTATTATCAAATTATCATTTAGCTATACCTATATCTAATATCAATTAAGTCATCACTACTATCATCAAAATCAACATCTTCAAATCTAGAATAAATTAATTCCTTTCGCATTTAAACTAACTACTATATATACTTAAAAATATCCTTCTATAGCTAATAAAAAAATCAAGCCATTACAACTCCTATACTCTCGATAAAAATTCAATCATAATAACTTTTCGACATTAATATGAAGATCAGTAAGATTAAAACAACATCAAAATCAAGTTTTTAGGAGGGATGTCTAAGGGTGAAAAAAGCTAGGAAAATATGGTGAGCTAATAAAATTAGCAGAAAATAAAATTTATAAAATAAGTAACTTAAAAAAAAATAAAGTAGAAAACTCAATTTAAAGAATAAGAATAATCTATCTCAGTTTTATATAAAGAGACATTTTAAAAATTACAACTCAGGCATAATAAAATAACATACCGCATTAATGGAACTCTTCAGTACCGATAGATAGAAATTGGATTACATATAGAAGTACGAAAAATACCAATTTAATTAATTCTATTTTTTTAATATTTCAATTTAATAATAGAGTTATTGTATGAAACTGTTTATTTAAATTTTAAATTAAAATAGTTTTTAGACATCTATAACTGCAAGAATTGCTTCCTTCAATTAGACATTAGTAAATGTTTTTAATGTTTTTTAATTATAATCTTGATCTCATCAATTTTTAATTACTCTTGTTATAGTCTCTCTTTATGCCTTCCTTTTTTACTTTTTCCATTTCTAATAATTCTAATCTTCTTGATATAAGTTTCTTGTGAAATATTTTTATTTATAAATCTAAATATCCCAAATAAGACTTTGGAAAGAAGTTTATAAGTCCTTAATCATATATTATAAAGCGTCTTAAGTCATAATTCCCAATCTTTTACGATAGTCAATCTCTTATATTAGAATAGTATATACATTTAAAAATGTACTAAAATGACCATACTCTCCACACATACAGTAGGGATTATCAATAGGATAATGTGACAAGTTTAAAGATCTTTTCGAAAATTAAAAGATTGGGTTCTAAGTTTATATATACTGATAATTTCTTGTCTAAATTATTTGTTCAACTTAATGTAAGTAATTACTAGAAATTGGTTAAGTTAAGATTACTAAACTGCTTAGTATATTAATTAATTTCAACTAAAAAAGTTTTTGGACCGGAAACTCCTTTCCGATTGCACGACCCGAAGCTCTCTTTTTATGGAATAACGGGAATATCCTGTTGTGCTCCAGGCACAGCTGCTAGGGAGCTCCATCGCTATGAGCAGCCAGGCTTCAAGCCCCTACCAAGAGCGGATAATCTCAAAGACAGTGTTCCCTTCAGAAAATGACTTTGACCAGGGACTTTCTCAGCGACAGGAAAGGAACTTGTTCCTAACCATAAAACCAGAAAGTGTTGTCACGAAGGTCATTCTCAGCTCCCACCATCTTTTAAATTATAACTGCTTAGTATATATTTTAGCTTTTTTCATTCTCTTAAACTTTTGAGTAGCTGTATTATAGAAATATTATTGTATTTTGTCTCTTATATATTTAGTAAAAATTTTTTAATTTGTAATAATCTTGGAATTCTACAGGTAGATACTATAGAGGTCTGATAATTGCTAAACTTGATCATAGCATTGAAATTTTTTTTTTTCAGTTGGTAATGAAAAGAGAGTCTATTGTCGATGTTGGAAAATCAATACTTTCTTTCTTCATTTTATAATAGAATTAAAAAAAATGTATTGCCATAATGTGTTTGAAAGATAACCAGTTTAAATTTATGAAATATAACTTGTTGATGTTGGAGTTGTTGCTTAAAGTGCTTTTCTTGAAATCATTCTCATATTTGATTCAATTCTATTCAAAACTCCAGTTATTCCTTTCTGAATACACCATGGTTCTAGTTCTCTCCATATTCTGCTTTAGGTAATGTAAAAAGTCTGCATAAAGTTTTAAAATGTCAAGAAATCACATTCTTATATCTTATAAGTTAAAAAGCAACTTTTTTCATTGCAGCTAAATATTTGAACACGACTTCTTTCAATGAGAATTAAAATTCTTTTTCCAATGTAGCATTACATCTAAATACGTTACTAGTTTCTTTTAAATAATTGGTTAATTATCTAATCATAAATTTAAGATTTATTATTTATAATGATTCTTTAAAATTTAGATGCATTAAGATTTGATAACATTGATCCTTAAGTGAGTTTATGTAAAAATGCTTACTTGTTTCATTTATTAAATCCTGCATCTACTTTGAAGTTTTGGAAAGAAGAATCAGATCATCTGCTCATCGTCTGCATGTAAAGCTAGTACTCCAACCCTGGCATTTGAATTCCAATAAGGTACTTTTACTTTCCAAATATCTAATTACTACGTTATAATACAACAATGCTAAAACTAGTCCATGCTCACTTCCTTACATAACTCCATTGTTATATTATAATGTTCTGGTGTTCTTTACATCTATTTTAAATGAAGAATTTAGGTTTTTGTAAAACGATTCTAAGGTTATTATTATTCCAAGTGGTAGTTTAACTCTCTTTAATTGATCTAATAAAAGTCTTCTTTCTATTGAGTCAAACATTTTTTCAACATCTATCAGTGTTGCTATCAATTAGTCTTACTTTTAGCACTTTTCCGATAGTTATCAATTATTTGTAATATTATTCAATTTTATTAAGTTTTTTATCTAATTTTTATAAATCCCATTTATGAAGGGTGAATCAAATTTATCTAAAGAAGCAGATTGTATATTCTTTTTGTTAAAGCTTTTAGTTAAAGCTTTATAATATAGTTTTATAATAATATTAATAAGAAAAAAAGGTAGTCAGTTTTTCCAGTCATCTTTATTTCCTTTTTTAAATATTGGAATTACTGATAATGTATTTAATTCCTAAGGGATTCTTCCAAATCTTAACATATTATTCAAAGAAGAGTGAAGAATTATTAAAAAATATTATCCACCATATTTCAGAAATTCACCTTTTATTCAAGCTGAAACAGCTACTTTTCCATTCGTAATTTCTTTTATAATTTCTTGTATGGTAAAAAGATAAAATCCTTATAAATATGAGAGTTGATAATCTTTAATTTCCTAAATACTATCTTATATTTTATCTATTTTTTAATTACTGAGAATTATATTATTTAGTGTGATTAAAATTTTTGTTAAAAATAAATTCTTCCATGGCTCAATGGATTTATTTTTGATTTCTTAATTAAAGTTTATTTAATTTATTTTTTTAGGGTTTTTAATTTTCTTGGTATTTGAAAATATTTCTTTAGCATCTCCATTTAGAAGTGAAAGTTTCTTTTTTGCTTTATTTTTTCAAACTTTCACAAATTAGACTTGAAGTCATTCAGAATGTCGTTTCACTTTTTCATGAAGATTAGTTACTTATTTGTTTATTCTTCCAGATATAATATGTGCTTCTTTATATACTGAGTTAGCCCTTTTAGGCCTACATATTTCTTAATAAGATCTCGAGGAAATTTGTTATAACTTGAGTCTGGAATAAATGATCCTAATGTTTAATCAGCATTCATCTTATTACTTTTTATCTTATAAAAGAATTGTTTTAAGAATTAAGTTTTTATCTTTAAATAATCTAGCAATTTTCAGTTGATATCATATTTTATGAATAAATATAATTACAATCTTTAAAATATCAATAAAATAGATAAATAAGCAAAAAATAATGACTATTTAATTATAAAATTAATATGAAAACATTTTAATTTAATTTCTTGATAAGATATTTTAAATTTAAATAAGTGCTTAATCTTTTAAAAATCATATTTATTAAACCACTTTAAATGTTTTTATGTTTATGAATATTTAGTATCTTAAATAAAAAGCACTAAATTATATATTAAAGCAAACATTTATTAAAGGAATGCTTAAATTATAAATTATAATTTAGTTGTCTAATAATTTAGAATAAAACAAAAAATAGCTCATTATTAAGGTTATTTATGAAATTGTGTACTATTAGCATTATCGGCTTAGTAAAAACTTTGCTTTTTATTATGCTATATATGTTTCTTTTTATATTGTACAAAATATTTCCCATTTTTTATAGATATAATATATAATATAAAATGCCTGGCTTCAAGAAGGGTTTTTTTACCACCTAAGAACAGGAGAGAAAATCAGAAGCAAATATTCTCGCCACGTCTTCTTCAACTTAACGCTCTTCTTAATAAAAATAACCAGAACAACAAAATAAATTAGAAGAACTAATAAAAAATACTAAATTAAAATAAAGCAGACTTCTTCGATCAAAGGACAAGCAGGAACTGAGACAAAAATTCAGAACAGAAAAGTTGACACAGCTCTCAACGCCTCCATTGAAAACTGAAAAAAGAGACCACTCAACTGACTCGATAAAAATAATAACGAAGAAATAAAAAATAAACGAAGAAGGTAAAGTACAATAATTTAATATAGATCCTATTACTTTTGATTTAGACAACATTGAAATAGAACAAATGAACTCTGAATAGATGAAACAGCTGATTCATCTACTTATTAGAAACGTAAAAAAACTCGAAGAGGAATTAAATTCCCGGAAGGAAGAGATGTTTACAATAAGTCAGGATCTGATAAACCATGAAGATGATGACGAAGTCCATATGGTAGACCGAAGAGCTAAAGTCGGATTCTATGAGTCAATTTAAAATTTAGAGAATGATATTTGAGTAATGCAAGAGCAAGACGAGAAAAACTGAGTAAAATTAGATTCCAGACTTAAAATTTTTTTTATCATTTCAAAAATAATGAACCTTATCAAAAATATATTTTTTAATCAAAAACAAAAAATTTTGCTCAAAATTTTTCAAATCAAAAAATTTTCCTAACAAAAAAAATGTTTTTATTTTTACAAAATACCATTTCAGCAAAAAAAATTTCCAAATTCTATTTTAATATAAATTTTTTTTAAATTCCTATTTTTTTCTCAAAAATCTTTTATATTTGGAATTTGTTCTTGAAATTTTATTCCTATTTAGGATTTTTTATCCCGAAATAAAAAAATTTATTCTGTGCCGAAAATCTTTGATAGTGTAAAACGCTGAGTCAAAAAACAAATTTTTTATTTTCATGAAATTTAAGGTCTTAAGACTAAAGATAATGATAAATAAAAAACTAAATTTCAGAAAATTTTATTTTCCAATCGGAAACGAAACATATTAAACATAAAAATTAAAATTTATTATTGAACTTAAATACAAGAATAAACATATTTAAATATATTTATTAACATATAACTTAAAAAATTAAATTAGCATCCCAAAATTCAAAATTTTTTTAGTTTTAATTCTTTTTAAAAAAAATTTGCCCTTTTTTGCATAAAAAAAAATGTATCCCGTCCCAGAAATATTTATAAAAAAAATTTTCAAAAAAATTCCTTAAAAAAATTCAAACATTTTTAAAATTAATTTTCAAATTTTATTTCTAAAACGATTTTAGATAACTATTTTCAAAATTATTTTAGAAACTCTTTACTAAGAAATGTTAAAAACTTTTTTAAAAATTACTTTCAAAGTTTTTATTCCAATTTTAAAATTTTTTATTCCGAAATAAAAAAATTTATTCTTATTTAGAATTTTTTATCCCGAAATAATTAAATTTATTCCATCCCAAAAATTTTTGGCAGTGTAAAACGCTGAGCAAAAAACAAATTTTTCGTTTTAAGAAATTTAAGCTCTAAACCTGAAAGATAAAAAATTACCATCAGAAAAATTAATTTTCCAATTGAAATGAAAAATATTAAACTTAAATATTAAAATTTTATAATAATAATAAATACTAATAATAATTAATTATTAATAATAATTAATTATTATTAATAATAATTAATTATAATAATAATTTATATTAAATATCAATAATAAAAAACAAAATTTAATTTGAAATAAAATACTAAATTAAATTTTTTAATTAATAATCAAGATTATAAAGTAAATTTAACCTTATAAATAATATTTTAATTACTTCACAAAAAAAAATGAAAATTTATACTTAACTTGAAATTTTTCAAAATCTAAAAATAAATCTATAAAATTTTATAGAATAAAATAAAACTTAAACTTATTTCATGTCTTCATTTAACAAAATTATATTAAAAATATTTTTAAACATTACCACTTTAAGTCAACATACCTCACTAATTTCAATAACCTATATTACTCAATCTTTTTTTTTTAAACCAATAATATTTAAGAATATAACAAATTTTAAATAAATATATAAAGCAAACACTTCATATAACAAAAAACATAATTACCAATAAATATTCATTTAAATGCATTACCAATATCTTATATCTTTAATTGTAAAATTTAATTAAGTCAAATAATAAGTTACTCAACTCGAAACTCTCCACTTTCTTATCGTCTTGTCAAATCCTCCCGATACCAACCATCTATTATCAACACTCAACACTATAGAATTTATATCTAAAGTATGCCCTTATAAAGTCTATATAAACTCACCCTTATCAAAGTTCCAGATCTTGATTGTTCTGTCACCGGAACCAGAAAATATAACACTCGAATCAACACTTAACTGAATACTTAATACACCACCTGCATGACCTTAAAGAGTACGAATACACTAACCAGATGAGAAGTCCCATATCTTAATAGTCCTGTCATAAGAACCAGATATTATATACCTATTATCCTTAGACACTATCACCGATAAAACTGAGTAAGAATGCCCAGTAAGATTTCGCATAAGCTGACCAGTCTAGAAATCCCAGATCTTTATAGTGTTATCTCAAGATCCCGATATAATATATCTAGAGTCATAGGAGATTACTATCGATTTAACATATGAAGTATGTCCCGTTATAGTTCTTTGGAGAGCACCAGTCTATAAGTTTCAGATTTTCATAGTAGTGTCATCAGACCCTGATATTATATAGCTAGAGTCAGGGGAGATTACTACCGATTTAACATATGAAGTATGTCCCGTTATAGTTCTTATGAGAGCACCAGTCTATAAGTTTCAGATCTTTATCGTGTTATCATCAGATCCTGATACTATATAGCTAGAGTCTGAGGAGATTACTACCGATCAAATAGTAGAAGTATGTCCTGTTATAGTTCTTAGGAGAGTACCTGTCTGGAAATTCCAGATCTTTATCGAATTTTCAGGATATCCTGAACTTGATATAATTCAATTCAGGTCACTTGATATGGCTACCGAGTAAATAGGTGAAGTACGACCAGTAAAGACTTAGTCTAAAAAATATTAAAGAAATACCTTTACTTTGGTCATAACTGATCTTATTTATTAACTTTTAGTAGCATAAGTTAGGCAGAATTTCATATTTAAAATGAAGTAGAGATACTTTCCCTAGAATGTGGCTTCTCGCTCTTAAGAGTTTTCTTAAAAAAATACTTTTAGTAAATTACTTTTCTTTTTTCTCCATTTATTTTTACTCCACTTTAATTTTTATAACTTACTTCAATAAATATTTAATTAAAATAACTCAATTAATTTTACTGACTCAATTTCAATATAATTAAACAATCAAATTATTTATTAAGCATACTTATAAACATCTTCTTAAACATTGATTTTTCTATTTTTGTCTTAAAACAAGACAAGATATTAAACTAATAGTGTAGAAACTTTTACAATTTTAATTATTTTATTTCTTTTTACTTTTAAATAAAAGGATAGATTATTATATCAAAAGTTTTATAACGAAGAATTTTATACTTATTATAATAACTTTAATATGCCTTTATTAATTACTATTTATTTGTGTTTTAAATCAAAGACTCCTAATAAGAAAACTTTATTTCTTTATAGACCCTTATAAATGATAAATAAAATATTACAATTTTTTTAAGGCTATTGTTATTAATTATTGTTTTTCACTTACATTTAATCAAAAAAATATTTCTTTAAGTTTTTTACTAATTAAAAAAAATGAAATAAACCAAGCTTCTTATTAATTAGTTTGAATAAATATTAAAAAACATCAAATTATTTAAAACAAAACATTTTTAGAATCTATAAGATAAACTCTTTTAATTGCCCACTTTCTTACTACTATTTCATTTAAACTTTTTATTTATAAAAGTCTCTCTTAAAATAATAAACTAATATAATTTATTTTAATGTTGATTCTAAGCAAAATATATAAATGTAATAAATATAAGTAGTAGAAAGTAAATATTTAAACTAACTAGAAATGGTGTATCACTAATTTTATCTTACAATTATTAAATAGTAATATTTAATTTTATTATTAAAATAAGCTTTAATATGTTTAATTATGTCTATTAAATACTTAATATTTTATCCTTTTAGCTTTATTATTTATTAATTTAAATTTTCTCTTTAATAAAGATATTAGATTAGTTATAATTAATACATTTAGATAACTTTCTCTTTTATAGCAAACTAATATTATATTTATGTTATTTTTGTAATTATCATTTCAAATTAATAATACCTAAATTATTCTAGATTATTTAAAGATAAAAGCTTAATTCTATTATTCTATATAAATCTATATTATATTGCTAACACTATTAAAACTCTCTTTCTTAAAATTAGTTGTTTGCTATTAAGAAAATTATAAGCTTTTTTAATAAAGAAAGCCTATTTTAAATATATTCTATTATTATTTTCTGAATTAATAGAAAGAGCAAACTTAACATATTATGTTTCTTTGTAATAAGTATGAGATAATATAAGTATTAGATTAGCTAATATAAGCTATTTAAAAATAAAATTAATGTCACAAGAAATCCTAATCTAGTTGGTTTTAGTCATAAAATTTAAAAAGAATACAGTCTTTAGTAGTAATAGGAAAGGATTTAAATAAAAATAATGAAAGTGAGAAGCAAATTAAACCTATAAAAAAAGAATTTTAAAGCTTAAATTGAAGTTTATTAATTAAAAGATTCAAGAATATCATTTGCAATCTAGAATGAAATAGCTTCTAAATTTTAATTTTTTCTGAATAAATTAAAAGAATAAATTGCAACGAAAAGGCATGATTGATATTTAAAATATATTTAAGTTTGCAAGTAGTTACAGAATGGATATTTAGCATGGTTTAACAAGTTTTCTATAGATAAAATAAAATAACAAAAGTTTTATAGAAGAATTAAATAATTATAGAATTCCAGTGTTTCTAAATGAATAAAAAAGAAGTCACTAAAATTTAATTAATCAAAATCTTAAATAAAAAAGCTGCGAATAAATGAGAAATGTACATGTCCAAAGTGATTGCCAAAATGTCTACTTTGAACTTATAAATCTAAGAATTGTCCTTTTGAAAAAACGAAAAAATATAAATCCTTCTAGAACTACAAGTATTCAATGACCTTTATAAAATTTAGATTGAAATATTCATGCGATAGTTTGAGATTTAAATTCTCAAAGTAGCATAATTTTACACACTCTTTAAGTTTTTCATTTTCTTGATTATCTTAAATCAAAAATTTTCAGTTGCGTTTATTTTTTATTTTCTTAGGAATATAAAATTCCAGTCTTTTTTTACAACTTTTCAATATCTTAGACTTGAATTTGCTGCTTCATTCACTACACTATTCAACAGGCATAAATTTAAACCCCAAAATTACAACAACATTCATACTTTAGTCTCTTTAAAACATTATCTATCAAATCTTTTAAAATTCTATCTGCTTAATTTCTCTCTTCTTAATTTAGATCATATTACCCTAATTGATTTTTCTTATATCTCTAAGCTAAAATAAACCTAAAATATTAACTACCATAAAAAAGCTTTAAAGCTAAATTTTATTTTTAAATTAGTTTAATGATACTTATTATCAAACCTCTTGTAAATAAAAGCTTAGAATGAAATATATCGTATATTTAAAGGTTTAATATATCTTGTTAGTTTATTAAGATACATAAATAAGAAGTATTATACAGAATTAGGTTATCTTTAATTGAAGATACTGAATCTAGTAATCTTAATAAATTATTAATTTAACTAGTAATGCTCCAATATAATAAATAATCAATTAAATACTTTAATGAATTTATTAACTCTGAGGCTAGTATTTTAAAGTTGTTTTTTGGTCAGTTTGAACTTACTTTCTTCTCTAATCATTTCAATTTACTGCTTATTTATATGTAGTTCCTCGCTCTTACACTTAGTTTGTCTTTCTTTAACATAAATTTTTAAGAAGATAAACTGAAAGAAATCGAACCAACAACTAAACTATCTTAATTGATTCATATAAACAAGCAGCAACTTTGAAGATAAATCTACATCCTAGCCTCAATATTATAAATCTTCTAAAAAAGAATAATATGAAGTTGTTTATTTTCTTTTATGAAAAGCTTTAAAATAAATCTATCAAATGTTTTTTGTTTTAAGCTCCAGATTCAACTTATTAGGTAAGTAAATGATATACATGTTCCTTAATCCTTAAATCTTATAGCTTAGATTTATTATTTTTTGCTTTTTCTTCCCTTTTAAAGAAAGTTGCTTAGTATCTTTTTACTGCTAGATTAAACTTCTCATTGTAGCGTAGCTCCGAGACTAAACTTGCAATTTAAAAAATTGAAAGCAGGCAGGTTAAACATTTTTTACTAGTCAGCTTTACTTGGCAGTTATATTCAGCATGTTAAAAACAATAGGAGACTCATTGAGATCTTTAATTTTAAAAATCTTGCGTTGATGGGATATTCCTATACTTTTTTCTTTTTTTAATTCCTTTAGGTCAAACTATTCTTTCAAGAATAATAATTCTTCTAAACCTCTGATGGTTTTATCAGTTAATCTTTAAATTATATTTAGTTTCTTTTCAAATCTACCAGTTTATATCCAATGAGGTCTGTATTAAAAGCTAACCGTCTATTTCGTTTCTATCTTTGAAGATGTGACTTTATTTTAAAGATAAAGTTTCATACTGGGAATGCTTTATTTTTGGTATTTCATCTTTTTCTGTTTCTTTGATTTTTATCTAGGTATCAGGCTTAATATTATATATATCAAAATATAGCGAAAAAACTTCCAAAGCTTGATTGGTCCTCTATATATTTTCTTTTTCTATTTATCAAGCGTTTCTAACTACAAACATATCGCAATTCTACCAATGAAGTTAAGTAGAAATCATACAGCAATTTAATGTTCTCCGCAGCCTTTATCAAAGAGTTCAAAATTTTAGCAATCCTTAGAGAAATTAACATCACTAATAAGAATCTCTCTCGTTTGAAAGTATTTTAGGCTTTCAAATATTTCTTAGATGAATTCATAGACGCAACCAGTCAAACAACTAATAACAAATATGAGATTGTCCAAATACCTCGCTTTATCTTAATTTTAAGCACATTCTTTGTGTCCATTATTTGCTTCATTCATCATTCTCTACTTTTTACTAAAATTTGGTCTATAGAAATTGATATCTGACTCTGTCTTTTAGAGCACTGTTTCTTATTAAGATAGAATTAACTTTTTATCTTACAGACTTTTCAATTACAGTTCCTTTATCACCATACTAAGATCTGAGGAATTCCAATCAACGACTTCAAGTAAGTTTTTAAGCTTCCCATATTACTAATCTAGACGATGCTTTATATTAGATCTCCCTATTTTGAGTCTACACAGCTGATTGCTATTCAAACGAAGTAACCTAATTACACCTCACTCCCTATAACTACAATTATGTTAAACCTTAACATACTTAAAAGAATCAAAAGCTCCTTATTTTAATAGCAACTTATTTTAACCTAAATAGACTAATAATTAGATATTACAGTAGCAAGGATATAAGATTAAAAATCTAGCTTTAATTAATTAATCACTTTATCCTAATTTTAATAGTCTAGCATTAATATTACAGTTAATAAGACTATTAGCAACCCTTTATTTTAAGAAACCAGGTTATTAGTATTATATATTTAGTAGCCTTAATTTAAATATTATAAGAGATACAGTCTAGAATATAGATAAAAGTAATAGAAAGGCTATAATATATATAGAGTAAGGCTTTTATATCCCTATTTAGATACAAATAGTAGCTTTTATAGAAGATATTAAAGAGGTAGACTAGAATATTAATTTTTATATAGATTCATTTATAAGATTAAATATTTAAAAGTGCAAGAAAGATATGAATGTCTAAAAGTACGCTATGCATAATCTACTGACTTTATTATTTCATTTATTTTATCTGATATTTTGGAAGAATATGCAATCATCTTTCGCATCAAAAGTTATTTAATAAAACTCCATTCAAATTTACTTTACTTAATGTATTGCTGATAATAGATCTAAGATTAATTATCAATACGTTTATTAACGAATGAATCTCTGTTAATTTCTAGTTTTCCAGCAATCTTATGAACGAATAAAATTCTTAATTTATTTCCTTATTTTTTATCGTAAGTAAATTATTATATTTATTTAATTAATGCATAACAATCCAACTATTAAATCTGAACAATCTTTAACTGTTTTAAATCAATATAATTAAATTTCATTTATAGGTAGTATTCATCCTAAGACACCAACATATATTATATTGTAATTTCCGATTGGTATCTATTTATTAGCAATTTCTTTTAAACTATATCTATAAATTTTCAAATATATGATGCTAGCTTATTTATTTAGTCTAATATTAATAATCTACCTCATTTAATTATTTTCAGTCTTTTTTTATTTTTATTTTGAAAGAGTTAATCAATTACTAAAAACTGGTAAATTTTCTAATGAATAAGGTGTTAGTATGTTTAAAAATTTAGCCAATTTCTTGTAATTTCCAGGATTTACTTAATTAGTAGTATCATATTGTTAAATATTTTTAATAGTTTAAATTTTCCTATTCTAGTTGATTCTAATGGAAGAAGTATGTATTAGATATTTTGCTTTGCAAAATTAAATTGCTAACTTTTAATTTATTTATAGTTGAATATCTATAATTTCTAATATTTTAAGTTTAACTTTTTTTTTATTTTTCATTTTCTAGTCTTTTTTCTGAATTTATAAGTTAATTTTGTCGGATAATGCTTATTATTTATTAAGTCTGCATCAAATATTTAAAACGCATCTTCATTGTCACTTTCCGTAGAATTATTTCTTTTAAATATACAGTCAGTATCTCCTTAATATCACAGGTTTATATAAAAATGAGTTAATTTTAGTAATTTTAAGTAAAAGATTTTTGTTCATACTTTTTGAATCTAAAAAAGTAACTTATTAGATTATTCTTTTTTTTATTTTTGTTCTTATACTAATTACTTTTTTTCCTATACTAAATAATAGAATCAATTCATAACAAGTTATATTTTTTTAATTCTTTGCTACTACTCTCAAATAAACGATTCGGAGTAAAATTTGCTTTGAGTCATATGCAAAAAATATCGTAATTTATCTTCGAAAAGTAATGCTTTTTATTAATATTTTTCAAATTAATAAATATTATTAGATATTAGATTAGATTAATTTTTATTAAATTTAGGTTTTCGTTATTTATCCTGACTTAGTTTTACATTTAATGAGAACATTTACAAATTATTCTACTTTCCAAACTTCTCAGTATTTCTAAAATTTTGCATTTCTCAAAAAAGGATTAATTCAAATATATTTTAATTTACTATTTTACGTTATAAGAGTTTTAATAAATATCTATTTCCAAAATCCCTTACAATCTATTATTTTTAGCTTTATTTTTGCTATGTTTTTGGTTTTATACTTTATTATTAATATCTAATACAAGCTAAGCATCCTAATTGGTTATTCATAATTTAAGTAAAGTTTTCATGAATGGCAATATAAATTTATTATTCTGTCAGGATTTTATAATTGCCTTTTAATAAAAAAGCCAACTTCCTATATCTTAATATATAATCTTAATTTGCGGTTAGGTCTTTTTGCTATTTTTATCGATTTTCCCTTTTAATTTGTTGATTTATTTAGTTTTTATTTAATGTTAGCTGCATTAGTGTAAAATGATATTAATTATAGTTCTAATTTGTTTGATTAATTTAATTTTAGAACTCCAATAATGATGTTTTATTTTAGCTAAAATTAAAGTAGTATTCTCTAATGTTGCTGTTTATACTTATATATAATTAATATGATTAATGATAGATTAGAATGCTTGTTAAAAGTGCAATTCTCCCATGAATCAATGGATTTATTTTTGATTTCTTAATTAAAGTTCATTTAATTTATTATTTTAGGCTTTTTAATATTCTTAGTATGTGAAAATATTTCTTTAGCATCTACATTTAGAAGTAAAAATTTCTTTTTTGCTTTATTATTTTAAACTTTCACAAATTATACTTGAAGTCTTTACAAATTTGTTTCGCTGTTTCATGAATATTAGTTACTTATAAGTTTATTCTTCCAGAAATATAATGTATGCTTCTTATATACTGAGTTAGCCCTTTTAGGCCTACATATTTCTTAATAAAATCTCGAGGAAATTTGTTATAACTTGTCTGGAATAAATAATCCTAATTTTTAATCAGCATTTTATTAAATATTATTTTTGATAAATTCATATTAAACTTCAAGATTATCTTAATCTATCTAAAAGAATTCTAGATAAGTTTGCAGAAAAGATTCTAAATATTTATGACGATCTATTATTTCTTATAACTTATTTATTTTATATTTCCTCAAATTCTTGCACATTTTCAATTAATCTCACATAAAATTAAGTTTTGCTTTATAAATCAATTTGCAGGACAAATTTTTCTTTTTAAGCTATAATATCATCTTATCACTGCTTATCTTATAAAAGAATTATTTCAAGAATTAAGTTTTTATCTTTAAATAATCTAGCAATTTTCATTTTGATATCATACTTTATGAATAAATATAATTACAATCTTTAAAACATCAATCAAATAGACAAATGAACAATAAATAATAGCCATTTAATTAGAAATGAATATGAAAACATTTTAATTTAATTTCTTGATAAGATATTTTAAATTTAAATAAGTGTTTAATCTTTTAAAAATCATATTAAATAAAGCATTTTATATATTATTATGCTTATGAACATTTAGTATCTTAAATTAAAAATTACTATATTATATAATAACCAAGCATTTATTAAAGGAATGCTTAAATTAAAAATTATAATTTAGTTGTCTAATAATTTAGAATATAACAAAAATAGCTCAATTTAAGGTTGTTTATGAAATTGTGCACTATTAGCATTATTGGCTTAGTAGAAACTTTGATTTTTATTATGCTATATATGTTTCAATTTATATTGTACGAAATATTTCCCATTTTTTATAGATATAATTATAATAGTTATTAACTTACACTTTGTATATTATTTTAATTATACAAAAGATTAAAGCTTTTCTTTTAACCTTTTTTGATATAATGAAGGTGAATTGATTTCTTAATTATTTACACTTTCATTTTGGTAATTCGTATTATTTAATATTAGAATATAATTTTATTCTTATTTTAGATGGAAATATAAGATAATTTACAAGAAAGTGAAGATTTTTATTATTTTGCATATATTCAAATTATTTATATAGTTTACTAGCAAATGTTTTTTATATGATAAACAATTAATCAATTTTTTTTTAAGTTTTCAACTTTAATAAAATAGCTTCATTAGAAATTAAAATTTTTAAATTAATAAATAAAATCAATTTCTATATACATAGTAGATATATTCAAGTTGCTTAAAATCAGAAAGCTTATCTTTAAAGCTATTCATTTTAATATTACGAAATGAGAAAAAATTTTGAAGAGAAAAAATACTTAATCTAGCAATTTTTTTTTTTTTAAATAATTTTTCTCTTCTAAATTAACATCTTTTCGCAAACTAAAAACAGATAGTTAGTCGTAGCAAGCTTTTTTCAAAATTCTTTTACTCATCTTTTCGATTTTTAATGTTTTTCTAATTATTATAATAAAGCAGAATATTTTTAAACTTGATTAATAAATTTTTGTTTATATATTTTATATAGTTTGGTTAGATATATCATTTAGATCCTTGTTTAATTCCTTTTTTTTAGATTCTTTGTAAATTGTTCTAAAATTTATTATTACAGATGTATTGTACCTCATTTTTTCTATTTGACTGTTCATATTTTTATAAAGATATTTTTTAGCTCTTTTTAGATTAGTTACTTTTAAAAATTCGCAATATCTATTAAAATGTAGTTTTAAGCCCTCTTGTATAAAAAATTAATTACTGATTTTGTTTCTTCCTAAAATTGTCATTTATTTTTTTATATTTATTTTTTAAAATTCATTTAAAAAACTTTTCAAATCTTTTAAAATTCTATCTCTTTAAGAAAAAGATTTATCAATCCGAAAATCTTTTGTAGCGTATAACTCAGAGCGAAAAAAGGATAATTTTTTCACGATTTCATGGTTTATTTTATTATATCTCCTTTTTTCTTGAGATTCTTTTCTTTTAAGTAAATTCTTATAACATTAAAAATTTTTAAAGTGAATTTTTCATTTACTCGAAAAGAAGTTCAAAATCAAAAAATGTTTTTTCTTCAAAACATAAACAATAAATTTTTTTATAATTTCAAAAATAATTTACCTTATCAAAAATATATTTTTAAATAAAAAAAAAAATTTAAAAGCTTTTTATTTTAAAAAAATACCATTTCAACTAAAAAGATTTCAAATTCTATTTAAATATAAAATTTTTTTTTATTTTTATTTTTTCTTAAAAATCTTTTATATTTGGAATTTTTATTAAAATTTAATTCCTATTCATGATTTTTTATCCCGAAATCAAAAAATTTATTCCTCCCAGAAATCTTTGATAGTATAAAATGCTTAGCAAAGAACAAATTTTTTATTTTCATGAAATTTAAGCTCTAAAATCTAAAGATAATGATAAATAAAAAACTTAATATAAGAAAATTTTATTTTCCAATCAGAAAAGAAACATATTAAACATTAAAATTTATTATTGGACTTAAACAAAAGAATAAACATATTTAAATAAATTTATATAACATATAATTTAAAAAATTAAATTAGCTCGCTAAATCTCAAAAAACAAATTTTTGTTTTAAGTCTATTAAAAAAATTTCCTTTTTTTTAACATATTAAAAAAAATATACCGTCCCAGAAATGTTTATCAAAAAAAATTACAAAAAATTCCTTAGAAAAATTCAAGAATTTTAAAATTAATTTCCAAATTTTATTTTCAAAGCGATTTTAGATGACTATTTTCAAAATTATTTTAGAAATCCTTTTCAAAGAAATTTTTAAAACTTTTTTTAAAACTACTTTAAAAATTTTTATTCCAATTATAAAATTTTTTATCCCGAAATAAAAAAATTTATTCCGTTCCAAAAATCTTTGGTAGTGTAAAACACTGAGCGAAAAAAATTTGAAATTTTTCGAAATTCATGCTCTAAAATTGAAAAATAAATAAAAAAAAATAAAATCAGAAAAATTTTCCCAATCGGAAATGAAAAATTTTAAACATAAAATTTAATATTTTATAATAATAATTAATAATTAATAATAATATAAATAAAATGAAACATTTAATTAAATTTTTTAATTAATAATCAAAATTATAAACTAACTTTAACCTTATAAAAAATATTTTAACTACTTCACTAAAAAAATTAAAATTTATACTCAACTTGAAATTTTTACAAAATCTAAAAAAAATCTATAAAATTTTATAGAATAAAATTAAACTTAAACTTATAACCGTCTTCATTTAACAAAATTATATTAAAAATATTTTTAAACATTACCACTTTAAATCACATACCTCACTAATTTCTATGACCATATTACTCAACCTTTTTTTAAACCAAGAATATTTAAGAATATACAACCTTTTAATAAATATAAAAAGCAAACACTTAATATAACTACAAGCATAGTTATCATTAAACATTCATTTAAATGCATTACCAATATCTTATATCTTTAATCGTAAAATTTAATTAAGTCAAATAGCAAGTTACTCAACTCGAAATCTTCCATTTTCTTATCGCCTTGTCCTCAGCTCCCGATACCAACCATCTATTATCAACACTCAATGCTATAGAATATATATACGATGTATGCCCTTGCAAAGTCTATATACACTCACCCTTATCAAAATTCCATATCTTGATTGTTTTATCGTAAGATCCAGAAAAGATAACACTTGAATCAACACTTAACTGAATACTTGATACAGAACTTGAGTGACCTTAAAGAGTACGAATACACTAACCAGAAGAGAAGTCCCATATCTTAATAGTCTTGTCCCGAGAACCTGATATGATATATCTATTATCCTTAGACACTATCACCAATAAAACATAACTTGAATGCCCAGTAAGATTTCGCACAAGCTGACCAGTCTAGAAATCCCAGATCTTTATAGTTGTATCTTCAGATCCCGATATAATATATCTAGAGTCATAAGAGATTACTACCGATCTAACTATATCAATTAGTCCCGTTAAAGTTTTTTGGAGAGTTCCATTGTGGAAATTTCAGATCTTTATGGTGTTATCGTAAGATCCTGATACGATATAACTAGAGTTTAGAGAGATTACTACCGAGGTAATATATGAAGTATGCCCCGTTAAAGTTCTTATGAGAGCACCAGTCTATAAGTTTCAGATCTTTATGGTTTAGTCATCAGATCCTGATACTATATAGCTAGAGTCAGGGGAGATTACTACCGATAAAACATCAGAAGTAGGCCCTGTTAAAGTTCTTAGGAGAGCACCTGTCTGGAAATTCCAGATCTTTATCGAATTTTCAGGATATTCTGAACCTGATACAATTCAATTTAGGTCACTTGATATAGCTACCGACCAAACTTTTAAAGTGTGACCAGTAAGGATTTAGTCTAAAAAATATTAAAGAAATACCTTTACTTCGGTCATAACTGATCTTATTTATTAGCTTTTAGTAACATAAGTTAGGCAGAATTTCATACTTAAAATGAAGTAGAGATACTTTTCCTAGAATGTGGTTTCTCGCTCTTAAGAGTTTTCTTAAAAAAATACTTTTAGTAAATTACTTTTCTTTTTTCTCCATTTTAATTTTTACAACTTACTTCAATAACTATTTAATTAAAATAACTCAATAAATTTTACTTACTTAATTTCAATAAAATTAAACAATTTAATTATTTATTAAGCATATTTATAAATATCTTCTAAAACATTGATTTTTCTATTTTTGTCTTAAAACAAGATAGATATTAAACTAATAGTGTAAAAGCTTATAGAATTTTAATTATTTTATATCTTTTTACTTTTAAATAAAAGGATAATTTATTATATCAAAAGTTTTATAAAGAAGAATTATATCCTTATTATAATAACTTTAATATACATTTATTAATTACAACTTATTTGTACTTTAAATCAAAGACTCTTAATAAGAAGGCCTTATTTCGTTGTAGACCTTTTAATTGATAAATAAAATATTCTAATTTTTTTAAAAACTATTGTTATTAATTATTGCTTTTCACTTACATTTAATAAAAAAAATATTTATTTAAGCTTTTTACTAATTAAAAAAATGAAATAAAATAAGTTTCTTATTAACTAGCTTAAATGGAAATTAAAAAAATCAAATTATTTAAAGCAAAGTATTTTTAGAATTTATAAGATAGAATCTTTTAATTATCCACTTTCTTACTACTATTTCATGAAAATTTTTTACTTATAAAGGTCTTTCTTAAAATAATAAACTAATATAATTTATTTTAATGTTGATTCTAAGCAAAATATTTAAATGTAATAAATAGAAGTAGTAGAAAGTAAATATTTAAACTAACTAGAAATGGTGTATCACTAATTTTATCTTACAATTATTAAATAGTAATATTTAATTTTATTATTAAAATAAGCTTTAATATGTTTAATTATATCTATTAAATACTTAATATTTCATCCTTTTAGCTTTATTAGTTATTAATTTAAATTTTCTCTTTAATTAATAAAGATATTAGATTAATTATAATAAATAGATTTAGATAACTTTCTCTTTTTATAGCGAACTAATATTATATTTATTATTTATGTTATTTTTGTAATTATCATTTCCAATTAATAATACCTAAATTATTCTAGATTATTTAAAGATAAAAACTTAATTCTATTATTCTATACTTATCCAAAAAATATAGTTACCACTATTAATACTCTCTTCATTAAAATAACTTGTTTGCTATTAAGAAAATTATAAGCTTTTAAGAAAGAAGGCATATTTTTAATATATTCTATTACTATTTTCTGAATTAATAGAAAGAGTAAACTTAACATAATATGTTTCTTTCAAATAAGCATGAGATAATATAAGTATTAGATATAAGTTATTTAAAACTAATCTAACAGATTATTATTTACTCTTAATATATTCTATTAGTCTACTATTATTTTATATCTTTCTGTTCCTAATCAACATCTCTTCATATTTAGCTTTATAGCACATCATCATTTATTAATCTAATACATTATAAAAGATTAAAACATAAAAAGATGATATAGATAGTTATAGAATTATTTGAAACTTAGGCATTAAAATAAGTTTTAATTTTAGATTATTTATAATTTTCATAAATTTAAATTATATTTATATATTCCTTTTTATTAACTATCTTTTGTAATTAACCTTTGTTTGGAAAACTGACAAAAAGATACATTTTGTAAAATATTTAGTCTTAATTTATCTAAGTTTATTTTAGTGAGTATAAGAATATATTAAATTTAAAGTATTAATGATACTAGTTCTATAAAGCATTTAGGTAATTATATGTACTAAAATAAATAGTAAAGAGAAAACATTATTCTTTTATATAATTAATTAAAGAAAAACTAGCCTAATTATTCAATAGAGTCAATTATTTATATATCTAAAATCCTCTATTTATCTTAAAATAAAGTGTTTAATATATTATAGCCTACTTTATTTATTCATTTAGTAATATTAATTCATAAAAACTTAAAAGAAAATTCTTTTTTACTGTAACTGTGATTGCAAATATTTTAAGTACTTTGACTAGTTAAAGATAGGTTTAATTAGATATTAATAAAAAATTTTCTTATCCTCTAGATAAAATATTTAATAGAACTGTGATTGTATTTCTTATTAATGAAGAATAATATTTTAAATTAAAATAAGGAAAATTAATATTTTTCTTTTTGCTTAATAAAAATTTAAAATAATTTATATAAAATCTCTTAATATTTTATAAAAAACCAAAGTAAATGCAAAATAATTAATTAAATATAATTAAAAAAATATTAAGAAAATTTATAATTCTAAATGATATTATAAATAAATATCTTAAATATTTTATTAATTTTAGATAAAACATATAATAAATTATGTAATCTATATTTTAACCTTAGAAATGTAGTAAAATATTTTTAAAAGTTAAATGAAAAATTATAAGGAAAACTTAAGAAATTAAATTTTTCTATAAAAAATGATTATAAAATTTACTAATTATTTAATTGACACTATCAGTTTTATTAAATTATTTAAAAATATTACTAAAAGAAAAATAAATTATAAATTAATTAATTGAAAAATAAAAAAAATTATAATTTAAAATTTTATATTTAACAATATTTGTGATAAAGATAAATATTAAAGAATAAAATTTTACAAATCTAGCATTGATTGACTTTTTAAATAAAGAAATTCAACAAAAAATAATTATTCTTAGAAATTTTCAATTTCAATTTCAATTTCAATTTCAATTTCAAAAAAATAAAAAATAAAAAATAAAAAATTTTTAAAATGTTGAAAATTTTCTAACTCTTAAATTTTTATAATCAGACTATTCGAAGATAGGCTATTTTTCATACTTTATGGATGCATGTTATGTTAAAATTACTAATTTTTTTATTGGTTTCAAATTTTAAACTTCTACTTAAGTGGAAACTTTTCAATGTTTGAGTAAATAAGTAAAAATTATTTAATTTTTATTTTCTAAACTTAATATGAAATTCAGCTTTATTTTTTTAAATAATTATTTACATCATCATTAATTAATTAATTAATTTCAACTAATAAAGTTTTTGGACCGGAAACTCCTTTCCGATTGCACGACCCGACGCTCTCTTTTTATGGAATAATGGGGATATCCTGTTGTGTTTCAGGCACAGAGGCTAGGGAGCTCCATCGCTATGAGCAGCCAGGCTTCAAGCCCTTACCAATAGCGGATAATCTCAAAGACAGCATTCCCTTCAGAAAAGGACTCTGACAAGGGACTTTCTCAGCGACAGGAAAGGAACTTATTCCTAGCCATAAAACCAGAAAGTTTAGTCACGAAAGTCATTCTCAGCTCCCACCATCTTTTCAATTATATTTATATCATCTTTAAGATTCTAGCTCTATATATTAAGTAAAGTAGCAAAATTAATTAAAATTTTGAAATAAAAACATATTTTTTTTAATTTTATTGATTAAAATAAGCCTATAAATAAAAAAATATGAAACTAGGAGCATTTTTATTAAAAGGAGAGTTAAAGATTGTCTAAGAACAATAGATATACAAATAAAATAAAATAACATTTTTTGATAAATTTGTATTAAGAAAATAAAATATAAATGATAGTAAATTTGAATATTATTCTTGTTTATTTAAAAATTTAATATTATTTAAATATTTTAATTAAAATAAAATTTCTGGTTATTAAATTTTATAAAAACTTACTCATTTATAGTTACAAATTATTAGTGAAAATAATATAATTATAATAACACTATTTATAATTTATTTACGTATCTTATATTTATTATTTTTATAAATTTAATTTCATAGAAAAATAATTAATAATAATTAGTATTTAATAATTAATGCAATTGTATCTAATTTATAATTAAAATCAAATTTTTCTAATTCTAGGTTTAAGAGATTGGAAAATGCTATTTTTTACTTAAAATAGATAATTAAAATTACATAAGAAAAAATTATTTATTTATAAAATAAATTATATCAATAGAGTATATATCCCTTCTTATTTTTAGTTTAAAATATCCCTTTCTATTAAAATTTATTTTTTAAACATTTTCGACGAAACTAATTATAAAAATCTATTTCACAATCAATTAAAAACTCTATCAAGTTGATAAGTAACATTTATACTTTTATCGAAGAGAATTTCTTTCTAATTATATTATAGCAAGTGGTTATCATACTTTCAAATATATATAAAAATTAAAAAATGTGAGACTAGAATTTTAAAGTCTTTGCATTATAAAAAAATGTATTTTATAGATAGTAAATTTAAACAAAGAAATTATAAAGTAAATAAAGAATAAAATAAATAATTTTATATCATGAATGGATTCTTTTTATCTATTATAAAAATATTTAATTTCTTATTATATATTAAAATAATATATTTTATATTTTATAAAATAGTTTTAATTAATTTTTCATGCAAATTTAGTTTAGCAAAATCTTTATAAATTAAAAATAATTTAGATATAAAATTTAAAATATTTAATTTGTAAAATGATTAAAAATGTAATAAAAATATAATATTATTTTAAGATATAATTAGAAATAAAAGAAAGTATAAAATTTATGTATCCTATTTAAAAAATATAATTAAACTTATTTAATATATTTAAATAGCTTACAAAATAATTTTCTTTATTTTTAAACATTTTAAAAATAGTTTTAAATAATTTTAAGTTATATATAGAAATAAATATTATTATTTTAATAATAATTATAAATCAAATAGTTTAATTTATATAATTCTTTCAAACTTTATTTAATAACATTTTCATTTCTTATTATTTTTATTGTTTATGCATATTTATTTATAATTTTTATTATTATATTCTAAATATTTTTAATAGTGAAATTTTATATTTAGTTTTTATTTGTTTCAATGCATTTTTCTTCGTTATAATTTTATGATTGAATTGTGTCATTTATAATATTTATCATATTCTTTTAGATTAAATATTATCTTATATTTGTTAAATTCTTGTCATAATCACTTATTAATATCGTAATTATATTACTTAAAATTTAAGCTCCAATTAATTTAATTCTAGCGAATATCTTCCAATAAATTAAGTTTCTTCACTAATAAATTAAATTAATCTATTTTTTCTATTTTTTTAAATTATGTTATTTCAAATTGTCATATTCTATTAAAAAATTACTCTGATGTTTAATAAAGTTAGAAAAGTTATTTTTGCTCATTTTTTCACTTAAATTTTTTTATTTCAAGAAAAATTTGACTAAAATCTTAATTATCACAGTATCTGATCAAGCTTTTTTCTCAACTAGAATCGAATGATTAAGTTTAAATGAAATTCATAGTTTATTTAATAGTATTATTTTAATTTTTTATTTGTATTATTGATATCCTTTTTTATATAAAAGCTTCTAACTTTTGGAGTTAGATAAATATCTATTTTATTAATGTAAAGAAATAGCATACTTAAAATTAAATCATTTGATACTATAAAGTTTTAGGTAAAACAGCAAATATTAGGTTTGTAATTATTATTATATAAAATTGTTTCTCCATTATTAGGGAGTTTTACCCTCTCAGAAGTACAGCGCTTCAAGCTTTTCGCTGTTTGTTAAAATAATTGGGGCAACAGAAAGATTACACGTTCCCATACGCGGGTTTTTTTAATAGGTTTTACGTTATAATTCCCTTAGGACTTGGTTATAGCTCCATTTTCTTCCTCTTGTTCGTACTTCCATTCTCATGCAAAAAACCTTGTTCAGCCCAATTGCTTCTGTTCGCTTTGCTTATCAGAAGTTCCTTTGTTTCTATTGAAACTTCTTACAGTTCCGATATAGCTTTTATTGGTAGTAGAAGCGAAAGCATCTCTTCTTGATCGGAATTAGTCTCATTTGAGGTTAAGCTTAGGGTTTGACAATCATTGAGATCGATCCAGTTTTTAGCTATTCCATTCTTGATTCTTTTAGGAGTTGAATTTCCTATTCTTATTTCACTACTTAATCCCTCAGCTAAGTTGTGTTTTTATCCTAATAGTGTTGGATGCTGAAGAACGCATCCATTTGCGTTCATAGTAATCTATACGATCCCCGTCCATTTAATTCTTTTCTTTGTGGCTTGAAAACTAGTTTTTTGTTCTAGTATTTCAACTTTTAACCTCTTCATTGAAGTTCACCACCCTTAATGCAAACTACGCTACATCAAATTGCTCAGAGTTAAAGCCAAAGGATCGTTCCTAGTCACGCAATACCATCTCCTACTGCCTTCGAGGCCTCTCTTCCGTGTTTGGAGTTTACCAAGTTTGTTTCTGTCGTTTACCCGGCTTTGGAAGTTGTTAGGTCTATTATTAGTTTTTTTGCTGATAAAAAGGTTTGTCTAAATAAAGAAAAGACGTGATGTTAGAAGAATGGCATCTCGCTTCCTCTCTTCCTTTTTGTCTTTTGAAGAGGTGGCGAAGAAGCCCTATCGGATGTTTGACATTTTTTTAATTACATATAAATTGATGTAATTTATAATTATCCAAGCTAGAAAAAACTTAAAATTTTATGAAGTTAATAATTTAAAATAATTTAATTATTAGATTTAACCTTTTTAAATAAAATTTAGTTTTCAAATAGCTAATTAAATATTATTGCTTTTAAGAAAGCATTTTAAACATTTTTTATTTTAAGTTTTGAAAATTAAATTTTATTTTAAATTAAATTATTAAATTAAATATGTTAAAGTAAATAATCTTAATTAGTTTTAGCTTTTAATATTGCTTCAATAAGAGCTTACAATATTATTAGAATATAAATATTTAAAAGATAGTTTAATTAAAAGCGTTTTTAAAGTTTCTATCTATATAGAGGACAAAAGCTCAAACTCTATAGATATATTTCGCATTTCTAATGACGTGGAACACCATGCAAAGTACCCCCCCTAAATTTATGAGAATGATGAAAAAAATATAGGATATCCTGCCTCGTCTTCTATTTGCTGCTATATTCTTTCTTTTTCTTGTCGAAAATACATACTGTTTAAGTAGCTTTTTCTTTAAAGCATAAATAAGTTGTAATTAATAAATGTATATTAAAGTTATTATAATAAGGATATAATTCTTCGTTATAAAACTTTTGATATAATAAATTATCCTTTTGTTTAAAAGTAAAAAGATATAAAATAATTAAAATTGTATAAGCTTTTACACTATTAGTTTAATATCTATCTTGTTTTAAGACAAAAATAGAAAAATCAATGTTTTAGAAGATATTTATAAGTATGCTTAATAAATAATTAAATTGTTTAATTTTATTGAAATTAAGATAGTAAAATTTATTTAGTTATTTTAATTAAATAGTTATTGAAGTAAGTTGTAAAAATTAAAATGGAGAAAAAAGAAAAGTAATTTACTAAAAGTATTTTTTTAAGAAAACTCTTAAGAGCGAGAAACCACATTCTAGGAAAAGTATCTCTACTTCATTTTAAGTATGAAATTCTGCCTAATTTATGTTACTAAAAGCTAATAAATAAGATTAGTTATGACCAAAATAAAGGTATTTCTTTAATATTTTTTAGACAAAATCCTTACTGGTCACACTTTACGCGTTTGGTCGGTAGCTATATCAAGGGATCTAAATTGAATTGTATCAGGTTCAGAATATCCTGAAAATTTGATAAAGATCTGGAATTTCCAGACAGGTGCTCTCCTAAGAACTATAACAAGAACATACTTCTACTATTTGATCGGTAGTAATCTCCTCAGACTCTAACTATATCGTATCAGTATCTGGTGATAGAACCATAAAGATCTGAAATTCATAGACTTGTTCTCTCCAAAGAACTATAACGGGACATACTCACTATGTTATATCGGTAGTAATCTCCTATGACTCTAAATATATTATATCGGGATCTGGAGATAAAACCATAAAAATCTGAAATTTCTACAATGGTGATCTCCAAAGAGCTCTAACTGGTCATACTAATGCAGTTTTATCGGTAGTAATAAAGTCTCTTAGCTATTTTGAATTAACATTGTAATTTTTTATGAAAGCCTAATTTTCTTCCATTTTATTGATATGTTATTTAGTAGATGGAAAATATGGATATGGATATTTTCTCTTTAATTAATTTATAGAATCTTATTCCAAAGAATTTCTTAAGTATCCTATTTTAGATTTTATGAATGAGAGTTGTTGAAAATCTAAAAAGATTATTCACAGAATTTTATGGATAGAAATGTTAAATTGGAAGAAATTTACTACTTTAATACTTGGCTCTATTTCAGATTTTCCATTAAAGTACATTTTTCTGATGCAACTTTATCAAAAGCTTTGATTCAATTGATTAGTTGCTCACTTAGTTTATCATATTATTTCTACAATTTTATGTATTTAGAATCAATAAAGTCGCACTAGGAAATTTAATCCAAATGTAGTAGGTCTGTTCCAGTAGCCGTATCTAAATTCAAAATAATTGTTTGAATTTTTTAATCACTGGATTAAATTTCAACCTCTTTTTAATCATTCTATAGTTAAGGTATTTTTGTTTATTTGAAAGCATCTTTAAATTCTTGGATATACTTATTTTTTTACAAATATAATGAACTTAATATGCTTTAATAATCCAATTCTTTAAGTTATAGATTCTATTAAAGATTATTACATAAATCCGATTTCTAAGAATTTTTTTTTCTCATTCAATGTTAAAAATTTAAAGTTAGCTTTATCATATTTATACTTTATCAATTACTTTTTAATTTTAAGATTTCAGTTGCTAATTATAATTCAAAATATAGTTTAATTCAAGTTCGATATTAGTTTTTTATTATCAAACTTCTTAAAGTAGTTACCAAATGTGTTGTTATCCAGAAAATTACTATTAGTAGAATGAAATTTATTATTTTAAATATTCCTATTTTTAATATAATAATGATTCTTCAGTTTATGTTTGATCCATTTCTAATTTTATCTATTGCGTTTACGCTTCTTAATTTATAAAAATTCTATTGTTAATTTAAGTTCTTTATTCAATACATTTTATTATTAAATCTGTTTAAGCAGTTATCTCTTTAGAATTGACATAAGTTATTTATACTGATTATTCGTGAACTATTATTTACTCTTTGGATTAAAATGAAAACTAATTCCTCTCAAATTTTTATTGAAAATTTTTCTAAAGTAGTTATTAATTATGCTCTACTAAAGAAAGATATTATTTATAAGTAACATTATCTAATGAAATTGTTCAGTTTAATCTTCTACTTTAAAATTATTAATAGGTTATTTTTTATCTGTTATAATATTTAATTATTTTTTCAACAGCTTTTCCTAATAATATTATAAGGAAAATTTTAGTAACTATTTTTTTGTATTTCTAATTAATTTTATTAATATATGCTTTATAATATGCTTTTGATGATTCTTAGTTATTTATCAAGGTTTATTTTTCTAGTTCGTATTTTGCTTCTGTACTATCTAATTTTTCATTTAATAAATAGTTCTTATCTATTAGTCTTTATATATCATATTTAAGTATTTTTATACCTAAAAAAAATTAAATTTCATTAAACGAATTATTAATTGCTTAATTTTGAATTGCATTTATCGGGCCACCATTTTATTATAGTTTTTTATTTTAATTCTAAAGATCAGATAAATAGTGATACTTTGAATTAACTGAATTAATATTATTGTCTTAATTTTAACTGTTTTTATTACATTCAATTTAATCGAATTTCTGATTACTGTTATTCAAAAATAAATCTTAAGTTTATGTATTTTTTTATATTGTAAAAGGATATTTTTATTTAAATTTAATTCAGATTTGAAAGCTTATCTTAAGAGATCGGAGTATCTTAGATAATACTTAATTTTGCAAAGATTTTTTGGATGATCTTTTTGCATCTTCGGCGGTAATATTTTAGGCGTTTACACTAGTTTTCTATCTATAGGTTTATTTTTCTTTCAATAGATGCTAAAATTGATGTCCACGATGAAGAGAATTTCGAAGCGATTTCATTGGAATGCGTAAGAATTTATTTTCTAGTTTTTGACTACAGATATTTAGTAATTTTCTAAATAAATCCATTATATGTTTACTTATTTGATTTGTATCAACTCCAATTCTTTTATTTGGAGGTTTTTATGCACCTGCCTGTTCTTGATCTATGAGTTTGCATCTTCATTATAATTAATTATAGAAGAGTCGCAAGTTAAAACTAGTGAATTTTAAGTATTTTCCATTTTTTTTACTTTAAATTGGTGCTTATAATGATATAATTATTACAATACGATTATACAGTTTCTTTTGTATACATGTATTAACGTTACTATCATTCATTATTTCAAGATCATTTAGTAGGAGAAATTCTTATAATCTATATGTATTATAAAATTATTTTCAGGATTGTCTACAAAACCTTATAAACGGATATTGAATTCTCCCGTCAGTATATGTGGATTCTCATCAAGCTTATTTAGCATTGTGTTAAAAAGTTCATAAGCTTAATCTTTGATATCTTAATTTAAAAAATATTGCTAAAAATTTTTATATCTTTCAAAACTCTAACCCTTTTTTTAATTTATCCATCCCGAAAATCTTCTGTAGTGTAAGACTCAAAGCTAAAAAATAAAGAATAATTGTTCACAATTTCATTCTTTATCTCTCCTTTTTAATTGAGATCCTATTTTATTAAGTAAATTCTAATAAAATTAAAAAATGTTATCACTAGTTTTTTCATTTACTCGAAAAGAAATTAAAATTAAAAAAATTTTACATCCAAGTCAAAAAAATGCATTTTTATCAAAACTTAAACAATAAATTTTGTTTTTAATCATTTCAAAAAAATTAAAATTATCAAATTTTTTTTATTGAAATAAAAAAGAAATAAAAAATGATTCAAATTTTTTCAAATCAAAAATTTTTCTTAAAACAAAAATAAGTTTTTTCATTTTTACAAAATACCATTTTGACAAAAAAGACTTACAAATTCTAATTATACAAAAAAAAATTTAAATTCATATTTTTTTTTAAAATCTATTATATTTAGAATTTTTTTGAAATTTTATTACCTTTCAACTTTTTTCATCCCGAAATAAAAAAATTTATTCTGTTCCGAAAATTTCCTCTAATGTAAAATGCTGAGCAAAAAAAATGTTTTTAATTTTCATTAAATCTGTGCTTTGAAATTGAAATAAAAATAAAAAAACTTACTATCAGTAAAAAAAATTTCTAATTAGAAACGTAACATGTTAAACATAAAAATTAAAATTAAACCTGATAAAAAACACAAGATTAAACTTATTTAAATTAATGTTAATAACATTTACCTGAAAATATTTAAATTAGCATCTCATAATTCAAAAATTTTTCAAGTTAACTTTTTAAATAAAAAAAATTGAATTTATTCCTTCCCAAAAATCTTTGGAAGTTTAAATCGCAGAGCCAAAAATAAATTTGAAATTTTTCGAAAAAAAAATTTTTTAACCAAAGGAATCTATAAAAAAATCATTGCTAAAAAAATTAAATTAAAAAAAAATTTTCCAACAAATATTTTCAAAAATCTCTTTCAAAAACTACTTTATAAAAATATTTTTTAAACCATTTTAGAAAACTATTTTCAAAATTTTTTATTCCTATTTAGGTGTTTTTTATTCCTTTTTATTTTTTTTATTCCTATTTAGAGTTTTTTATTCCTTTTTATTTTTTTTATTCCGAAATAATTAAATTTATTCCGTCCCAAAAATCTTTGGTAGTGTTAAACGCTGAGAATAAAAATTTTTTTTTTATTTTAATGAAATCCATACTCTAAAATTGAAAAATAAAAACTTACCATCAGAAAAATTAATTTTCCAATCGGAAACGAAAAATAATAAACTTAAATATTAAAATTTTATAATAATAATAAATAATAATAAATAATAATAAATAATAATAAATTATAATTAATTATAATTAATAAATAATAAGCAATAATAAATATCAATCATAAAAAATAAATAATAATAATTGAAAAGATGGTGGGAGCTGAGAATGACCTTCGTGACAACACTTTCTGGTTTTATGGCTAGGAACAAGTTCCTTTCCTGTCGCTGAGAAAGTCCCTAATCAGAGTCATTTTCTGAAAGGAACACTGTCTTTGAGATTATCCGCTCTTGGTAGGTGCTTGAAACCTGGCTGCTCATAGCGATGGAGCTCCCTAGCAGCTGTGCCTGGAGCACAACAGGATATCCCCGTTATTCCATAAAAAGAGAGCGTCGTGTCGTGCAATCGGAAAGGAGTTTCCGGTCCAAAAAACTTTTGCAGTTGAAATTAATTAATTAAAAAATAAATAATAAAAAAAACATATTTAAAAAATTTAATTTAATTTAAAATAAAATAAATAAAATAAAATACTTAATTAAATTTTTTAATTATAATCAAGATTATAAACCAACTTTAACCTTATAAATAATATATTAACTACTTCAAAAAAAATTAAAATTTATACTCAACTTGAAATTTTTACAAAATTTAAAAATAAATCTATAAAATTTTATAGCATAAAATTAAACTTAAACTTATAACCGTCTTCATTTAACAAAATTATATTAAAAATATTTTTAAACATTACCACTTTAAATCACATACCTCACTAATTTCTATGACCATATTACTCAACCTTTTTTTAAACCAAGAATATTTAAGAATATACAACCTTTTAATAAATATAAAAAGCAAACACTTAATATAACTACAAGCATAGTTATCATTAAACATTCATTTAAATGCATTACCAATATCTTATATCTTTAATCGTAAAATTTAATTAAGTCAAATAGCAAGTTACTCAACTCGAAATCTTCCATTTTCTTATCGCCTTGTCCTCAGCTCCCGATACCAACCATCTATTATCAACACTCAATGCTATAGAATATATATACGATGTATGCCCTTGCAAAGTCTATATACACTCACCCTTATCAAAATTCCATATCTTGATTGTTTTATCGTAAGATCCAGAAAAGATAACACTTGAATCAACACTTAACTGAATACTTGATACAGAACTTGAGTGACCTTAAAGAGTACGAATACACTAACCAGAAGAGAAGTCCCATATCTTAATAGTCTTGTCCCGAGAACCTGATATGATATATCTATTATCCTTAGACACTATCACCGAAAAAACTCAGTCCAAATGTCCAGTAAGAGTTCGCACAAGCTGACCAGTCTAGAAATCCCAGATCTTTATAGTTGTATCACCAGATGCCGATATAATATATCTAGAGTCATAGGAGATTATTACCGATCAAACTCAATCAGTATGTCCCGACAAAGTTCTTTTGAGAGCACCATTGTGAAAATTTCAGATCTTTATGGTTTTGTCATAAGATCCCGATACAATATAGCTAGAGTCCGTGGAGATTACTATCGAAGTAATAGGAGAAGTATGTCCCGTTAAAGTTCTTCGGAGAGCACCATTGCGGAAATTTCAGATCTTGATGGTTTTGTCATCAGATCCTGATACGATATAGCTAGAGTCTAGAGAGATTACTACCGATTCAACATATGAAGTATGTCCTGTTATAGTTCTTAGGAGGGAACCAGTCTGGAAATTCCAGATCTTTATCGATTTTTCAGGATATGCTGAACCTGATACAATTCAATTCAGGTCACTTGATATGGATACCGATAAAACAATTGAAGTGTGATTAGTAAGGACTTAGTCTAAAAAATATTAAAGAAATACCTTTACTTTGGTCATAACTGATCTTATTTATTAACTTTTAGTAGCATAAGTTAGGCAGAATTTCATACTTAAAATGAAGAAGAGATATTTTCCCTAGAATGTGGCTTTTCGCTCTTAAGAGTTTTCTTAAAAAAATACTTTTAGTAAAATGTTTTTCTTTTTTCTCCGTTTATTTTTTCTCCATTTTAATTTTATATTTACTTCTATAACTATTTAAATAAAATAACTCAATAAATTTTACTGACTTAATTTAAATACAATTAAACAATTTAATTATTTATTAAGCATACTTATAAATATCTTCTTAAACATTTATTTTTCTATTTTTGTCTTAAAACAAGACAAGATATTAAACTAATAGTGTATAAGCTTTTACAATTTTAATTATTTTATATCCTTTTACTTTTAAATAAAAGGATAATCTATTATATCAAAAGTTTTATAACGAAGAATTGTATCCTTATTATAATAACTTTAATATACATTTATTAATTACAACTTATTTGTGCTTTAAATAAAAGACTCTTAATAAGAAAACCTTATTTCGTTGTAGACCTTTTAAATGATAAATAAAATATTGCCATTTTTTTAAGGCTATTGTTATTAATTATTGTTTTTCACTTACATTTAACCAAAAAAAGTAATTTCTTTAAGCATTTTACTAATTAAAAAAAATGAAATAAAATAAGTTTCTTATTAATTAGTTTGAACAAATATTAAAAAACATCAAATTATTTAACAAATTATTTTTAACATTTATAAGATAAAATCTTTTAATTATCCACTTTCTTACTACTATTTCATTAAAACTTTTTATTTATAAAAGATCTCTCTTATAATAATAAACTAATATAATTTATTACTTTTAATGTTGATTCTAAGCAAAATATCTAAATGTAATAAATAGATTTAGATAACTTTCTCTTTTTATAGTAAACTAATATTATATTTATTATTTATGTTATTTTAGTAATTATCATTTCAATCTAATAATACCTAAATTATTCTAGATTATTTAAAGATAGAAGCTTAATTCTATTATTCTATACAAATCTATATTATATTGCTAACACTATTAATACTCTATTTCTTAAAATTAGTTGTTTTTTGTTTAGAAAATTTATAAGCTTTCAAGAAAGAAAAATATTTTTAATATCTTCTATTACTATTTTCTGAATTAATAGAAAGAGTAAACTTAACATAATATGTTTCTTTGTAGTATGAGATAATATAAGTATTAGGTTAGCTAGTATAAGTTATTTAAAACTAAAATAGTAGATTATTATTTACTCTTAGCAAATTTTATTAATCTACTATTATTCTATATCTTTCTGTTCCTAGTAAACAATTCTCTATGCTTTGCTTTATAGCACATCATAATTTGTAAATTCTGCAATACTGGAGTATAAGACGAAACTAATATCATAAGTACATATGAATAATATATGGAAGAAAGATGTAAATCTTAATTGTATATCATTTACCTCAATAACAGGCTAGAACACGTAGATCTACCAAACTTTGAACTAATAACATAATATAAGGCAGTCACAAATTTGAATAATGAATACGTAATCGATAAGAAATACTGTGTTAATAAATAGATTTTATAGTAAAAGATTACATTAAAGAAATATTAGAAAAAAGGAAGAAAAGATACATTGAAATAATTTTATCATATTAAAAAGTAATCAGTAAATATTGTTTTGGGATCTAATGAACATATGTTATTATATAATGAATTAACTAAACAAAGAAAATAGAAACTAAGCAAGGGAGTGCAAGAGGAATTTTAGAGAAAAGTTGAATTTAATCTAAGATAAGTGTAAAAAAGATTAACGGATAGTGAAAATGAATTAAGAACTCAAATTTAGCGTAAAAAAAGATTTTTAAATTAATTAATTATATTATGCTTAATTAAAAGCCAAGCATAAGCTAAAATTATTATCTTATTTTAACCACTTATCTTTATTTAAATTGTATTAGATTGCATTATCTCATTTAATAATAATAATAATGTAAACTAAATGTTAAGAGTTTTGGAGTTCTTCGGGATTCCAACCGATTTCGCTCCGCCTTTTTTTTAACGTGGATGTATACCACGGCCTTTTTTTGAATGTGGGTGGCTACCACAATGAATTTTCCATGTTACCACTAAATAATTTCTATTTATAAATTCCTGAGTCGGTTATTCAAAGTTTGTTTAACATCCTTCATGTTTTTATTTCTTCTCTTTTTTTCAATTTTTATCATTTTTAACAATTTTTTAATAAGTGATATTTCGACCTACAACATCAACAATTTTTTGTCTATTTTTTTTTATTCAACTAAGGCAAAACTAATTTTTCTATTTGTTCTATTCTTTTAATTAAACTTTTATCAACATTTTATTCTATATTTATTTCTTAATCTTTTGCTTAAGAAGGGAGGACTTCAATACTCATGTTTACCCCTTGTTTGAAATTATTTTAAGACTGAGTATAGAGCTATTGTTCTGTCACAATATTATTTTATATAAGCTATTTCCTAAGAATTAATAGTTCGTTATTTTGATCCTCAATGTTATTCATAAGCTCTCTAATTCTTTCTCCTTGATTATATGTTTCTTCTTCATATTTAGAAATTAATTTTTTCATCTTTTCCATTTCAATTGAAAGCGAAGTGCTCTCATTAACTTGTCCAACCATTACTTTGCCTTCTGAAGAGGAGCTTGATAAGTGTTCCATTGATTTCTACTTCTTCTCTAGTTCTTTGTTAGCTCTTCTTCTTGCGTTCCTTGCCTAATTTTTAGATAGTCGAATATTCTATTCCATTTCCATTTTTTTTTTATACATTATCTCATTTATATTACTCAGATACTCACATCAATTACTATTATAAAATCAATCAACTAAAATTAAGTTTCTAACAACTAAAAACAGACTACCTTATATAATAGCTATGGATTAAACCTTTAAAAATTACTTATTTATACTAAATTTACTATCTCTCTTAATATTAAGCCTTTAGCTTTAACTCACTTTACATTTCTTTAACTAAGACTAACAATTTATTCTATTAATAAGCTATTTTACTATATAATTAAGGATCTCATTTTTAATCATTCTAGATGTTGCTGTTAAACAATAAAATTGAAGTTAGTTAAGTATCATTCAAGATAAGGTTAACAAGACTAATATGATAAAAGCTAATGAAAATCTATAATCTAATAAAATAAGAACTTCATTAAATCAACCAAAATAAATTAAACCTAGAAAATTTATAACTAAGTAAATTATATTTAAGTTAAAGCTGGAATTTTAGATTGCAATTTTGATGAAAATTACCTTCAAAAGTTGAAAAGTTATATGAAATAACTAAATAATAATTAAATTTTAGGAAAGATTAATAGAATAAAACAAAAGATAAAATGAGAGAAACAACAAAAATAAAAGATAACTTTAAGAAAAAAACTAAGATGCTATAAAATTAAAAGAAGGCCTAAATATATAGATAAAGTTATTTTGTGTATTTTTTCTTCTAGATATCAACACTAAAAGAAAAAGAAATATAATGAATGCTGAATATAAACATAACTTTGAAAAGAAAACTAGAAAAAAAGTTGAATAACCATAAATTCAAGCAATACTTGTTTAATGAGTAGAACTTACATTCGATATATCACTGTAGAAATTCGAACAAAAATTAAAAGAACAAGAATTAGATCTCTAATTGCAATTTATAAAGATGTTATGATAATTTTGAGTGCGTGCTTTGGCTTATTTAAGCCTTTAGAGTTTTTTCAAACCTAAATTTTAATTAATTTTTTGCCTTTATTTATTCTAACAAAATTAATTGCATATTTTTTTATTTCTTAGTGTTTCCCAATTAAATTTATACATTTTCATAGCTGTTCTATTTCTTAACTTTATAATTTTTGCATTAAAAAATTCCAACAGCTGAGAAATATAATATCTAAGAATAAATCTTAGGATATTAATTTGAAGATCAATAAAGACTAATTTATATAAGCAGGCTATTATCTTTTAGTACTTATAGGAATTAGCTTATTTTCTTAAATTTCTTTAATAATTAATCTTCCTCTGATTTATTATAAATTTTACTTTCTTGATTAAAACTTTCTTCAATTGATTAACTAATTAGTCTTATTATCTTACTAATTAAGATTCTAATTAGCTTTATGCTTCTAATTTTTTCTAAATTTACAAATGCTTACTCTTTTATTATTTTAAGCCTCGTGCAATATAGATTGTCTTTCATATTATTACATTTTTTATACAGTTCCGTCTTTTATAAATTTTACTTCTCATCTAATCTCCAATGAGATATTTCTATAGGAATGTTTAGCTGTATAGGTAAATATTCAGGCTAATTTTTTTATAATTGTAGTCTTAGACTATCTATGTTCTGTTTAGTTAAAAAGCTTAAATTACTTTATTAATTTTTAATAATTTAAGACTCATTTTAACGAAGGGTTATTAATGAATTTTTTTCTTGGTTCTATTTTAATAAATAGACACTTACATTTTATTAATTTTTAAATTTATTAAAAGAAGAAAAAAAATTAATCCTTAATTTATTGAAGCAAGTAAATCATTATCAACTTAATAAAAGTTACTAAACAATTGTATTAGCTCTAGAGATTAAATGTTATTATAAATGATTTATAGAATCAGTAAAACCTTCTATTTTTGTGATATTAATCATAAACAAGTTGTGAACAGTTAACTTGCAAGATTGAGGAAGATATTTAGTTCTTGATAGAATAATATAAATATTAGAAGTAACAAATGAAGACTAAGATAAGAACACTTTAATATCACTAATATGTATAATTATAACCTAATAATAATAAAACTTAAAGGTGTAAATTTCAAGCTAATTAAAATTCTTAAATGATATCATGTTGAGATGTAGATTCTTAAAAATACTAGGACTTAACTTAAAGAGACAATTTTTAAGCAGAAAAAAAAATTTCAAATAAGATGTTTAAAATAATTGAATTTAATTAAAGAGTCTAGCTGAAATTTGTAATTTAAATTCAAGGATTTTATAGAAGTCAATTCTCCATTGTCTGGAACATCAAGAACTCCAAAAAACAAAAATAACTAAAAGGGAATAGAAGTGGAAAAAGAAGAGTTTAGGAACAAGTTATAGATTTGAAATAATGATTTAATCCTTCAAGTGAACTTGATTTTTCTAATACTTTTAACATTCATTGAATTATTTAGTATAAGAACATTAATTTGCTTAGTTATCTTTTAATAATATTTAAATTTTAATCTTTTAGCTATAAAGCATTAGAGCAAAATCATAGTATCATCTTATTTAAAAATAAGAAGTGGATTAAAATAATAATAGTAAGACTCAAGTTTAGATAAAGGGAATTAGTATAATTTTAAGAATAAGAAAAATAATAATAGTAGAAGACTTCTTAGCTAAAAATATTTCTATTAATATATACTTTAATTTAATATCTTTAATTTAATATAAATCTTTATAAAATAAAAGAAAGCTTCCTATTTCATTTAAATTAAAGAAATAAAAGACTTAATTGGGAACAATAAATTTTTGGATACCTTCTAAACTTCACTAAAGTCTTAACTCCATCTAAATTGATGAAAAATTATCCCAAAATAAGGATTTAAGACTAAGCAAGTAAATAAGAATAACAATAATAATTTGCAAATAAGAAATTTTAAGTCATAAATCAAAAAGAAATTATCAGACATCAAAAATAAAATCATAAGATTTTAAGGCTTACTGCTTCTTTGTTTAGCTGTGATATTTTTTCCTTTATAATTTACCTTATTGATTGTAATAGATTCTGAAAATATTTTCCCATTAGTTCTCTACTTTTTTCTTTTATTTCCATTAGAAATGTAAGCAGCTTCTAACTTTGTGCCCTGGTCGCTTGCAATATCAACATCTTATTATTTTCCAATTGGGAATATAATTTGTTGTAGGCTGTCGCTTTACACCATCGGATCATTCATCTACATTTTTTGCAGTAATATTCTTTCAGTTAACTCTGCGAATTGATTAAATTTTGTTTCTAATTATTCTATTCTGATAATTCCTAGCTTTTTATTTTCAATGTTTTCTCTTATGAATTAATCATTAGGTTTTCATTTTTTCTTTCAATTTTTTGTACAGTTCTTAAATTTTTAACATTTTCTAATTGCATGACTTGGAGTTTTTAAAGTATTTTTTTATTAATCATAACTTGACTAAGATGATTCCTTTTGAGAAGAGATTTTTACTAGTAATTTTCCATTTTTTTTATTAATAATAAGTCGATTTTCCACTTGGAAAAGCTGATGTGATTTACTGAATGAATAGAATGAATAACATGAATAATGAGAACATTTTTATATTAATATTGAAAAGTTGTGCACCAACGAGGTGCTACGTGCTCTAAAATTAAATTTATTTATTTATATAGAAAAATAGAGATAAATTAACCAAATTAAATGAGATAAACTTAGATTATATAAGTTTATTTTATTGTATAATTGTCAACTTTTTTTCATACTCATGTTTTTAAAGAAATAATTTTTAAAAAAATAAATGGATTTAGTCGTTTAATTAATTTAATCTCAAATACATTTTTTAAATTATTAAAAGTCTTTATTTTTACATAAAAATATGTATTCGATAGATGCTAAAATTTTTAAACTTAAGATTTAAACAAACTTTGGTAAATTAATTGAGAAAATTAGACTTATAGAAAAATTAGTATGCTTTTTCTTTATTTATTTAAAAATTAAAAATAGAATTTTTATATTTTTGTAAAAATTTAAATTTAAATACATTATTGTTAAAATATTTTATCTTATATTCATTTATTATACTTTATTTATTTTAAATCAGGAGGATCAACCCCATAACTGAGATTGACTAAAATTTTGGCATCAGGAAATACCCCATGGGCTAATAACTGAACAAGAATTTTGGTAGAAGTTAAGAGAAGACAAGACTGAAAAGACATCAAGTGGTGTTAATGTTGAAAGATGCCAGATACTAAGATTAAGGTAGCATTCCAATCACGGTCCTATAGAAGACAAGACTCATATGAGAATGCTAGCCCTCAGGAAGATTTCAGTAATAAATTTTTTAGCTTTAAAAATCTTTATTAAAGAGTTACGCACCATTGAAATTTTATGAAGTTCTACGCAATTCGTTTAGTTTAGGAGAGAGTAGAATCAAATGGAAGTTAGTTATGAAATTTTCTTCTAAGACTGTAAATTAAATTTTTTTATAAAGTTAAGAGTCACAGAAAATCTTATTGTGTAAATATTAAATATATTTATGCTTCTTAAAGATGAAACAAACTTCTATAACTTTCAAAATTAAAAGTTCCTTCAACTTCGCTTATAAAACTTTTGCTTATCTCGATTACATAAAAATTTTCCATCTCTTTACTTTGCGTAAAAAAAAATTTCAGGTTAAAACAAGGATTCTTTACGGCTTCAAAAAAGCATGAGTTAACGACATCTTAGAAAGATTAGGACCAGGATAAGGGAGCCAAAAAGTCGCCCATCAGGATGAGTTTCCCATTTCTGAAGAAAAGCCTAGGAAATAGACTAAAAATAAAATGAACTTAGAATTTTAAATGTCACCACATAATAATAAATAAGCTATAATTAGTTGATCAAAGTGGTGCTGAGCCTCTAGGAAGTAGTCAAAAAATTAAAGAAAGACAATAATAAGTTTATGAAAAATTGACTTGTAAAGAGGATAGAATCAAATCAAAGGCCTAAGAAAGAGACCTTAACGTATTTTGAAATATTTAACAAGACTAGAACAGTTAAACTCAAAACTATTAATAGAAGTAGAAAGAGCTGATTAACAAGTTAGAAAAATATTAGAAAATCAGGTCAAATTGCTCCATTAAATAAAACTGAAAGAATAAGAAATAATCTAATAATAATTGAAGATGAAAATTACTCAAGATTTCAACTAAAAGACAAGTAAAAAGATGTTAATACTGTAATTCTCAAATATATCTGTGAAAAAGCTGCTAGAAGTTTCTCAATTTCAAGAAAGAATATTAAAACTATAAAGAGAAAGACTATATAGTAGCAAATTTGTTAAATTTGCAAGAAAAAAGATATCTAGTATCTAGGTGATTTAAGAATTCAAGGAAAACAAGCATGGCAAGGAGAAGAGTTGTAGAGATTTTCAAATTTTTATTTTATGCTTCTAGATCAATCTAAATGTTGGTGGGAAAAGGTTGAAATATCTCCAAGATCGCCAAACATTTAATTTTGTATTTTTATTTTTATTTATTTTTGCAAAAAGTCTTATATTATAGCTTTAATTTTCTTTTCATTTATAGTTTCGTTTTATATTGAAATAGAGAGTTATAATTACAGCTCTATAAGATAAAATTTGAATTATTTCAAAATTAAATACTAAAATTTGCTAGAAGTATTCTCAGATTTAAATTAAACAATATCTAAAGTTCAAAGATAAGAAGAAACTGGGTGATTTATGCTATGAAAATTTAGTGAATTAACAATCTAATAAAAAGATATTCGAAAATTTTTATTTCCGAAACAAATAGGAAATTTAGTAAATGAAAGAGATATTAAACTAAAAAGCTTTTCATATTCAGTCATAGTTAAAAAAATTTGCACTAACAAGAAATAGTAATGAGGAGTTTTTACTTAAAACGTTTATAATCATACGAAAATCATAAAATAAAATATCGATATTCAATAAGAAAGCTTATATTTTTTGGTAATACAGGATAGCAAAGTAAAGTAATTGTGATATAAAAATAGAAGTTAAAATAAAAATATTGTCTGAAGGAATCGATAATTTTTAGAAGAAAATAATTTCAAAGGTCTCAGATAGTATGAGCTGTGATTAAACTAAGGGAATATGAAAAAAACTATTCAAAAATTTGAATGTTGCTTTAAGGAATTAAGTAGTATCTTAATCAAAAAAAAAAGTAAATAATCAAGCAATTTTAATAAGCTGAGATACATAAGGTCTATTTTATATAAATTAAAAGTCAAGATATTCATAATTTAAGATCTCTGTTGTATAGATCGAAATTACGACTAAGATATTTAAATTGGTACAACTATTTATTTTTTTAACTTTACCTAGCATAGAGTAAACATTTTCCTTACCTTTGTTTTCTCTGTTGTTATTTTTTAAATCAATCAATGATTTAAAAGTAGCTACTCTTTCGATTTTTCATATCTCAGATATTTCTGATATTTTAATCATTACAATGCTTTTATATAGTAATTCGATTATCACATCGTTCAACACATATATAATTGCATATCACTAGCATTTTAGTTTATGTAATAATCAAATTACAATATACCACAACTAAACAAAATGTAAATTTATGTGCTTCAGTAGTAAAACGACTAATTATAATATTATTTCATATCTTGTCATACTATTTTCAATCAACTAAAGATAAAAATATCCATTTTTTAAATGCACATACTTGTGTTGCCTCTTTGATATTTTTCATATCTATATCAACCTCAATTTTTATAAATGTATTTTCTTAAAACTCTTTTCCGTTTTTACCGAAATTAATCCCAGCTGGTATTACTACTTTCTTTCATAATTTTTTAAAATAGATGACGCCTCGCTACATATCTAAAATTTCAAAACGATTCTCTTTATCTAATTTCCCAGATGAAACAGGTTTAGAGAAATTTCACATTTTAAGAGAAAAATAAAGTAAAATAAAAGTTAAAATAAAGGAAAACAAAAAGCGTTTATTTTTAAATAAGATTTTATAAAGAGTTATAATTTGTCGTGCTCTTTTTTCTCTTTAATGTAATATGTTCCAAAAAATTTGTCGAAGATTGGTATTAGTGTTCCATAGTTAGCTATAGTCTTATAAAGATGATCGAGAACATATTTGTATGGGAACTTATCCCAATGTGACATTACGGCAACCATCATATAACTTAATGATATAAATACTTTGTAGTTAATAGGAAATATTAGTGTAGGGTAGAATAAAGTTGACATAGAAACATAAATTTCTACTATGTGATCGAATGCAAAATTAGTTATTCCAATCTTATCTTCAGGTTTTTACCATTAGTGATTAAATGAATGCTCGTAACGATTTAAAAATTTGATATTATGTGATGCTCTATGCTATGTATACCACCAAAGTTCAAAACCTAGCATCCATAACAGAGAATACGAATGACAGACTAAAAATATGTGCGACCCGTAGTGACTTTCGTTATGTCCTATAAGATAGTCCAATTGATGAACGTTTGCATCAAAGATAAAACCAACATATTGACTGAAATAGACTTTATTCACTTTTTGAAACTATCGTTAGATATATCTTTATCTAAAACTTTAATAATTATATATAGGAAAGCAGTGAGCGACGATATTGAAGCCAAGTCAACGATCCAATAAATGAGTCACATTGCCCAAGGAGAAGATACTTTAAAGCAGTTGATATTCTATGCTATCTACTTTATATCTTCTTAATTAGATATTTCTTGATTTTTATAAGTTCCAATAACATACAATGAGAGGAATACGCTTGTGATCCACAGGTAATCAATCTTCTTCTTCTGAATTTTCATATTTGATTATAAATAGAGTGATATACCGATTTAGGTGGATCCACGCTAATAAATTTTTTTATTTTATTTGCTCGAAGCTAAATGTAGGCGGATACTCGTTAGAGCTTTTTCTTTTAATGAAAATAGTTAAATTTATGGTATTAAGTATTTAAAAAGTCTTTAAAATAAAAATAATAAAATGATACTTAAAAAAATAAACGACATCATATGCATTAAAGCTATTCAAATGCATAAGCATAAAACCCTTTTTCCCATCAAATACTATATCGTAAACTTAGTGATCATATTTCATCATCTTTGCTAGCCTTCTTACTGAAATTACTTTTAATAGCTTAGACCATATAACATTCTTTATACCTTCTTAATAATCCAAAGGAAAATTTAATTTGTTTTATTTCATTTTAATTAAAGTATATATTTAAAGGATTAAAAGTAATAAAAAACTGAAAGTATTTAGTTTTGTCTACTTTGGAAAGTTAAATCTAGTTGAGTTGAAATTGCTTCATCCAAGTAAGTTAACTTCTATATTAACTTTTCTAGATAAGCAGTATACTAGAATTCATTCATTACTATTAGGATTCAGGTGAGATTGGAATTAGAGGAGGTTAATTCCAAAACAGTCTGTTGTATAATTGATTTGTAAAAGGGTACGCTACAATGAGGAGTTTAATCTAGCAGTAAAAAAATACTAAGCAGCTTTCTTTAAAAGGGAAGAAAAAAGCAAAAAAATAATCAATCTAAGCTATAAGATTTAAGGATTAAGGACTAAGGAACATATGTATAATTTACTTACCTAATAAGTAGAATCTGGAGCTTAAAGAGAAAAACATTTGATAGATTTATTTTAAAGCTTTTCATAAAAGAAAATAAACAACTTCATATTATTCATTTTAAAAGATTTATAATATTGAGGCTAGGAAGTAGATTTACCTTCAAAGTAGCTGCTTCCATGAATAAATTAAGATAGTTTAGTTGTTGGTTCAATTTATTTCAGTTTATCTTCTTAAAAATTTTTGTTAAAGAAAGACAAACTAAGTGTAAAGCAAGGAACTACATATCAATGAGCAATAAATTGAAATAATTAGAGAAGAAAGCAAGTTCAAACGAGCCAAAAAACAACTTTAAAGTACTAACCACAGAATTAATAAATTCATTAAAGTATTTAATTGATTATTTATTATATTGGAGCATTACTAGTTAAATTAATATATTATTAAGATTATTAGACTCAGTATCTTTAATTAAAGATAATTTAATTCTGTATAATACTTCTTATTTATGTATCTTAATAAACTAACAAGATACATTAAACCTTTAAATATACAATATATTTCATTCTAAGCTTTTATTTACAAGAGATTTGTTAATAAGTTTATTAAACTAATTTAAAAATAAAATTTAGCTTTAAAGCTTTTTTATGGTAGTTAATATTTTAGGTTTATTTTAGCTTAGAGATATAAGGAAAATCAAAATAGAGTAGTATGATCTAAATAAAGAAGAGAGAAGTTAAGCAGATAGAGTTTTAAAGGATTAAACTGATAATGTTTTTAAGAGACTAAAGTATGAATGCTTTTGTAATTTTGGGGTTTAAATTTATGTCTATTGAATAGTGTAGTGAATGAAGCAGCAAATTCAATCTAAGATATTGCAAAGTTGGAGAAAAAGACAGCAATTTTTTATATTCCTTAGAAAATAAAAAATAAATGCACTTAAAAATTTTTGATTTAAGATAATCAAGAAAATGAAAAACTTAAAGAGTGTGTACAATTATGCTACTTTGAGAATTTAAATCTCAAACTATTGCATGAATATTTCAATCTAAATTTTATAAAAGCCATTGAATATTTGTAGTTCTAGAAGGATTTATATTTTTTCGTTTTTTCAAAAGGAAATTCTTAGATTTATAAGTTCAAAGTAGACATTTTGGCAACCCCTTTGGACATGTACATTTCTCATTTATTCGCCGCTTTTTTATTTATGGCTTTGATTAATTAAATTTTAGTGACTTCCTTTTTTTCTATTTAGAAACACCAGAATTCTATAATTATTTAATTCTGTTTTAAAACTTTTGTTATTCTATTTTATATTAAGAAACACTTGTTAAACCACGCTCAATATCCAATCTGTAACTACTTGAAAGCTTAAATATTTTTTAAATATCAAGCATGCCTTTTGGTTGCAATTGATTATTTTAATTTATTCAGAAAAATGGTAATTTAGCAGCTATTTAATTCTAGTTCGTAAGTGATAGTCTTGAATCTTTTAATTAATAAACTTCAATTTAAGATTTAAAACTTTTTTCTTTTAGGTTTAATTTTTTTCTCACTTTCATTATGTTTATTTAAATCCTTTCTTATTACTAGTAAAGACTGTATTCTTTTTAAATCTTATGACTAAAGTCAATTAGACTAGGATTTATTGTGACAATCATTTTAGTTTTAAATAACTTATACTAGCTAATCTAATACTTATATTATCTCATGCTTATTACAAAGAAACATATTATGTTAAGTTTACTCTTTCTATTAATTCAGAAAATAATAATAGAAGATATTTAAAATATGCTTTCTTTATTAAAAAAACTTATAATTTTCTTGATAGCAAACAATTAATTTTAAGAAAGAGAGTATTAATAGTGTTAGCAATATAATATAGACTTGTATAGAATAATAGAATTAAGTTTTTATCTTTAAATAATCTAGAATAATTTAGGTATTATTAATTAGAAATGATAATTACAAAAATAACATAAATAATAAATATAATATTAGTTTGCTATAAAAAGAGAAAGTTATCTAAATGTATTAATTATAACTAATCTAATATCTTTATTAAAGAGAAATTAATTAATAACTAATAAAGCTAAAAGGATAAAATTTAAAGTATTTAATAGACATAATTAAACATATTAAAGCTTATTTTAATAATAAAATTAAATATTACTATTTAATAATTGTAAGATAAAATTAGTGATACACCATTTCTAGTTAGTTTAAATATTTACTTTCTACTAATTATATTTATTACATTTATATATTTTGCTTAGAATCAACATTAAAATAAATTATATTAGTTTATTATTATAAGAGAGACCTTTATAAATAAAAATTTTAATGAAATAGTAGTAAGAAAGTGGATAATTAAAAGAGTTTATCTTATAAATTCAAAAATGCTTTACTTTAAATAATTTGATGTTTTTTAATATTTATTCAAACTAATTACCAAGAAACTTATTCTATTTAATTTTTTTAATTAGTAAAAAACTTAAAGAAATATTTTTTTGATTAAATGTAAGTGAAAAATAATAATTAATAACAGTAGATTTAAAAAGAATTGTAATATTTTATTTATAATTTAAAAGGGTTTATAAAGAAATAAGATTTTCTTATTAAGAGTCTTTGATTTAAAGCACAAATAAGTAGTAATTAAATAAATGCATATTAAAGTTATTATAATAAGGATATAATTCTTCGTTATAAACTTTTGATATAATAATTTATCCTTTTATTTAAAAGTAAAAAGATATAAAATAATTAAAATTGTAAAAGCATGTACACTATTAGTTTAATATCTGTCTTGTTTTAAGACAAAAATAGAATTTTAAAATCAATGTTTTAGTAATAAGATATTTATAAATATGCTTAATAAATAATTAAATTGTTTAATTTTTTGAAATTAAGTAAGTAAAATTAATTGTGTTATTTTAATTAAATAGTTATTGAAGTAAATTATAAAATTAAAATGGAGAAAAAAGAAACGGAGAAAAAAGAAAAGCAATTTATTAAAAGTATTTTTTTAAGAAAACTCTTAAGAGCGAGAAGCCATATTTTAGGGAAAATATCTCTACTTCATTTTAAATATGAAATTCTTCCCAATTTATGTTACTAAAAGTTAATAAATAAGATCAGTTATGACCAAAGTAAAGGTATTTCTTTAATATTTTATAGACTAAGTCCTTACTGGTCACACTTCAACTGTGTTATCGGTAGCCATATCAAGTGACCTGAATTGAATTGTATCAGGTTCAGGAATTCCTGAAAATTCGATAAAGATCTGGAATTTCCAGACTGGTGTTCTCATAAGAACTATAACAGGACATACTTCCTCAGTTTTCTCGGTAGTAATCTCCTATGACTCTAGATATATTATATCAGGATCTTATGACAAAACCATCAAGATCTGAAATTTCCACAATGGTACTCTTCAAAGAACTATAATGGGACATACTTCTATAGTTTGATCGGTAGTAATCTCCTATGACTCTAGATATATTATATCGGGATCTGGTGATAACACTATAAAGATTTGGGATTTCTAGACAGGTCAGTTTGTGCGAACTCTTACTGGGCATTCAAGTTCTGTTTGATCGGTGATAGTGTCTAAGGATAGTAGGTATATAATATCTGGTTCTCGGGACAGTACTATTAAGATATGGGACTTCTCTTCTAGTTATTGTATTCGTACTCTTTAAGGTCATTCAAGTGGTGTATGTAGTATTCAGTTAAGTGTTGATTCAAGTGTTATATTTTCTGGATCTTACGATAAAACAATCAAGATATGGAATTTTGATAAGGGTGAGTGTATATAGACTTTATAAGGGCATACTTTTGATATACGTTCTATAGCATTGAGTGTTGATAATAGATTTTTGGTATCGGGAGGAGGACTTGACAAGACGATAAGAAAGTGGAGGATTTCGAGTTGAGTAACTTCCTATTTGACTTAATTTAATTTTACGATTAAAGATATAAGATATTGGTAATGCATTTAAATGAATGTTTAATGATAACTATGTTTTTTGTTTTATGAAGTGTTTGCTTTATATTTATTTAAAATTTGATATATTCTTAAATATTATTGGTTTAAAAAAAGGTTGAGTAATATAGGTTATAGAAATTAGTGAGGTATGTTGATTTAAACTGGGTAATATTTAAAAATATTTCAAATATATCTTTTGTTAAATGAAGACAAGAAATAAATTTAAGTTTATCTTTGTTCTATAAAATTTTATAGATTTATTTTTAGATTTTGTAAAAATTTCAAGTAGAGTATAAATTTTCATTTTTTTTGTGAAGTAGTTAAAATATTATTTATGCATGCAAAGTTAGTTTATAATCTTGATTATTAATTAAATAATTTAATTAAGTATTTTATTTATTTTAAATTAAATTTAGTTTTTTATTATTTATTTTTTATTATTGATATTTTATATTGATTATTAATAATTATTAATAATTATTATAATTAAATTTTAATTATTATGTTAAACATTTTTCGTTTCCGATTGGAAAATTAATTTTTCTAAAAAAGAATAATATGAAGTTGTTTATTTTCTTTTATGAAAAGCTTTAAAATAAATCTATCTAATGTTTTTTGTTTTAAGCTCCAGATTCTACTTATTAAGTAAGTAAATGATATACATGTTCCTTAATCCTTAAATCTTATAGCTTAGGATTATTATTTTTTTGCTTTTTTCTTCCCTTTTAAAGAAAGTTGCTTAGTATTTTTTTACTGCTAGATTAAACTCCTCATTGTAGCGTAGCTCCGAGACTAAACTTGCAATTTAAAAAATTGAAAGCAGGCAGGTTAAACATTTTTTACTAGTCAGCTTTACTTGGCAGTTATATTCAGCATGTTAAAAACAATAGGAGACTCATTGAGATCTTTAATTTTAAAAATCTTGCGTTGATGGGATATTCCTATACTTTTTTCTTTTTTTAATTCCTTTAGGTCAAACTATTCTTTCAAGAATAATAATTCTTCTAAACCTCTGATGGTTTTATCGGTTAATCTTTAAATTATATTTAGTTTCTTTTCAAATCTACCAGTTTATATCCAATGAGGTCTGTATTAAAAGCTAACCGTCTATTTCGTTTCTATCTTTGAAGATGTGACTTTATTTTAAAGATAAAGTTTCATACTGGGAATGCTTTATTTTTGGTATTTCATCTTTTTCTGTTTCTTTGGTTTTTATCTAGGTATCAGGCTTAATATTATATATATCAAAATATAGCGAAAAAACTTCCAAAGCTTGATTGGTCCTCTATATTTTCTTTTTCTATTTATCAAGCGTTTCTAACTACAAACATATCGCAATTCTACCAATGAAGTTAAGTAGAAATCATACAGCAATTTAATGTTCTCCGCAGCCTTTATCAAAGAGTTCAAAATTTTAGCAATCCTTAGAGAAATTAACATCACTAATAAGAATCTCTCTCGTTTGAAAGTATTTTAGGCTTTCAAATATTTCTTAGATGAATTCATAGACGCAACCAGTCAAACAACTAATAATAAATATGAGATTGTCCAAATACCTCGCTTTATCTTAATTTTAAGCACATCCTTAGTGTCTATTATTTGCTTCATTCATCATTCTCTACTTTTTACTAAAATTTAGACTATAGAAATTGATATCTGACTCTGTCTTTTAGAGCACTGTTTCTTATTAAGATAGGATAACTTTTTATCTTACAGATTTTTCAATTACAATTCCTTTATCACCATACTAAGATCTGAGGAATTCCAATCAACGACTTCAAATAACTTTTTAAGCTTCCCATATTACTAATCTAGACGATGCTTTATATTAGATCTCACTATTTTGAGTCTACTCAACTGATTGCTATTCAAACGAAGTAACCTAATTACACCTCACTCCCTATAACTACAATTATGTTAAACCTTAACATACTTAAAAGAATCAAAAGCTTCTTATTTTAATAGCAACTTATTTTAACCTAAATAGACTAATAATTAGATATTACAGTAGCAAGGATATAAGATTAACAATCTAGCTTTAATTAACTAATCACTTTATCCTAATTTTAATAGTCTAGCATTAATATTACAGTTAATAAGACTATTAGCAATCCTTTATTTTAAGAAACCAAGTTATTATTATTATATATTTAGTAGCCTTAATTTAAATATTATAAGAGATACAGTCTAGAATATAGATAAAAGTAATAGAAAGGCTATAATATATATAGAGTAAGGCTTTTATATCCCTATTTAGATACAAATAATAGATTTATTGAAGACATTAAAGAGGTAGACTAGAATATTAATTTTTATATAGATTCATTTATAAGATTAAATATTTAAAAGTACAAGAAAGATATGAATGTCTAAAAGTACGCTATGCATAATCTACTGACTTTATGATTTTATTTATCTTATCTGATATATTGGAAGCATATACAATCATCTTTCTCATCAAAAGTTATTTAATCAAACTCCATTCAAATTTACTTTACTTAAAGTATTGCTGACAATAGATCTAAGATTTTCTATCAATGCGTTTATTAACGAATGAATCTCTGTTAATTTCTAGTTTTTCAGCAATCCTATGAACGAATAAAATTCTTAATTTATTACCTTATTTCTTATCGTAAGTAAATTATTATATTTATTCAATTAATGCATAACAATCCAACTATTAAATCTGAACAATCATTAACTGTTTTAAATCAATATAATTAAATTTCATTTATAGGTAGTATTCATCCTAAGACACCAACATATATTATATATTATTTTTTAAAACGGCCATAGTTGTTCGAAGGTGAACAACAAGTCGTCTTCATCAGAGGTTGGGGAAGTTAAGCACCCATAATCGACTTTATGTCTTCCTCTGCTTTGGTTTGGCCTCGAGACATAAGATTCTAAGACCTTCGGCACTGGCTTAACTTGGATTTAATTTGGAACTAAAAAGAAATAATATTGCGAGCTTCATCAGAGGTGGGGAATTTAAGTACCTATAATTGACACATGTCGTCCTCTGCTTTGGTGATGCAATGAGACACAATCCTGCCATGTTCTTGGACCTCCACCAAGTATTAAAGATTACGAGTATTCTAAAATTATATCAGTATTGAACATTTTTATCAGTATCTGATAATTTTATCAGTAAGAAACATTCTTGTCAGTATGAAACACTCCTTTTAAAGGCTGCGCACCAACGAGAGTGCTACGCGCTCTATAATCAAATTTATTTATTTATATTGTAGTTTCTGATTGGTACCTATTTATTAGCAATTTCTTTTAATCTTATATCTATAAATTTTCAAATATATGATGCTAGCATATTTATTTAGTCTACTATTAATAATCTACCTCATTTTAATTATTTTCACTCTTTCTTTATTTTTATTTTGAAACAGTTAATCAATTACTAAAAGCTGTTAAATTATGTAATGAATAAGGTGTTAGTATGTTTAAAAATTTAGCCAATTTCTTGTAATTTCCGGGACTTTACTTAATTAGTAGTATCATATTGTTAAATATTTTTAATAGTTTAAATTTTCCTATTCCAATTGATCCTAATGGAAGAAGTATGTATTAGATATTTTGCTTTGCAAAATTAAATAAATTAAATTGCTAACTTTTAATTTATTTATAGTTGAAAATCTATATTTTCTAATATTTTAAGTTTAACTTTATTTTTTTATTTTTCATTTTCTAGTCTTTTTTCTGAATTTATAAGCTAATTTTGTTGGATAATGCTTATTGCTTATTAATTCTGTATCAAATATTTAAAATGCATATTCATTGTCACTTTCCGTAGAATTATTTCTTTTAAATATGCAGTCAGTATTTCTTAATGCCACAGTTTATATAAAAATGAGTTAATTTTATCATTTTTAGGTAAAAGATTTTTGTTATACTTTTAGAATCTAAAAAAGTAACTTATTAGATTATTATTTTTTTAATTTTTGTTCTTATAGTAATTACTTTTTTTCCTATACTAAATAATAGAATCAATTCATAACAAGTTATATTTTTTTAATTCTTTGCTACTACTCTCAAATAAACGATTCAGAGTAAAGTTTGCTTTGAGTTATATGCAATAAATCTTATAATTTGTCTTCAAAAAGTAATGCTTATTATTTATATCTTTCAAATTAATAATTATTATTAGGTATTAGATTATATTAATTTTTATTAAATTTAGGTTTTCGTTATTTATCTCGACTTAGTCTTACATCTAATGAGAACATTTGCAAATTATTCTACTTTCCAAACTTCTCAGTATTTCTATAATTTTATATTTCTCAAAAAGGATTAATTCAAATATATTTTAATTTACTATTCTACGTTATAAGAGTTTTAATAAATATCTATTTCCAAAATCCCTTACAATCCATTATTTTTAGCTTTACTTTTGCTATGTTTTTGGTTTTATACTTTAGTACATTATTAATATCTAATACAAGCTAAGCATCCTAATTGGTCATTCATAATTGAAGTTAAGGTTTCATGAATGGCAATATAAATTTATCATTCCACCAGGATTTTATAATTGCCTTTTAATAAAAAAGCCAATTTCTTATATCTTAACATATAATCTTAATTTGCGGTTAGGTTTTTTTGCTATTTTTATCGATTTTCCTTTTTAATTTGTTGGTTTATTTAGTTTTTATTTAATGTTAGCTGTATTAATGTAAAATGATGTTAATTATAGTTCTAATTTGTTTGATTAATTTAATTTTTTAACACCAATAATGATGTTTTATTTTAGCTAAAATTAAAGTATTATTCTCTAATGTTGCTGTTTATACTTATATATAATTAATATGATTAATGATATAAAATGTATTATGTAATATATGCTTCTTACTTATAATTCAAATCTAAATTAATCTTCATTATAGTTTAGTGAAGAGAAAGTTCCCTATAATTCTCTATTAAAGTAACTAGTTTTGCTATTTTACTAACTGCTACTTAATTTATTAATTCCCTTTTTACATAATCTAGATATTTTCATCTATTTTTACTTATTTTTAAACTAAATTACTTAAATAAAATAAATCTCATTTACTAAAGCTAAAATTAATAGAATAGCTTCTATAATTTATTACTTTTAAACTATTTTTAAATTACAATATTTTAAAACCTTAAAGTTTGCTAGATAAGAAAGGAAAATAACCTATTAAGGATATAATAGATTAGATATAAGGATTAATTTTTAATTTATTGCTAAATAAATTTAATTCGAAAAGATAATTGCCAATCTCATTAGCATCCACAGTACAAGAAATATTCCATTATAAGTCTTGCCTTACGTTACTATATTAACTTTGAGTAAGTTTCATTAAAGTATAAAGTAAACATAGCTACATACATCAAGACAACCATATTAAGAATCTCTCTTAGAGCATAGATTTATTTCCTCCTAGGTATGGTTTAATCTTTTTAAGGATTTTATGAGATTATTTAGTATACTAAGATTGAGAGAAGGACATAATGATACTCCTTAAGACTTTTTATTTTATACTTAAGCACTTTTTAAATTTTCTTTGTAATTGAATATTCTTTTTAATAATCTAAGTTATAATGAAACTTAGAGCTATTGAAATCCCTAATACTTTTAACTAAATAATTTTAGAATGCTATTACAAATGTTAAATTTTATAAAATGAAATAGGAATTAAAAATATAAATAGTATCCAGTTTATAAAAGGATATAATAATTAAAATTAATGTTAAATAGATTATAATTATACTCAATCTATCATACTTTTCATTTATTTTCAATTGCCATTAATCTTACATAAGTTGAACCAATATAATAATAAGCCAGGCTTAAATTAAGGGATGAAGAATAACTTTTTTGGCCTATATAATTAGTACTAAATAGAAAATTATCAAAACAATATATACTAAAGTCTATAAAATTAATTTAACACTTTATAAAGTAAGCTATTAACATTAGAGTTTAATAAATCTTAGGTAAAATAATAATGACAAAGAGAAATAATAATATTCTCATATAATTATCCTAATAATAAACCATGTAATATAATATTTTACTTAAAGAGCATATAGTTAAAATAGATACCTTAAGTGGATTAAGATTTATCAAATAATAAATAATTATAATTTAACTTTAAGATATTCAAGCATAGTTATATCAACAATCAGTCCTTTAATTAAAATAATTTATTCATTTGATAAATCTTTCAGCTACTTAGTGAATTATCTTAGTTATAATAAACCTTCTTAAATTTTTAAGGCTTTTTCATCTTTATGATCTCTAAATAAGAAACTTCAGTGGTAATTCATTTTTCTCTTCATTTTTAAATTATAGAAACAATTTTTTCTTTCTTTAACTTGATATCAAGTTAAAACTTAATTATTACCTTTAATTTTCAATTTTTTTCCGGATATTTAAAAGATTTCAATTAAAACACTTAATTGGTTTAAGTTTTTAGTTTTTCAATTATCTAGATAGCCCTTTCAAAGTATTCTAAATTTTACTTGTTTTTCAAATAATTTATAAGCAATCTCCTTCTTTATGAGTTTTTATATTCTTATTATTTTTTAAGTGAGAATCAATATATGATACTTTACTATGATAAAAGAATTATCTAAATGACATAAGATATTATTAATTTATGAGCATTAAAAACATTTTTCTAATTTCGATACTATTATTAAGTTTTATATCTAAAACTTAGCAAGACTGTTTACTATGATTAATCAGTAATTGTTAATTTTTCAAATTAAGCGTTTATTTTGATGTTAAAATATCTTTAATTTTGATTACTTTAATCTTAAATAAAAGAATGCTACCACTTTATTAATTTATTGATCATATTTAAGTTTACCAAATGTTTATTCTTATGCTCATAATACCTATTTTTCCTTTAGTAAATAATGATTTTATTAGTAAAAGTTTAATATATTATCTATTAATATTCTATTATCTAGAATATCTTTGCTATGTTTAAATTACTTACTCTAAATTTATAAGTTTTATACACTTTAATGTTTAAAATAGTATGTTTACTATAAATTATAATTATTTAAAGTTATTATTTAAACAGATACTTTACTAAATGGAGAGAATGTATAGTTTCATTAGTTAATTATTTATTAGTATAAATATAGATATTTTTGTTGCTTATAAGAATTAAATAATAAAAGTTAATTTTTCATTAAGTTTATTCTGCACATTGTTAGAATTAAAAAATAGATCTTTTGAGGATTAAGATTTAAAACATATATCATAAGTAAAAAATCTAACTAATAATTTTCATATATTTAGTGACATTATTTAAAATTAAACATTATACAGAAACTAAAACTTTTATGAATGAACAAGATTAATAAATAGATTATAATCTTTATAAAAATGTCAAAATAATAATAAAGCAAATAACTTGTAAAATTAATTAACTATGATTAACAAATTGTACTATATAAAATCAAATAAAAAATTGGAATTTAAATAATCTAAAAAACTAAATCAATTTTTAGAAGCAATAGAAAGAGATATAAGCACTCTTCAAAGAATATTAAAAAGAGAATTAATTTTAATTTCTATTTAAATATAAATTTATTAAACTAATAAAAAGAACTACAAAAATAAAATAATTCAACCTTAATTGTAAAATGACAATTCCTGAGAGGATTAAGTTTTAATCTTAAAGAGAAAAATATTTTCTTTAAGGAAGTCTCTTTTGCGAATTTTTCTTTAGATAGTTTATTTCTCGATAATTTAGATTTGATCCTTCGCTTATTTTACAATAAAATTTTTGTGCAAACAAAAGTTAAACTTATTGTGTTTAAAGCTTAAGTTTAGAAATCAATTTTCCTTAAGTCTCGAAATTATCTGCAAATGATACAGATTCACTTCAAGGTTTTTGGGAAAAGTTTCACAAGTTTTCCATTAGTTTTTTTATCATATAAACAAAATCGTAATTAGCAAAAATATTAAGTATTTTCTTATTAATTCATAAAATTAAAGTGATTCCTATTTAGAATTAATATCTTGAAAAGAACGCATCCAAAAAAGTGCAAGTGGAATTTAAGTTTTATAATATGAATTTTACATAGAAATTTGTATTTGCGTAATATGCCTTGTAATATATCCTTGTTAATTTATTAAGAGACACTTTAAAAATATAACGATTACTGGTTATGCTTTTCAAGTTTCCTAATCTAAAAATTATATCTTTTTTAATTATACATATTTATTTTTCCATCTAAATTAATTAAAAAAATTATTAATAAATTGAAGTTTCTTAAGAATTTTAAATGCTTAAATTTTATTTTTATTTTGAATAATTCTACTAGTTTTTTAGCTTTAATTATTTTTATTACTGTAAATTAGATAAATTATTATCATTATTAAGTGAAGTTTTTTTGAAAATAATTCAGGTATTTAAGTAAAATCATTTTTATATAAATAAATGCTTACTTTTTTAACAAAGATATTAAGATTTTTGTCATTAAAAATATTATATTAAATGAAATTTTTTAATTTTAAAGATTTTTTTAGTCTATAAATTTTCAAAATTTTAAAGATTTTTTATCAAATTTTTACCATTTTTCTCATTTATATACAACCTATTAAGAAATAATTAAACTTTTTAAAATTTTAGAAAATAACTTATTTTACTTTCTTTAACTATTATTATGTATAGATATCCTAAATTTGCTTAAGTATTTTTATAATATAATGATAATAACTCGTATATCAAATCTTTAATCATAAAATGAAAAAATTAATTTAATAGTTTATTTTTTAATCACTTTTTACTTACTATCTTACTAAAATTGCAAATTATTTAATATATTAGGATTATAACTAAAGACTTAATTTGCATTTTTATAACTAGATGTTGATAGTAATTCTTTTTTAGTAAACTACGGATAATAGGAAAAAATTTATCGAATGAATAAAAAAATATTTAGAAGTAATAGTGATTTAGAATTATTAGGTTATTGATGCTTAAATTTTTAGATTTAATACAGATTTACTAATTATTTAAAAAAACTAAATACTAATTAAAAAAAATAATCAAAAAGTTTTTAATTTAAATAGATGCTATAATTTAAAGAAATTGAGCAAAAACTTTGAAACTTACAGCAAATTAAATAAAATAATTTAATGACTTCATTATTTTAAAGTTCAAATCTTAAAAACAACTTAAAATTCAAATTTTATATTATTCATATATAAAAATTAGTTTACAAAGGAAAATAAATTATTTTCTTTAGTTTAAACAATAAAATTATTTATTTCCCAAATAAGAAAAAATTTTAAATTACGAAAATTATAAATTTAAAATATAATAATTTTTACTATTTTTCATCATAATTCTAATATTTAATGGAATTTAAAATGCTTTAAGTTTATTTAAAGAAATGTTGGTTACTGTAAGAAAGATACAAGAAAAGTAGCTTGTTTATGTTTTAATATGTTAATCTCTATAAAGGATAAGTTTTATTCAAAATAAAAATAGTATCCCAAAGAAATTAATATTTCTTTACATTTTATCACATATTATAAGAATTTAAATTTTTAATATCTATATTTTTCTTCGTTTATAACATATTAAAAAATAATATCAAGATAGTTTATTTTCATAAGTCTGAAAATTATAAATTAATTGTAAATTATTTTCAAATTAATAATAATTAAAGTATAATGTAAAAATAAACTAAAAAAATCAAATTAATAATGTAAAATAAAATATTATTTTTATTATTAAATTAAAGATATATAATTAAAAATTGTGTAATCAAAAAGAAAATCATTATATAAAAAAATATTTCATTAATTTTTCCTAAATATAGCATCTTAAAAATTTTTTTCATTTAAGGAAATAAAATGAAAAAGATTGTACTTTTGTAATTTACGATTCAAAAAATAAAAAATATTTTTCTAATCAGAATTGGAAAATATAAAATTTCGAACAATTTTTAATTATATATGTCTAAGTGCAAAATTATTGTAAAGATAAAAATAAAATATTGTTCTTTTATAATTATTAAATATCTCTTACATTTTTTAAATTTATTAAAATAAAATCATTTTAATATAAAGAATTACTTACTTTTTATCTAGATATTAAGATTTTTGGCAATAAAATTATTATATTTAATGAAATTCTGTAATTTTTCAGATGTTTTTTGTTTTTATTCAATGAATTTTTAAATCCTTAATTCTTTAGATATTTTCCCAAGCTTCTCGAATTTTCTATCATATATTGTTTTAACAAAAGAATTAATCTTTTAAAAATTTTCCAAATAATTTATTTTATTTCCTTTAATCTTTAATTGTAAAATAATCACAGATTTAATCAGGTTTTTTTTAATTTTAATAACTCTTTATTCAAATTTTTAATAGTAAAATAACTTCTCTTGAGGATATTGTTGTTTGTACTAACTGGTCTCAGGAAGTCCAAAATTCAGAGCTTTTTAGCATATTATATTTTCATAAATTCAAAATTTTTTTAATTAAGCTTTATTTTTATTGTTTTATTATAAATTTACAAAAATTAAATCAGATTTATTTTTTTAATTTTTGAAAAGTAAAATTTATAATAAAAGTTAGTATATTATTTTTAATTTTTTAAATAATTTTATAGTACCAAAATTATATATCCATACTCAAATATTAATAGTTTAAAAATCAAAGTAAAAAGAATTTAAACTTTATATTTTTATTCATTGTGAAAACTTTGACTGTAGTTAAGCTAAAATTACTTTAGATTGCTTCATATCTTTTAAGGTATCAATTCAAATTTCAATGAATTTCTATTTTTTAATTCATATTCTAAAACTTACTTCATATTCGACATTTTCTTGATGCTTTCACTCGCCACTATTTTCTCAAAACTACAAATTACTATTTGAATAGAAGGTTTTTATTGTAATTCACTCTAAATTCACTCCTATTTATATTTAAGATATATACTTACCTTCTTTTATACTTAATCATCTTTAAGATCTTGCAATAATTTTGAATATTTCACTTCCTTATCTGATTCTCATATCCTCCTGATATTACTCCTTTTATATCTCCAGTCAGCATTAATTCGTAAATTTCTCCCTCATATCCTCGTAAAATTATTAACTTCTTATCTTTTTATAAATTTGATATTTTTATAGTGTTTTATATGATCCAGATAAAATAAACTTATTGTTAGTTGTTATTAGTAATATTTTCACTAAATTTGTATGACCTTCTAAAGTTCATGTGCTTTTTTTTGTTGGAAAGTTTCATATTTTGATTTTTTTGTCATGACCTCCAGATATTATGAGTTTTTTCATGATTTAATTCTATTGTTCTTATCGAATCTTGATATCCTTAGAGAGTTCGAATCATTAACCAGTTGAAAATTTTCATATTTTTAAAGTTTAATCAGAACTTTCCGAGACGATTCATTTCTGATAATTTTTTATCACTACCGATCTAACATAATTCATGTGTCCCATCAAAGTACTTTTTAAGATCACATTCAAAAATTCCCATACTTATATTGTATTAGCATGACTTCCCGAAACTATTTATTTCTAGTTCCTCTTTACAACTTCCGACAAAACTTCATTTTGCTTGTTCGGTTAAAGTACTCTTATAAAACTCACTCAGAAAATCCCAAATCTTTATAGTCGAATCGTTACTTTCTGATATGATTATTTCTAGTCACTCGTGACCGCTATCGAATAAATTCAATCCATATGTTTCAACAAAGTATCAAAAGATTAGGGTAATTCCAATTATATGTTATTTAAATTTCCTCCATTTAAATTGCAGTTGGTTAGCTTCACATTCCTTAGATTGACCATTTACAAATTTGAGTTTCTTAGATTACAATCTTGAAAATTTATTCACTCAAATTAGCACCTTAGATTCTTATTCCCTCAAAATTTTTTTGTATAAAGATATAGTTCAAGCATTTTAAGATTGCTATCGCATTTGGAGAAGTTTATTATACTTTGATATAAGCCTTAGATAATTCTATGATATCATTCAATTTTTTTATCAAACCTTAACTTGATAACTGTTTGAATTTAATCAAAATATCTTAATTATTACATATTTTAGAAAAATTTAAAGGTTTTTCTTGCAAATTAGTATTTTCTAAATCTTTATTTTAAAATTTCTCTAAGAACTTAGCAACATTCTCTACTGTTAATAGTGTAAAATCATATTTAATTTATTATTTAAAATATTTATTTAATATATCTGTAATATTATAATGTTATGGATTTTAAATCTGCACTTTTCCGCGATAAAATTCATAACGATAAAATAATTTTAATTAACTGATCTGAAATTTAATAAGTATTTACTTCTTCATTTTAACTTAGTTATATTTCTAAATCATTATCTTTATTTGCTCATACTGCTGTTTATCTATATTTACTATCTATATATTTCTTCTTATTACTATCTAGTTTATGATGGTAAATGTAATGATTTTTCTAAATTTTAAATTATTTCTTCGATTTTTCTTATATTCTTTTATAATTGCCCTCTAATATTATTTGTGGTTTGAAGAACATACTTAATTGATGATATTAGAAAAGAGTTTTAAGATCATCACTAAACTTTAATGAACTTAATTTACTATATCTTTTATTATTTAAATATTTGCAAACAATTCTATAAATTTTCATTTAGTTTTGCTTTTTATTGAAGCTCATTATGCTCTTCTCAAATTTTCAGTTGAAATCTAGTCTTTTAACTCAGATATTTAGCCTTTAAATATTTACTAATGTGTTTTACAAAATATTTATTGAGCGACATAAGGCCAACTTTAATACACTTTGAACACATTAAGCAATTACATTGAAGTATCTTAGGGATTTTTTTCTAAGAACCAAATTATTTTTTAGGACTTTTATAATTTTACTAATCCATTTATTAAATTAAAACAAGCTTATAGATTTTTATTAATTATATTATAAATTAAAATTAAAGAGAATTTGTTTAAATGAAAACAAAGTGAAATTAATAAAATAATAAATTTGTTAAAATAGATATTATTTAATGCTTATAGCTAAGCAGTTTATTAAGCTCTTATTTATATTTAATTTATTTATTTTTTACATTTAAATATTTTAATTTTATTATTATCTTAAAAATTAATTAAAATTTTATATTTTTTAATGTCTACATTTTGGTAATATGTCTATATTATAATAGCAATATCGAGATATAGTGATACCACTTCGGTAAATACTTAAAGCAATTGAAAATCATTTCCTTTACTAAATACTTCGCCAGTCTTCCTCAGTTTTGTACTATATCATGACAATTCAACTTATTTTCTTTTCACCTATTTTGATTTAGATATTTAACTGAAATGGGGACTATTTTCGAATATTTATTAATACTGACTTATAAAGATTTCTACAAACATAGCAAGCAAATCTTTTCAATTAAGTATTTTAAATATTTAAATATTATCCTTAGGAGTAATAAGCAGTTTACAATTAATTAATTATAAACTTTAAAATTTCTCTTTCGAGGGACTGGAAACTCCTTTCCAGCTAGATGACTCAGGGCCCTCTCTCAATGCATATAGAGAGGATTTTCTGTTGCTTAATTCAATAGCTTCAGCCAGGGGGTTCCGTAACAAGGAGCCGACAGCCTTCAAGTTGCTAGCAAGAGTGGATAATCGGAAAGATTTTGTTTTCCTGCTGAGAATGACTCTAGCCAAGGACCTTTTTATTGGATAGGAACTTGACCTTATCCAAAAGATTAAAAGGTTTTATCAGAGAATCAACTTCAGCTCCCATCATCTTTTTAATTATCTAATTTTTTAATAATTCGTACATACTTTTAATTTAACTATACATATAATATAAAGTTTTAAAATTGCATAGTAAACTTTTAATTTTACTATTATTTAATAATAAATAAAAAATATATTAAGTTTGAAGATAAATTAAATTTCTTAATAAATTTGTTAAAGCTATGCCATATTTCTTATTTCTAGATTAATTTACCAAATAATAAATCTATTTGTAGTTTAATTTGAGCATCAATTTTTGCATCTATGACTATTGGATTACAATATTTTGATATTAACTGTAATATTTTTGCTCTCAAATTCTTGCACAAATTTAATTAATCTCTTATAAAATTTATTTTTTTGTCTTATATATTTGTTTGTTAGAATTTTTTTAATTATAATTCCTCTTATTTCTGTTTATCTTATAAAAGGATTGCTTTTAAGAGTTAATTTTTTATCTTTAAATAATCTAGCAATTTTTCAGCCTTTTTTAGACATTATGAAAATATATAATTACAATCTTTAAAATATAAATAAAATAGATAAATGAACAAAAAATAATAACTATTTTTAATTAGAAAATGAATATTATAATTCTTTAATTTAATTTTCTTGATAAGATCTTTTAAATTTAAATTAGTTGCTTTTTTAATTTATTTTAATTAAAGCACCTTAAATATTATTATGTTTATGAATATTTAGTATCTTAAATAAAAAACACTAAATTATATATTAAAGCAAACGTTTATTAAAGGAATGCTTAAATTATAAATTATAATTTAGTTGTCTAATAATTTAGAATAAAACAAAAAATGCTCATTATTAAGGTTATTTATGAAATTGTGTACTATTAGCATTATCGGCTTAGTAGAAACTTTGCTTTTTATTATGCTATATATGTTTCTTTTTATATTGTACGAAATATTTCCCATTTTTTATAGATATAATTATAATAGTTATTAACTTACACTTTGTATATTATTTTAATTAATAAAAAAGATTAAAGCTTTTCTTTTAACTTTTTTTGATATAATGAAAATTATATTGATTTCTTAATTATTTACACTTTCATTTTGCTAATTCTTATTATTTAATATTAGAATATAATTTTATTCTTATTTTAGATGGAAGTATAAGATAATTTACAAGAAAGTGAAGATTTTTATAATTTTGCATATATTCAAATTATTTATATAGTTTACTAAAAAATGTTTTTATATGATAAATAATCAATCAATTTTTTAAAAAGCTTTCAACTTTAATAAAATAGCTTCATTAGGAATTCAAATTTTAAGATTAATAAATAAAATAAATTTTCTATATACATAGTAGATATATTCAAGTTGCTTATAATCAGAAAGCTTATCTTTAAAGCTATTCCTTTTAATATTACAGAATGAGAAAAAATTTTGAAGAGAAAAAATACTTAATATAGCAATTTTTTCTTAAAAACTAATTTTTCTCTTCTAAATTAACATCTTTTCGCAAACTAAAAACAGATAGTTAGTCGTAGAAAGCTCTTTCCAAAACTCTTTTACTCATCTTTTCGATTTTTAATGTTTTTCTAATTATTATAATAAAGCAGAATATTTTTAAACTTGATTAATAAATTTTTGTTTCTATATTTTATATAGTTAGGTTAGATATATTATTTAGATCCTGGTTTAATTACTTTTTTTAGATTCTTTGTAGATTGGCCTAAAATTTATTATTACAGATGTATTGTACCTCATTTTTTCTATTTGATTTATCATATTTTTATTAAGAGATTTTTTAGTTCTTTTTGATTAGTTATTTTAAAAATTCGCAATATCTATTAAAAAGGTGGTTTTAAACCCTCTTATAGACAAATTTTTTACTTATTTTGTTTCTTCCTAAAATTGTCATTTATTTTTTATCTTTACTTCTTATAAGTTATTTAAAAAACTTTTCAAATCTTTTAAAATTCTATCCCTTTAAGAAAAGGATTTATCCACCCGAAAATCTTTTGTAGCGTATAACTCAAAGCGAAAAAAGGATAATTTTTTCACGATTTCATGGTTTATTTTATTATATCTCCTTTTTTCTTAAGATCTTTTTCATTTAAGTAAATTCTTATAGCATTAAAAATTTTTAAAGCGAATTTTTTCATTTACTCGAAAAGAAGTTCAAAATTAAAAATTGTATTTTTTCCAAAGCATAAACAATAATTTTTTTTCATTTCAATAATAATTTACTTTATCAAAAATATATTTTTAATTCAAGAACAAAACAATTTTGTTAAAAATGATTTAAAATCAAAAAATTTTCCTAACAAAACAAATTTTTTTTTTTACAAAATACAATTTCAACAAAAAAGATTTCCAAATTATATTTTGAATATAAAATTTTTTTTAATTCTTATTTCTTCTCAAAATCTTCTATATTTGGAATTTTTTCTTGAAATTTTATTCCTATTTAGGATTTTTTATCCCGAAATCAAAAAATTAATTCCGTCCCAGAAATCTTTGGTAGTGTAAAACGCTGAGCAAAAAAACAAATTTTTTATTTTCATGAAATCCATGCTCTAAACCTGAAAGATAAATAAAAAAAATACAATCTGAAAATTTTTCCCCAATCGGAAACGAAAAATTTTAAACATAAAATTTAATATTTTATAATTATAATAAATAAATATCTCATAGTTATTAATAATAATCAATATTAAATATAAATAATTAAAAATATTTAAAATACTTAATTAAAATTTATAATCAATAATCAAAATTATAAACTAACTTTTACCTTATAAATAATATTTTAATTGCTTTCACAAAAAAATCTAAAATTTAAACTCAACTTGAAAATTTTACAAAATCTAAAAATAAATCTATAACATTTTATAGAATTAAATTAAATTAAACTAAATTAAATTAAAAATAATATAGTTTGCTTAATAGCTTTGAAAAATTTTATAGAATAAAATTAAACTTAAACTTATTTTACGTCTTCATTTAACAAAACTATATTTAAAATATTTTTAAACATTACCACTTTAAATCAATATACCTCACTAATTTCTATAACCTATATTACTCATCCTTTTTTTAAACCAAGAATATTTAAGAATATACAACCTTTTAATAAATAAATAAAACAAACACTTCATATAGCAAAGAACATTATTACCATTCAACATTCATTTAATGTATAACCAATATCTTATATCTTTAATCGTAAAATTTAATTAAGCCAAATAGCAAGTTACTCAACTCGAAACTCTCCACTTTCTTATCGTCTTGTCATATCCTCCCGATACTAACCATCTATTATCAACACTCAATGCTATAGAATATATTCATCCAATATGCCCTTGTAAAGTCTAGATACACTCACCCTTATCAAAGTTTCAGATCTTGATTGTTTTATCCCATGAGCCAGAAAAGATAACACTTGAATCATCATTTAACTGAATACTTGATATACCTCTTGCATGACCTTAAAGAGTACGAATGCACTAATCAGAAGAGAAATCCCATATCTTAATAGTATTGTCCCAAGAACCCGATATTACATACCTATTATCCTTAGACACTATCACCGATAAAACATAACCTGAATGCCCAGTAAGAGTTCGCACAGGCTGGCCAGTCTAGAAATCCCAAATCTTTATAGTTGTATCATCAGATCCCGATATAATATATCTAGAGTCATAGGAGGTTACTACCGAGTTAACTGTAGAAGTATGCCCAGACAAAGTTCTTTGGAGAGTTTTATTGTGGAAATTTCAGATCCTTATGGTTTCGTCATGAGATCCTGATACTATATAGCTAGAGTCTAGAGAGATTACTACCGAGTAAATAGTAGAATTATACCCTGTTATAGTTCTTATGAGAGCACCAGTCTATAAGTTTCAGATCTTTATCGTGTTGTCATCAGATCCTGATACTATATAGCTAGAGTCTGAGGAGATTACTACCGAGTAAATTGAACCAGTATGTCCCGTTATAGTTCTTTGGAGAGCACCTGTCTGGAAATTCCAAATCTTTATTGAATATTCAGGATATCCTGAACCTGATACAATTAAATTCTGGTCACTTGATATGGCTACCGATAGCACAGGTGAAGTGTGACCAGTAAGGATTTAGTCTAAAAAATATTAAAGAAATACCTTTACTTTGGTCATAACTGATCTTGTTTATTAACTTTTAGTAGCATAAGTTAGGCAGAATTTCATACTTAAAATGAAGTAGAGATATTTTCCCTAAAATGTGGCTTCTCACTCTTAAGAGTTTTCTTAAAAAAATACTTTTAGTAAATTGCTTTTCTTTTATCTCCATTTATTTTTTCTCCATTTTAATTTTATAACTTAATAACTATTTAATTAAAATAACTCAATAAATTTTACTTACTTAATTTCAATACAATTAAACAATTTAATTATTTATTAAGCATACTTATAAATATCTTCTTAAACATTGATTTTTCTATTTTTGTCTTAAAACGAGACAAGATATTAAACTAATAGTACATGCTTTTACAATTTTAATTATTTTATATCTTTTTAATTTTAAATAAAAGGATAATTTATTATATCAAAAGTTTATAACGAAGAATTATATCCTTATTATAATAATTTTAATATGCATTTATTAGTTACTACTTATTTGTACTTTAAATCAAAGACTCCTAATAAGAAAACCTTATTTCTTTATAGACCCTTATAAATGATAAATAAAATATTACAATTTTTTTAAAAGCTACTGCTATTAATTATTATCTTTCACTTACATTTAATTTAAAAAACATTTCTTTAAGCTTTTACTAATTAAAAGAATGAAATAAATCAAGTTTTTTATTAATTAGTTTGAATAAATGTTAAAAAACATCAAATTATTTAAAGCAAAGTATTTAAATTTATAAGATAAAATCTTTTAATTAACCTCTTTCTTACTACTATTTCATTAAAACTTTTTATTTATAAAAGATCTCTCTTAAAATAATAAACTAATATAATTTATTTTAATGTTGATTCTAAGCAAAATATCTAAATGTAATAAATACATTTAATAACTTTCTCTTTTTATAGCAAACTAATATTATATTTATTATTTATGTTATTTTAGTAATTATCATTTCTAATTAATAATACCTAAATTATTCTAGATTATTTAAAGATAAAAGCTTAATTCTATTATTCTATACAAATCTATATTATATTGCTAACACTATTAATACTCTCTTTCTTAAAATTAGTTGTTTGCTATTAAGAAAATTATAAGCTTTTTTAATAAAGAAAGCATATTTTAAATATATTCTATTATTATTTTCTGAATTAATAGAAAGAGTAAACTTAACATAATATGTTTCTTTATAATAAGCATGATATAATATAAGTATTAGATTAGCTAATACAAGTTATTTAAAACTAAAATGATTGTCACAATAAATCTTAGTCTAATTGACTTTAGTCATAAGATTTAAAAAGAATACAGTCTTTAGTAGTAATAAGAAAGGATTTAAATAAACATAAAGAAAGTGAGAAAAAAATTAAACCTAAAAGATAAGAGTTTTAAATCTTAAATTGAAGTTTATTAATTAAAAGATTCAAGACTATCACTTACGAACTAGAATGAAATAGCTGCTAAATTACCATTTTTCTGAATAAATTAAATAATCAATTAGAACAAAAAGGCATGCTTGATATTTAAAAAATATTTAAGCTTTCAAGTAGTTACAGGTTGGATATTTAGCATGGTTTAACAAGTGTTTCTTAATATAAAATAAGATAACAAAAGTTTTAAAGCAGAATTAAATAATTATAGAATTCCAGTGTTTCTAAATAGAAAAAAAGGAAGTCACTAAAATTTAATTAATCAAAGCCATAAATAAAAAAGCTGTGATTAAATGAGAAATGTACATGTCCAAAGGGGTTTTCAAAATGTCTGTTTTGAACTTATAAATCTAAGAATTGTCCTTTTGAAAAAACGAAAAAGTGTAAATCCTTCTAGAACTACAAATATTCAATGGCCTTTATAAAATTTAGATTGAAATATCCATGCAATAGTTTGATATTTAAATTCTCAAAGTAGCATAATTGTACAGACTCTTTAAATTTTTTCATTTTCTTGATTGTCTTAAATCAAAAATTTTTAGATGCGTTTATTTTTTATTTTCTAAGGAATATAAAAAATTGCTGTCTTTTTCTCCAACTTTGCAATATCTTAGATTGAATTTGCTGCTTCATTCACTACATTATTCAATAGGCATAAATTTAAACCCCAAAATTACAACAACATTCATACTTTAGTCTCTTTAAAACATTATCTATCAAATCCTTTAAAACTCTATCTGCTTAACTTCTCTCTTCTTTATTTAGATCATACTACTCTATTTTGATTTTCCTTATATCTCTAAGCTAAAATAAACCTAAAATATTAACTACCATAAAAAAGCTTTAAAGCTAAATTTTATTTTTAAATTAGTTTAATGATACTTATTAACAAATCTCTTGTAAATAAAAGCTTAGAATGAAATATATTGTATATTTAAAGGTTTAATGTATTTTGTTAGTTTATTAAGATACATAAATAAGAAGTATTATACAGAATTAGGCTTTCTTTAATTAAAGATACTGAGTCTAGTAATCTAAATAATTTATTAATTTAACTAGTAATGCTCCAATATAATAAATAATCAATTAAATACTTTAATGGATTGATTAACTTTGAGGCTAGTACTTTGAAGTTGTTTTTTGGTTCGCTTGAACTTGCTTTCTTCTCTAATTATTTCAATTTATTGCTCATTGATATGTAGTTCCTTGCTTTACACTTAGTTTGTCTTTCTTTAACAAAAATTTTAAAGAAGATAAACTGAAATAAATTGAACAAACAACTAAACTATCTTAATTTATTCATGGAAGCAGCAACTTTGAAGATAAATCTACTTCCTAGCCTCAATATTATAAATCTTTTAAAATGAATAATATGAAGTTGTCTATTTTCTTTTACGAAAAGCTTTAAAATAAATCTATCAAATGTTTTTTATTTTAAGCTCCAGATTCCACTTATTAGGTAAGTAAATTATACATATGTTCCTTAATCCTTAATCCTTAAATCTTATAACTTAGATTGATTATTTTTTTGCTTTTTTCTTCCCTTTTAAAGAAAGTTGCTTAGTATTTTTTTACTGCTAGATTAAACTACTCATTGTAGCGTACCCTTTTACAAATCAATTATACAACAGACTGTTTTGGAATTAACCTCCTCTAATTCCAACCTCACCTGAATCCTAATAGTAATGAATGAATTCTAGTATACTGCTTATCTAGAAAAGTTAATATAGAAGTTAACTTACTTGGATGAAGCAATTTCAACTCAACTAGATTTAACTTTCCAAAGTAGACAAAACTAAATACTTTCAGTTTTTTATTACTTTTAATCCTTTAAATATATACTTTAATTAAAATGAAACGAAACAAATTAAATTTTCCTTTGGATTATTAAAAAGGTATAAAGAATGCTATATAGTCTAAGCTATTAAAAGCAATTTCAGTAAGAAGGCTAGCAAAGATGATGAAATATGATCAATAAGTTTACGATATAGTATTTGATGGGAAAAAGGGTTTTATGCTTATGCATTTGAATAGCTTTAATGCATATGATGTCGTTTATTTTTTTAAGTATCATTTTATTATTTTTATTTTAAAGACTTTTTAAATACTTAATACCATAAATTTAACTATTTTCATTAAAAGAAAAAGCTCTAACGAGTATCCGCCTACATTTAGCTTCGAGCAAATAAAATAAAAAAATTTATTAGCGTGGATCCACCTAAATCGGTATATCACTCTATTTATAATCAAATATGAAAATTCAGAAGAAGAAGACTGATTACCTGTGGATCACAAGTTTATTCCTCTCATTGTATGTTATTGGAACTTATAAAAATCAAGAAATATCTAATTAAGAAGATATAAAGTAGATAGCATATAATATCAACTGTTTTAAAGTATCTTCTCCTTGGGCAATGTGACTCATTTATTGGATCGTTGACTTGGCTTCAATATCGTCGCTCACTGCTTTCCTATATATAATTATTAAAGTTTTAGATAAAGATATATCTAACGATAGTTTCAAAAAGTGAATAAAGTCTATTTCAGTCAATATGTTGGTTTTATCTTTGATGCAAACGTTCATCAATTGGACTATCTTATAGGACATAACGAAAGTCACTACGGGTCGCACATATTTTTAGTCTGTCATTCGTATTCTCTGTTATGGATGCTAGGTTTTGAACTTTGGTGGTATACATAGCATAGAGCATCACATAATATCAAATTTTTAAATCGTTACGAGCATTCATTTAATCACTAATGGTAAAAACCTGAAGATAAGATTGGAATAACTAATTTTGCATTCGATCACATAGTAGAAATTTATGTTTCTATGTCAACTTTATTCTACCCTACACTAATATTTCCTATTAACTACAAAGTATTTATATCATTAAGTTATATGATGGTTGCCGTAATGTCACATTGGGATAAGTTCCAATACAAATATCATCTCGATCATCTTTATAAGATTATAGCTAACTATGGAACACTAATACCAATCTTCGACAAATTTTTTGGAACATATTACAGTCAAGAGAAAAAAGAGCACGACAAATGATAACTCTTTATAAAATCTTATTTAAAAATAAACGCTTTTTATTTTCCTTTATTTTAACTTTTATTTTACTTTATTTTTCTCTTAAAATGTGAAATTTCTCTAAACCTGTTTCATCTGGGAAATTAGATAAAGAGAATCGTTTTTAAATTTTAGATATGTAGCGAGGCGTCATCTATTTTAAAAAATTATGAAAGAAAGTAGTGATACCAGCTGGGATTAATTTCGGTAAAAACGGAAAAGAGTTTTAAGAAAATACATTTATAAAATTTGAGGTTGTTATAGATATGAAAAATATCAAAGAGGCAACACAAGTATGTGCATTTAAAAAATGGATATTTTTATCTTTAGTTGATTAAAAATAGTATGACAAGATATGAAATAATATTATAATTAGTCGTTTTACTACTGAAGCACATAAATTTACAGTTTGTTTAGTTGTGGTATATTGTAATTTGATTATTACATAAACTAAAATGCTAGTGATATGCAATTATATATGAGTTGAACGATGTGATAATCGAATTACTATATAAAAGCATTGCAATGATTGAAATATCAGAAATATCTGAGATATGAAAAATCGAAAGAGTAGCTACTTTTAAATCATTGATTGATTTAAAAAATAACAACAGAAAAAACAAAGGTAAGGAAAATGTTTACTCTATGCTAGGTAAAGTTAAAAAAATAAATAGTTGTACCAATTTAAATATCTTAGTCGTAATTTCGATCTATATAACAGAGATCTTAAATTATGAATATCTTGACTTTTAATTTATATAAAATAGACCTTATGTATCTCAGCTTATTAAAATTGCTTGATTGCTTGATTGCTTATTTATTTACTTTTTTTGATTAAGATACTACTTAATTCCTTAAAGCAACATTCAAATTTTTGAATAATTTTTTTCATATTCCCTTAGTTTAATCACAGCTCATACTATCTGAGACCTTTGAAATTATTTTCTTCTAAAAATTATCGATTCCTTCAGACAATATTTTTATTTTGACTTTTATTTTTATATCACAATTACTTTACTTTGCTATCCTGTATTACCAAAAAATATAAGCTTTCTTATCGAATATCGATATTTTATTTTATGATTTTCGTATGATTATAAACGTTTTAAGTAAAAACTCCTCATTACTATTTCTTGTTAGTGCAATTTTTTTTAACTATGACTGAATATGAAAAGCTTTTTAGTTTAATATCTCTTTCATTTACTAAATTTCCTATTTGTTTCGGAAAATAAAAATGTTCGAATATCTTTTTTAGTAGATTGTTAATTCACTAAATTTTTATAGCATAAATCACCCAGTTTCTTCTTATCTTTGAATTTAGATACTGTTTAATTTAAATCTGAGAATACTTCTAGCAAATTTTAGTATTTAATTTTGTAATAATTCAAATTTTATCTTATAGGGCTGTAATTATAACTCTCTATTTCAATATAAAATGGAACTATAAATGAAAAGAAAATTAAAGGTATAATATAAGACTTTTTGCAAAAATAAATAAAAATAAAAATACAAAATTAAATTTTTGACGTTCTTGGAGATATTTCAACTTTTTTCTCGCCAACATTTAGATTGATCTAGAAGCATAAAATAAAAATTTGAAAATCTCTACAACTCTTCTCCTTGCCATGCTTGTTGTCCTTGAATTCTTAAATCACCTAGATACTAGATATATTTTTTCTTGCAAATTTAACATATTTGTTACTATATAGTCTTTCTCCTTATAGTTTTAATTGCTATTATATCTTCTTTTATTTTTCCAAATACTTCTACTAGTTTTAATATTCTTTCTTGAAATTGAGAAACTTCTAGCAGTTTTTTCACAGATATATTTGAGAATTACAGTATTAACATCTTTTTACTTGTCTTTTAGTTGAAATCTAGAGCTATTTTCATCTTCAATTATTATTAGATTATTTCTTATTCTTTCAGTTTCATTTAACGGAACAATTTGACCTGATTTCTAATATTTTTCTAACTTGTTAATCAGCTCTTTCTACTTCTGTTGCTAGTTTTGAGTTTAACTGTTCTAGTCTTGCTAAATATTTCAAAATACGTTAACGTCTCTTTCTTAGGCCTTTGATTTGATTCTATCCTCTTTACAAGTCAATTTTTCATAAACTTATTATTGTCTTTCTTTAATTTTTTGACTACTTCCTAGAGGCTCAGCAGCACTTTGATCAACTAATTATAGCTTATTTATTATTATGTGGTGACATTTAAAATTCTAAGTTCATTTTATTTTTAGTCTATTTCCTAGGCTTTTCTTCAGAAATGGGAAACTCATCCTGATGAGCGACTTTTTGGCTCCCTTATCCTGGTCCTAATCTTTCTAAGATGTCGTTAACTCATGCTTTTTTGAAGCCGTAAAGAATCCTTGTTTTAACCTGACATTTTTTTTTACGCAAAGTAAAGAGATGGAAAATTTTTATGTAATCGAGATAAGCAAAAGTTTTATAAGCGAAGTTGAAGGAACTTTTAATTTTGAAAGTTATATAAGTTTGTTTCATCTTTAAGAAGCATAAATATATTTAATATTTACACAATAAGATTTTCTGTGACTCTTAACTTTATAAAAAAATTTAATTTAACAGTCTTAGAAGAGAGCTTCATAACTTACTTCCATTTGATCCTACTCTCTCCTAAACTAAAAGAATTGCGTAGAATTTCATAACATTTCAATGGTGCGTAACTCTTTAATAAAGATTTTTAAAGCTAAAAAAATTATTACTGAAGTCTTCCAGAGGGCTAGCATTCTCTTATGAGTCTTGTCTTCTATAGGACCGTGATTGGAATGCTACCTTAATCTTAGTATCTGGCATCTTTCAACATTAACACTACTTGATGTCTTTTCAGTCTTGTCTTCTCTTAACTTCTACCAAAATTCTTGTTCAGTTCTTCGCCCATGGGGTATTTCCTGATCTCAAAATTTTAGTCAATCTCAGTTATGGGGTTGATCCTCCTGATTTAAAATAAATAATATATAATAAATGAATATAAGATAAAATATTTTAACAATAATGTATTTAAATTTAAATTTTTACAAAAATATGAAAATTCTATTTTTAATTTTTAAATAAATAAAGAAAAAGCATACTAGTTTTTATATAAGTCTAATTTTCTCAATTAATTTACCAAAGTTTGTTTAAATCTTAAGTTTAAAAATTTTAGCATCTATCGAATACATATTTTTATGTAAAAATAAAGACTTTTAATAATTTAAAAAATGTATTTGAGATTAAATTAATTAAACGACTAAATTATTTTTTTTTTTATTATTTCTTTAAAAACATGAGTATGAAAAAAAGTTGACAATTATACAATAAAATAAACTTATATAATCTAAGTTTATCTCATTTACTTTGGTTAATTTATCTCTATTTTTCTATATAAATAAATAAATTTAATTTTAGAGCACGTAGCACCTCGTTGGTGCACAACTTTTCAATATTAATATAAAAATGTTCTCATTATTCATGTTATTCATTCTATTCATTCAGTAAATCACATCAGCTTTTCCAAGTGGAAAATCGACTTATTATTAATAAAAAAAATGGAAAATTACTAGTAAAAATCTCTTCTCAAAAGGAATCATCTTAGTCAAGTTATGATTAATAAAAAAATACTTTAAAAACTCCAAGTCATGCAATTAGAAAATTTTAAGCATTTAAGAACTGTACAAAAAATTGAAAGAAAAAATGAAAACCTAATGATTAATTCATAAGAGAAAACATTGAAAATAAAAAGCTAGGAATTATCAGAATAGAATAATTAGAAACAAAATTTAATCAATTCGCAGAGTTAACTGAAAGCATATTACTGCAAAAAATGTAGATGAATGATCCGATTGATGTAAAGCGTCAGCCTACAACAAATTATATTCCCGATTGGAAAATAATAAGATGTTGATATTGCAAGCGACCAGGGCACAAAGTTAGAAGCTGCTTACAATTCTAATGGAAATAAAAGAAAAAAGTAGAGAACTAATGGGAAAATATTTTCAGAATCTATTGCAATCGATAAGGTAAATTATAAAGGAAAAAATACCACAGCTAAACAAAGAAGCAGTAAGCCTTAAAATCTTATGATTTTATTTTTGATGTCTATTAATTTCTTTTTGATTTATGACTTTAAATTTCTTATTTGGAAATTATAATTGTTATTCTTATTTACTTGATAAGTCTCAAATCCTTATTTTGGGATAGTTTTTCATCAATTTAGATGGAGTTAAGACTTTAGTGAAGTTTAGAAGGTATCCAAACATTTATTGTTCCCAATTAAGTCTTTTATTTCTTTAATTTAAATGAAATAGGAAGCTTTCTTTTATTTTATAAAGATTTATATTAAATTAAAGATATTAAATTAAAGTATATATTAATAGAAATACTTTTAGCTAAGAAGTCTTCTACTATTATTATTTTTCTTATTCTTAAAATTATACTAATTCCCTTTATCTAAACTTGAGTCCTATTATTATTATTTTAATCCACTTCTTATTTTTAAATAAGATGATACTATGATTTTTCTCTAATGCTTTATAGCTAAAAGATTAAAATTTAAATATTATTAAAAGATAACCAAGCAAACTAATGTTCTTTTACTAAATAATTCAATGAATGTTAAAAGTATTAGAAAAATCAAGTTCACTTGAAGGCTTAAATCATTATTTCAAATCTATAACTTGTTCCTAAACTCTTCTTTTTTCACTTCTATTCCCTTTTAGTTATTTTTGTTTTTTGGAGTTCTTGATGTTCCAGACAATGGAGAATTGACTTCTATAAAATCCTTGAATTTAAATTAAAAATTTCAGCTAAACTCTTTAATTAAATTCAATTATTTTAAACATCTTATTTGGAATCTTCTTTTCTGCTTAAAAATTATCTCTTTAGGTTAAGTCCTAGTATTTTTAAGAATTTATATCTCAGCATGATACCATTTAAGAATTTTCAGTGGAGCATGAAATTTACACCTTTAAGTTTTATTATTATTAGGTTATAATTATACATATTAGTGATATTAAAGTGTTCTTATATTAGTCTTCATTTGTTACTTCTAATATTTATATTATTCTATCAAGAACTAAATCTCTTCCTCAATCTTGCAAGTTAACTGTTCACAACTTGTTTATGATTAATATCACAAAAATAGAAGGCTTTACTGATTCTATAAATAATCTATAATAACATTTAATCTCTAGAGCTAATACAATTGTTTAGTAACTTTTATTAAGTTGATAATGATTTACTTGCTTCAATAAATTAAGGATTAGCTTTTCTTCTTTTAATAAATTTAATTTAAAAATTAATAAAATATAAGTGTCTATTTATTAAAATAGAGTCAAGAAAAGAGCTCATTAATAACCCTTCATTACAGTTAAGTCTTAAATTATTAAAAATTAATAAAGTAATTTTAGTTTTTTTAGTAAACAGAACATAGATAGTCCAAGACTCCAATTATAAAAAAAATTAGCCTGAATATTTACCTATACAGCTAAACATTCCTATAGAAATATCTCATTGGAGATTAGATGAGAAGTAAAATTTATAAAAAACGGAATTGTATAAAAAATGTAATAATATGAAAAACAATCTATATTGCAAGAGGCTTAAAATAATAAAAGAGTAAGTATTTGTAAATTTAGAAAAAATTAGAAGCATAAAGCTAATTAGAATCTTAATTAGTAAGATAATAAGACTAATTAGTTCATCAATTGAAGAAAGTTTTAATAAAGAAAGCAAAATTTATAATAAATCAGAGGAAGATTAATTATTAAAGAAATTTAAGAAAATAAGCTAATTCCTATAAGTACTAAAAGATAATAGCCTGCTTATATAAATTAGTCTTCATTGATCCGTAAATATTATATCCTAAGATCTATTCTTAGATATTATATTTCTCAGCTGTTGGAATTTTTGAATGCAAAAATTATAAAGTTAAGAAATATAAGAACTTTGAAAATGTACAAATTTAATTGAGAAACACTAAAAAATAAAAAAATATGCAATTAATTTTGCTAGAATAATTAAAGGCAAAAAAATAAATTAAAATTTAGGCTTGAAAAAACTCTAAAGGCTTAAATAAGCCAAAGCACGCACTCAAAATTATCATAACATCTTTATAAATTGCAATTAGAGATCTAATTCTTGTTCTTTTAAGTTTTGTTCGAATTTCTACAGTGATATATCGAATGTAAGTTCTACTCATTAGAAGCAAGTATTGCTTGAATTTATGGTTATTCAACTTTTTTTCTAGTTTTCTTTTCATAGTTATGTTTATATTCAGCATTCATTATATTTCTTTTTCTTTTAGCGCTGATATCTAGCAGAAAAATTACACAAAATAACTTTATCTATATATTTAGGCCTTCTTTTAATTTTATAGCATCTCAGTTTTTTTCTTAAATTTATCTTTTATTATTGTTGTTTCTCTCATTTTATCTTTTGTTTTATTCTATTTATCTTTCCTAAAATTGTTTTATGTAATAGCTATTTCATACAATTTTTCAGCTTTTGAAGGTAAATTTCATCAAAATTGCAATCTAAAATTCCAGTTTTAACTTAAATATAATTTACTTAGTTATAAATTTTCTAGGTTTAATTTATTTTGGTTGATTTAATGAAGTTCTTATTTTATTAGATTATAGATTTTCATTAGCTTTTATCATATTAGTCTTGTTAGCCTTATCTTGAATAATACTTAACTAACTTCAATTTTATTGTTTAACAGCAACATCTAGCATGATTAAAAATGAGATCCTTAATTATATAGTAAAATAGCTTATTAATAGAATAAATTTTTAGTCTTAGTTAAAGAAATGCAAAGTGAGTTAAAGCTAAAGGCTTAATATTAAAAGATATAGTAAATTTAGTATAAATAAGTAATTTTTAAAGGTTTAGTTTATAGTTATTATATAAGGAAGGCTGTTTTTAGTTGTTAGAAACTTAATTTTAGTTGATCGATTTTATAATGGTAATTGATGTGAGTATCTGAGTAATATAAATGAGATAATGTAATCTAATACAATTTAAATAAAGATAAGTGGTTAAAATAAGATAATAATTTTAGCTTATGCTTGGCTTTTAATTAAGCATAATATAATTAATTAATTAATTTAAAAATTTTTGTTACGCTAAATTTGAGTTCTTAATTCATTTTCACTATCCGTTAATCTTTTTTTCACTTATCTTAGATTAAATTCAACTTTTCTCTAAAATTCCTCTTGCTCTCCCTTGCTTAGTTTCTATTTTCTTTGTTTAGTTAATTCATTATATAATAACATATGTTCATTAGATCCCAAAACAATATTTACTGATTACTTTTTAATATGATAAAATTCTTTCAATGTATCTTTTCTTCCTTTTTTCTAATATTTCTTTAATGTAATCTTTTACTATAAAATCTATTTATTAACACAGTATTTCTTATCGATTACGTATTCATTATTCAAATTTGTGACTGCCTTATATTATGTTATTAGTTCAAAGTTTGGTAGATCTACGTGTTCTAGCCTGTTATTGAGGTAAATGATATACAACTAAGATTTACATCTTTCTCTTTCTTCCATATATTATTCATATGTACTTATGATATTAGTTTCGTCTTATACTCCAGTATTGCAGAATTTACAAATTATGATGGGCTATAAAGCAAAACATAGAGAATTGTTGATTAGGAACAAAAAGATATAGAATAATAGTAGATTAATAAAATTTGCTAAGAGTAAATAATAATCTGCTATTTTAGTTTTAAATAGCTTATACTAGCTAATCTAATACTTATATTATCTCATACTACAAAGAAACATATTATATTAAGTTTACTCTTTCTATTAATTCAGAAAATAGTAATAGAAGATATTAAAAATATGTTTTCTTTCTTGAAAGCTTATAATTTTCTTAATAGCAAACAACTTATTTTAAGAAAGAGAGTATTAATAGAGGTAGCAATATAATATAGATTTGTATAGAATAATAGAATTAAATTTTTATCTTTAAATAATCTAGAATAATTTAGGTATTATTAATTAGAAATGATAATTACAAAAATAACATAAATAATAAATATAATATTAGTTTGCTATAAAAAGGGAAAGTTATCTAAATCTATTTATTACATTTAGATATTTTGCTTAGAATCAACATTAAAAGTAATAAATTATATTAGTTTATTATTTTAAGAGAGACCTTTATAAATAAAAAGTTTTAATGAAATAGTAGTAAGAAAGTGGACGATTAAAATATTTTATCTTATAAATTCTAAAAATACTTTTTTTTAATAATTTTGATGTTTCTTAATATTTATTCAAACTAATTAATAAGAAACTTATTTTATTTCATTTATTTAATTAGTAAAAAGCTTAAAGAAATCGTTTTTTGATTAAATGTAAGTGAAAAACAATAATTAATAACAATAGCCTTAAAAAAATGGCAATATTTTATTTATCATTTAAAAGGTCTACAACGAAATAAGGTTTTCTTATTAAGAGTCTTTTATTTAAAGTACAAATAAGTAGTAACTAATAAATGCATATTAAAGTTATTATAATAAGGATACAATTCTTCGTTATAAAACTTTTGATATAATAGATTATCATTTTATTTAAAAGTAAAAGGATATAAAATAATTAAAATTGTAAAAGCTTGTATTCTATTAGTTTAATATCTTGTCTTGTTTTAAGACAAAAATAGAAAAATCAATGTTTAAGAAGATATTTATAAGTATGTTTAATAAATAATTTAATTGTTTAATTGTATTTAAATTAAGTCAGTAAAATTAATTGAGTTATTTTAATTAAAAATTTATGGAAGTAAGTTATAAAAATTAAAATGGAGAAAAAAGAAAAGCAATTTACTAAAAGTATTTTTTTAAGAAAACTCTTAAGAGCGAGAAACCACATTTTAGGGAAAATATCTCTACTTCATTTTAAGTATGAAATTCTGCCTAACTTATGCTACTAAAAGTTAATAAATAAGATCAGTTATGACCAAAGTAAAGGTATTTCTTTAATATTTTTTAGACTATATCATTACTGGTCACACTTAACCTGTTAGATCGGTATCCATATCAAGTGATCTGAAATGAATTGTATCAGGTTCAGCATATCCTGAAAATTCGATAAAGATCTGGAATTTCCACAATGGTGCTCTAAAAAGAACTTTAACGGGACATACTTCTCCTATTACTTCGATAGTAATCTCCACGGACTCTAGCTATATTGTATCGGGATCTTATGACAAAACCATAAAGATCTGAAATTTCCACAACGGAACTCTCCAAAGAACTTTGTCGGGACATACTGATTGAGTTTGATCGGTAATAATCTCCTATGGCTCTAGATATATTATATCGGCATCTGGTGATACAACTATAAAGATCTGAGATTTCTAGACTGGTCAGCTTGTGCGAAATCTTACTGGGCATTCTTACTCAGTTTTATCGGTGATAGTGTCTAAGGATAATAGATATATAATATCTGGCTCTGGTGACAAGACAATTAAGATATGGGACTTCTCTTCTGGTTAGTGTATTCGTACTTTTCAAGGTCACTCAAGTTCTGTATCAAGTATTCAGTTAAGTGTTGATTCAAGTGTAATATTTTCTAGTTCAAGGGATAAAACAATCAAGATTTGGAATTTTGATAAGGGTGAGTGTATATAGACTTTGCAAGGGCATACATCGTATATATATTCTATAGCATTGAGTGTTGATAATAGATGGTTGGTATCGGGAGCTGAGGACAAGGCGATAAGAAAATGGAGGATTTCGAGTTGAGTAACTTGCTATTTGACTTAATTAAATTTTACGATTAAAGATATAAGATATTGGTTCGGCATTTAAATGAATGTTGAATGATAACTATGTTTGTGTTTATATGAAGTGTTTGCTTTATATATTTATTAAAAGGTTGTATATTCTTAAATATTCTTGGTTTAAAAAAAGGTCGAGTAATATAGGTTATAGAAATTAGTGAGGTATGTGATTTAAAGTGGTAATGTTTAAAAATATTTTTAATATAATTTTGTTAAATGAAGACGGTTAATAAGTTTAAGTTTAATTTTATGCTATAAAATTTTATAGATTTATTTTTAAATTTTGTAAAAATTTCAAGTTGAGTATAAATTTTCATTTTTTTTGAAGTAGTTAAAATATTATTTATAAGGTTAAAGTTGGTTTATAATCTTGATTATAATTTAAAATTTAATTAAGTATTTTATTTATTTTATTTTATTTTAAATTAATTTTGTTTTTTATTATTTATTTTTTAATTAATTAATTTCAACTGCAAAAGTTTTTTGGACCGGAAACTCCTTTCCGATTGCACGACACGACGCTCTCTTTTTATGGAATAACGGGGATATCCTGTTGTGCTCCAGGCACAGCTGCTAGGGAGCTCCATCGCTATGAGCAGCCAGGTTTCAAGCCCCTACCAAGAGCGGATAATCTCAAAGACAGTGTTCCTTTCAGAAAATGACTCTGATTAGGGACTTTCTCAGCGACAGGAAAGGAACTTGTTCCTAGCCATAAAACCAGAAAGTGTTGTCACGAAGGTCATTCTCAGCTCCCACCATCTTTTCAATTATTATTATTTATTTTTTATGATTGATATTTATTATTGCTTATTATTATTTATTAATTATAATTAATTATAATTAATTATTATTTATTATTATTAATTATTATTATAAAATTTTAATATTTAAGTTTAATATTTTTCGTTTCCGATTGGAAAATTAATTTTTCTGATGGTAAGTTTTTATTTTTCAATTTTAGAGTATGGATTTCATGAAAATAAAAAAAATTTTTTTGCTCAGCATTTTACATTAGAGGAAATTTTCGAACGGAATAAATTTTTTTATTTCGAGATGAAAAATGTTAAAAGGGAATAAAATTTCAAAAAAATTCCAAATATAATAGATTTTTGAAAAAATAGGAATTTAAAAAATTTTGTAGTATAATTAGAATTTGTAAGTTTTTTTTGTTAAAATGGTATTTTGTAAAAATGAAAAAAACTTATTTTTGTTTTAAGAAAAATTTTTGATTTGAAAAAATTTGAATCATTTTTTATTTCTTTTTTATTTCAATAAAAAAAATTTGATAATTTTAATTTTTTTGAAATGATTAAAAACAAAGATTATTGTTTAAGTTTTGATAAAAATGCATTTTTTTGACTTGGATGTAAAATTTTTTAAATTTTAATTTCTTTTCGAGTAAATGAAAAAACTAGTGATAAAATTTTTAAATTTTATTAGAATTTACTTAATAAAATAGGATCTCAATTAAAAAGGAGAGAAAATAAAATAAAGAATGAAATTGTGAACAATTATTCTTTATTTTTTAGCTTTGAGTCTTACACTACAGAAGATTTTCGGGATGGATAAATTAAAAAAAGGGTTAGAGTTTTGAAAGATATAAAAATTTTTAGCAATATTTTTCAAATTATGATATCAAAGATTAAGCTTATGAACTTTTTAACACATTGCTAAATAAGTTTGATGAGAATCCACATATACTGACGGGAGAATTCAATATCCGTTTATAAGGTTTTGTAGACAATCCTGAAAATAATTTTATAATACATATAGATTATAAGAATTTCTCCTATTAAATGATCTTGAAATAATGAATGATAGTAACGTTAATACATGTATACAAAAGAAACTGTATAATCGTATTGTAATGATTATATCATTATAAGCACCAATTTAAAGTAAAAAAAATGGAAAATACTTAAAATTCAACAGTTTTAACTTGCGACTCTTCTATAATTAATTATAATGAAGATGTAAACTCATAGATCAAGAACAGGCAGGTGCATAAAAACCTCCAAATAAAAGAATTGGAGTTGATACAAATCAAATAAGTAAACATATAATGGATTTATTTAGAAAATTACTAAATATCTGTAGTCAAAAACTAGAAAATAAATTCCTACGCATTCCAATGAAATCGCTTCGAAATTCTCTTCATCGTGGACATCAATTTTAGCATCTATTGAAAGAAAAATAAACCTATAGGTAGAAAACTAGTTTAAACGCCTAAAATATTACCGCCGAAGATGCAAAAAGATCATCCAAAAAATCTTAGCAAAATTAAGATATTATCTAAGATACTCCGATCTCTTAAGATAAGCTTTCAAATCTGAATTAAATTTAAATAAAAATATCCCTTTTACAATATAAAAAAATACATAAACTTAAGATTTATTTTTGAATAACAGTAATCAGAAATTCGATTAAATTGAATGTAATAAAAACAGTTAAAATTAAGACAATAATATTAATTCAGTAAATTCAAAGTATCACTATTTATCTGATCTTTAGAATTAAAATAAAAAACTATAATAAAATGGTGGCCCGATAAATGCAATTCAAAATTAAGTAATTAATAATTCGTTTAATGAAATTTAATTTTTTTTAGGTATAAAAATACTTAAATAGGATATATAAAGACTAATCGATAAGAACTTTTTATTAAATGAAAAGTTAGATAGTACATAAACAAAATACGAACTAGAAAAATAAACCTTGATAAATAACTAAGAATCATCAAAAGCATATTATAAAACATATATTAATAAAATTAATTAGAAATACAAAAAAATAAAAATAGTTACTAAAATTTGACTTATAATATTATTAGGAAAAGCTGTTGAAAAAATAATTAAATATTATAACAGATAAAAAATAACCTATTTTAATTTTAAAGTAAAAGATTAAACTGAACAATTTCATTAGATAATGTTACTTATAAATAATATCTTTCTTTAGTAGAGCATAATTAATAACTACATTATAAAAATTTTCAATAAAAATTTGAGAGGAATTAGTTTTCATTTTAATCCAAATATTAAATAATAGTTTAAGAATAATCAGCATAAACAACTTATGTCAATTCTAAAGAGATAACTATTTAAACAGATTTTATAATAAAATGTATTGAATAAAGAACTTAAACTAACAATAGAGTTTTTATAAATTAAGAAGCGTAAACGTAATAGATAAAATTAGAAATGGATCAAACATAAACTGAAGAATCATTATTATATTCAAAATAGGAATATTTAAAATAATAAATTTCATTCTAATAATAGTAATTTTCTGGATAACAACACATTTGGTAACTACTTTAAGAAGTTTGATAATCAAAGACTAATATTGAACTTGAATTAAACTATATTTTTAATTATAATTAATATCTGAAATCTTAAAATTAAAAAATAACTGATTAAGTATAAATATTATAAAGCTAACTTTAAACTTTAAACTTTGAATGAGAAAAGAAATATTCTCAGAAATCCGATTTATGTAATAATCTTTAATAGAATCTATTAATTAAAGAATTGGATTATTAAAGCATATTAAGTTCATTACATTTGTATAAAAATAAGTATATCCAAGAATTTAAAGATGCTTTCAGATAAACAAAAATGCCTTAATTATAGAATGATTACACACAGGTCGAAATTTAATCAAGTGATTAAAAATTCAAACAATTATTTTGACTTTAGATACGGCTACTGGAACAGACCTACTACATTTGGATTAAATTTCCTAGTGAAACTTTATTGATTCTAATACATAATAAATAATATGATAAACTAAATGAGCAACTAATCAATTAAATCAAAGCTTTTGATAAAGTTGCATTAAAAAATGTACTTTAATGGAAAATCTGAAATAGAACCAAATTTTAAAGTAGTAAATTTCTTCCAATTTAACATTTTATCCATAAAATTCTGTGAATAATCTTTTTAGATTTTCAACAACTCTCATTCATAAAATCTAAAATAGGATACTTAAGAAATTCTTTCGAATAAGATTCTATAAATTAATTAAAGAGAAAATATCCAGATCCATATTTTCCATCTACTAAATAACATATCAATAAAATGGAACAAAATTAGGCTTTTATAAAAAATTACAATGTTAATTCAAAATAACTAAGAGACTTTATATTATCTAACTTTTGAAGAAGAACTATCTTCTAAACTATAATTTAAAACAGATACCTTGTACTTGACTAAGAACTTGATAAAGGATAGACTGACAGTCAAGTAGTTAAAATTAATATTGATAAGAGATTATTAAAGATATATAGCAGAAAATATCTCTATATTATAATTTAGTTTTATGACTAAAATAAATAACATTAAAAAAATAGGTTCATCTTGAAATCAGTGGACAAAAAAAGAAATTTTAATTTATGAACCTGGGTGGAAAGCCGGCTCTTAACTAAATCAACAAGGAAAACAAATTATTTTAGATCAAAATAATCACTAAAAAAGAAGTAGCATCAATCAAATTAAGATTGGATATGTCAACATAAATGGATTAGCAAGTAAACTATATAAAGTAGAAGAATTTATAAGAGAAAATAGTATTGACATTTTTTCAATTAATGAAACTTGGTAAAAACAAGATTTTATCCAATATTAGTATAAGGTTATAGGACTTATTACAAAAATTCAGGAAAAGGAGGAGTGTATGTCTAGTTATTAAAGAAGAACTCAGTAGTACTGAAGAAACTAATATAATTGGTGTATCCTAGAATCGATTTATCATAGCCAAACTAGATAATATATTTATTACGTCCTGCTACATGCCAGATAATAGCAAAAATGAGAACATAAAAGACCAAACATATGACTATATTAATTTGCTACTTAATCAATTCCCAAATAACCCACATATTCTAATAGGAGGTTTCAATGCTCCCCTATAAGATTATGGAGATAATCCTAATAATGACTATGATAATACAAACAGATTCCCGGAACTTCTTATTCAGAAGTATCTTGAAATAATAAATAATATGAACAGCAACACTTGCATACATAAAGGAACATATTTTATGTATTGCAATGACTATATTGCAATAAACAATCACCTGAATATTAATCAATTTGAAAACTTCTAGGTTCATTATAACTAACTATTTACTGATCACATACCAATTACGGTAAATTTTCTCTTTAACACAATTCTCTATTCGAACATAATTACCTAAAAAAAATATAAAATTAACAGACTGCAAGACCCTATTGACAGATAAAAATATTAAGAATCTTTTTTTGAAACTTATAATGAATTTTTCAAATTGATAGGAATAATTTAGAGGATTAATACTCATGTATTAAGATAATGCAGATGAAATATTAGGTTCATTTATTCCAGACTCTAAATATAATAAACTTACAAAAGACCTCATAAAGAAGTATATTGAAGTTAAAAGAGCTAATTAAGTATATAAAGAAACTCACGTGTAGTTTGGAAGAATTAATTAATAAGTAATTCCCTTTTTAAGAACAATTGGTAAGAAGGATATTAATATAGAGATTAAGTAATAAGACTATCTGAATGTTACGAAATAGATATTAATAATTAGGAATATAATAGTAGCTTAATACTTTTACAAAATATATTAAAAGTAAGATTCAACATAAATTTTATGAAGTAACTATTAAAAGACTAAAAAGGATACCACTGTAAAGTTATTTATAGAATAATTAGAATAATAATAATAATTCCCGTAAATTACCTATCCAAAACTAAATAAATAGTATCGAATAGAAATAATTAGTATATACAAACTCAGAACCTAAAATTACAACTTTCGCAAGGATCTTTAAGATAGACATTATTTAGTTGAGAATTCCCATTGTATGTATGGAGATTTTATAAATTTGAACATATTCTGGAATGCGATTGCTATATAGATATGCGAGAATGGTTAATAGCAAAAATTGGAAAATGCGAAATTAGAAAATTAATAACCTATGACCAAATTATATCAATTAATTTCCAAAAAACAAATATGAATACATTGATCTGCAAATTAAAATTTTCCATAGGATGTTACTTAAAAGGAGATTAGAATTATTCGAATTAAAAAAAAACTTATAATAAGAAAGTTCTGAGACTAAGGGTAAAGAAGCGAAAGAGCAAGATAAAGATGAAGAGAATAATGAAAATAAGGAAGGAAAAGAAGAACAAGAAGAACAAGAAGAACAAGAAGAACAAGAAGAACAAGAAGAACAAGAAGAATAAGAAGAACAAGAAGAACAAGAAGAACAAGAAGAACAAGAAGAACAAGAAGAACAAGAAGAACAAGAAGAACAAGAAGAACAAGAAGAACAAGAAGAACAAGAAGAACAAGAAGAACAAGAAGAACAAGAAGAACAAGAAGAACAAGAAGAACAAGAAGAACAAGAAGAACAAGAAGAACAAGAAGAACAAGAAGAACAAGAAGAACAAGAAGAACAAGAAGAACAAGAAGAACAAGAAGAGTAAGTGGAAGATTAGAATGAATAAACTGATAACGAAGATAATAAAGCCGAAGAAGAAGATGAATTAGAAAGTGTTTGAGTTGAAAAATTAAAAAAAACATTATAACATCTTTAATTGAAGGAAGTAATTCCAACAATGAAAAGATGTCTCAAGACTCTTTTAGTTAAATTTAAATTTAAATTTAAGAACAACATGTGTAAGTAAAATATTTAGATTAGCTATCTATAAGTCATTAAATATTGTACTAGTGTTGGGAATACTAGTTGATTTTTACCTTTCATTATAATATCAGCAATTCTAGCTCCAATTTAACAAAAATAATTCTACTTAGTAAAAAGAAAAAAATTGCACCATTTAATCTTTATTCTTAAAATCAGAGCAAAGAAATAAATCTGATGTAAGATAACTATTTTTTTTTAATTTAGAATTGTCAAGATAATCAAAACCTTGCCTACTTATGAATAATTGCAAATAGATATTATAATTGATGATTTCAAAGAGTTTAATAAGCTTAGCAATATTAAAAAAAAAATGTATTCTAAGAATGCCTTTAAAGAGTGCAGTCATGTCAACAGCAAAGAGATTTGCTGATTTAATAAGAAATATATAAAATATTTTCTCTTTAATAATATACACTAAATACAATAGACATCTAATTTAAGAAACTATTTCAATCTAAAAACTAATTACTTAAGCTTATAATTTTTAATATGAACTGAATCATCAATATATCAAAACTCAATTCAATAAACTTTGCTTAAGTAGATAGGAATTTGATACGTTTGAGCACATTTTCAAGCATAATCTTTTTACAGATATTTTAAAAATTTGTAATAAACTTAAAATAATTAATGGAAAATAGTGCAAAAGATTTACTTTATATGACTAAAACTATATTAATAAATAGTTTACAAAAGATAAGATAATTAAATTAGATAAGTACATAAAAATATTTCATCAATATTATATAGAAGACCATTAGAGATTTTTAAGAACTAGAGTGAAAAGAAAATAGATTATATTAAAAACCCATAAACAGATTTAAGGAGCTGAAAAATTCTTTATCAAGATGAGAGTGAAAGAGAACCATAAATGAAATATACAAACTTTTAAATTTAGCGTAAAAGAAATAAGAATTTCAGTTTTAAAGGAAGTATGAAGAGCTTTGAGATAAAGAGTTAAAGAAGTTTGAGTAAGTAAAAGTTAATTTAGCACATGGTTAAATGCCAATAATTATACAATTATATCTCAATATTGAAAATATTTAAACTCTTATAGTTTATTATTATAAATTATTATTTAAATTTTTAAATAGTGAATAAGACTTTTTAAATTATTAATTTTTAAAAATTAAAATGAATTATTTTAATAATTATCATTTATTTTATTATTTTAAGCTAAAATATGAAAATTTTCTAATATAATTGTTGATATATATATAAATAATAAAAATGATAGGATAAATAAAATTTAATCTTTTAGCGTTTATAATATTAAAGGATAGTTTTAGTTAAAATATATTTTTAAATAAAAGAAATAAAGTAATTTAATTATAGTTAAATATTTAAGTAAGTATAATTTTCTTATTATTAGCAAATTAATAATAATGGCTTATATTTAAATTTCTTTATCTGGCAATGATAAAATAATTAATTTTACATAATTATAATAAGTTTAATTAATTTTGATATATAAATTAATAATTTATACTTAACTTTAAAATATAATAAAAGTTAGTTAAGATTATTATTATAATTACTTATATTATTTAGAACTAAAAATTATACATTAATTAAATTTATAATTATTGATAATTCTTTATTAATTTTATTTTATACAGTTATCTCTAAAGATATGTTTAACTATATTTACTTTATAATTTACTAAATTGTTGCTTTAATTATTGTAGACATTAATTATTAAGTGAGAATTTTTATATTTTTATAATCTAGTAATCAAATGCTTATTGTTAACCAATTATTTTAAACTCATATAAAAATTATGAAAAGTATCCTCTTTATTAGTTTTAAATTGATACAAAGATAATTAATTCTAGCTAAGCATATAATTATTTAATTATTTTAGATTTTTGATATAGTATTTTTAATATTAATATCTTACTATTATAAAGGATTATTTTAAATTATATTTTGCTATCATTTAGAATTTTATATTATTAAAGTAATAAAGCTAAAGTTTCCTTTGGTTTACTTAGTATTTAAATTCCTTTAAAATATTTCTTCCTTTATATTATCTATGTTTTATTAATTATAGTTAAATAAAGATTTATTTAAATGGCTTCATTAGCAATTTAATTAGTTTTTAGAACTTAAATTTTAGTATTTATTTATAAAAATGAATGATATAAATTAAAGCTATTTAGTAATAATATTTCACTTTAATGAAAGAGTTATTGTATGAAACTGTTTATTTAAATTTTAAATTAAAAGAGTTTTTGACATCTATAACTGCATGAATTGCTTCCTTCAATTAAAGACATTAGTAAATGTTTTTAATGTTTTTTAATATAATCTTGAACTCCTCAATTTTTAATTACTCTTGTTATAATCTCATCTTTTATTTCTCCCTTTTTGCTGTTTCCATTTCTAATAATTATAGTCTTCTTGACAAAAGTTTCTTGTGAAATATTTTTATTTATAAGTCTAAATATCCCAAATAAGACTAAGGAAAGAAGTTTATAACTCCTTAATCATATAATATAAAGCGTCTTAAGTCATAATTCTCAATCTTTTACGATAGTCTTAGAAAAGTATATGCATTTAAAAATGTGCTCAAATGTAACATACTCTCCACACACAGTAGGGATTATCAATAGGATAATGATAAGCTTAAAGATCTTTTCGAAAATTAAAAGATTAGGTTCTAAGTTTATATATACTGATAATTTCTTGTCTAAATTCTTTGTTCAACTTAATGTAAGTGTTTACTGGAAATTTGCTTAAGTTAAGATTACTAATTTTTTAGTTTATATTTTAACTTTTTTCATTCTCTTAAACTTTTGAGTAGCTGTATTATAGAAATATTGCTGCATTTTGTCTCTTATATATTTAGTAAAAATTTTTTAATTTACACTAATCTTGGAATTCTACTGGTCGATACTATAGAGGTCTGATAATTACTAAACTTGATCATAGTATTGAAATCCTTTTTTCAGTTGGTAATGAAAAGAAAGCCTAGTGTTGATGTTGGAAAATCAATACTTTCTTATTTCATTTTATAATAGAATTTAAAAAACGATATTGCAATAATGTGTTTGAAAGATAGTCAGTTTAAATCTATGAAACGTAACTTATTAATGTTGAATTTGCTCCTTCAAATGCTTTTCTTTAAATTATTCTCATACTCCAGTTATTACTTTCTGAATACACCATGGTACTACCTCTACTCCAAATTCTGCTTTAGGTAGTGTAAAAAGTCTGCATAAAGTTTTAAAATGTCAAGAAATCACATTCTTATATCTTATAAGTTAAAAAAACAGCTTTTTTCATTGCAACTAAATACTTGATCGCGACTTCTCTACAATGAGAATTAAAATTCTTCTTCTAATGTAGCATTACATCTAAATATGTTACTATTTCCTTTTAAATAATTGGTTAATTATCTAATCATAAATTTAAATTTTATTATTTATAATGTTTCTTTAAAATTTGAATGAATTCAGATTTGATGACATTGATATTTAAGTGAGTTTACGTAAAAATGCTTACTTGTTTCATTTATTAACTCCTGCATCTATTTTGCAGTTTTGGAAAGAAGAATCAGATCATCTGCTCAACGTCTGCATGCGAAGCTAATAATCCAGCCCTGGTATTTGAATTCCAATTAGGTATTTTTACTTTCAAAATATCTAATTACTATGTCATAATACAACAATGCTAAAATTAGTCCAAGCGAACTTCCTTACATAACTCAGTGTTGCTATCAATTTAGTCTTACTTTAGCACTTTTCCGATAGTTATCAATTATTTGTTATATTATTCAAATTTATTTAGTTTTTTAACTGATTTTTATAAATCCCATTTATGAAGGGTGAATCAAATTTCTCTAATAAAGCAGATTGTATAGTCTTTTTGTTAAAGCTTTATCATATAGTTTTATAATAGTATTAATAAGAGAAATAGGTAGTTAGTTTTTCCAGTCATCTTTATTTCCTTTTTTAAATATTGGAATTTTTGCCAATGTATTTAATTCCTAAGGGATTTTTCCAAATCTTAACATATTATTCAGAAAAGAGTGAAGAATTATTAACTAATATTATCCACCATATTTCAGAAGTTCACTTTTTATTCTGTCTGGACCAGCTGCTTTTCCATTTGTAATTTATTTTATAATTTCTTGTATTTCTTGTATGGTAAAAAGATAAAATCCTTATAAATATGAGAGTTGATAATCTTTAATTTCTTAAATACTATCTTATATTTTATCTATTTTTTAATTACTAAGGTTTATTTATTATTTAGTTAGATTAGAATGTAAGTCTTGTTATATGTTTATGACGTAGTGTTCGAGATTCTCTACTTTATTGGTGTAGTCGATAATGATCTCTACGAGTTATTCCTTATCTAACTTCATTAGTTATTCGAATGTATGCCTTTTTTGTTGGAATTTTGGAAGGTAGTTATTTTTCTTCTGAGATTTGGCAATATTGTTTTTTTTAGATCTTGGCTGGTGTTTTTTAGTTCTAGAAAGAATGATCAGAAGTGCTATGGATCGTCTTTTTTATAAGAAAACCTTTGTTCCAACTCTCCATCTTTTTTTAAGAATTGCTTATTATGATTTTTGTTTCTATCAAAAATGAAAGTGTTTTAACTAATTTTTAAAAGTTTAGATAAAGTGTAAATATGAATCTTAAACGGTATTTAAATAACTATTTTTAAATATTTGCTATAAAAAAATTTGATTTTTAAAATTTATTATAAATAAATGATTTCTAAATTATTATAATTTGTTATCTTCATAATTATATTCATTTTATGAAATATCTTTTATTTATAAATTTTATAAAAATAACCAAAGAATATTAATGCCAAATTTTAATCATCCTTCCGTATTTTCTTATTTTTTTATCTTTAATTTTATTTTTCATGCTTTTTCTTATTTTATTTTTATAATTTTTTTTAATTTCTTGGTTCTTTTAAATATGGGCATCTTATTGTTTATAATTGAATAAAATATAATATATGCTTTATAATTTTTTCTTAATAATTAGATTTCTATAAGTCTAATCATTAAAAATAATTTAATCTTAAAAAAATAAGATTATGAGCGCGTAGCACAACGATAGTGCGCGCTCGTTAATTATAGTTTTTTAAAGTTTAAAAATGTATTAAATTACATTCTTCTTTGTGCAACCATAAATTGGATTTTTGTCTCCTATAGGGCTAGTGTCGGAGCAATTTCTTAAAGAGACCATAATCTCAGGCATGTTTAACATATTGTTACTTGATACCTTAGCCTTGACATCATTGGTTACTGCCAAGATTCTTGTTCAGATCTTCACACTTGGTACTTCCTGGTACCATAATTTCTATCAATCACAGTGGAAGGATTTCTCCTTCCTATTTAAATAAAATTATTTAATAAAAATTCAAATGATAATTCTTTTTCTTTGAAATTCAAATTTAAAAAGTTCTATTTTTATTTATTTAAAATGTATTTATCAAATTTTATAAAAATTACAAAAATATTTTAAATAAAATCTAAGATAAACTAAAATAAACATTTTTGATACTCCATGCATAATTTAAATTTTTGTTAAACGCCTTTATTTTAAAAGTTTGCTTTAAAAATTTATTGTTTTTTTTTGCTTTTTTCCTTTAAATAAATATTAATATATTTTTTATTACATAAAATTATTGTGAAAATATTATTAATTTGCTCAAAAAATAAAAATTTTGTTCTTCAAATTTTAATATTTTTCATCATCATAGAAAATAATAAATTTTTGGATTTCTTTTATAAAAAAAGATTTTCAAGTAAAATATTTTCCTAAAAATATAGTTATTTAATCTTTTATTACAAGCGAAAAGTTTATTTTTTTAAATCTTTTACTCCAAAGAAAATTTCTTTAACATATTATGTTTCAGATTATTCTCCCAATATTAAAATGAGTGACAGTGATAAATGGATCTATGTAATAAAAAAGTTTAAAAATAATTATCAAAGTCAAGAATGATATCATATAAATAAAATAATATTTAATATTATCATAAGCTCTTATAGTTTCAAAAAATCCTATAAAGTTATTTTTCTTTACAGTGTTAGAAATTTTCAAAGGTTTAATTTATAGTTATTATATAAGGTAGCCTGTTTTTAGTTGTTAGAGACTTAATTTTAGTTTGAAATAAATTGATTAAAATAATTAGAAACTTAATTTTAGCTTAGTTGATTGATTTTATAATGGCATTTGATGCGAGTATCTGATTAATAGAAATGAAATAATGCAATCTAATAAAATTTTTAAATAAAAATAAGTGGTAAAAATAAGATATAATTTTAGCTTATACTTGGCTTTTAATTAAGCATAATATATAATTAATTAAATTAACAAAAAATTTTACGCTAAATTTTAGTTCTTAATTCATTTTCACTATCCGTTAATCTTTTTTCACTTATCTTAGATTATATTCAACTTTCTCTAAAATTCCTCTTGTTCTCCCTTGCTTAGTTTCTATTTTTTTTGTTTAGTTAATTCATTATATAATCATGTATGTTCATTAGATCCCAAAAAAATATTTGCCGATTACTTTTTAATTTGATAAAATTCTTTCAATGTATCTTTTCTTCCTTTTTTTAATATTTCTTTAATGTAATCTTTTACTATAAAGTCTATTTATTACCTCAGTTTTTCTTATTGATTACATATTCAATATTCAATTTTGTAACTGCCTTATACTATGTGTATTAGTTCAAAGTTTGGTAGATCAATTAGTTCTAACCTGTTATTGAGGTAAATGTTGTACAATTAAGATTTACATATTTCCCTTTCTTCCATATATTATTCGCATGTACTTATGATATGAGTTTCGTCTTATACAATATTGCAGAATTTACAACTTATGATGTGCTATAAGCAAAACATGAAGAATTGCTGATTAGGAACAATAATAATAATAATAGTAAACTAAAAGTAATTAAAGTTTAGCATTCCCTGGATTTTCAACCAGGTTTTTGCTACCATTTTTTTAGCGTGGATGAATACCACGCCATTTTTTTTTGTGGATGGAACCACTGAGAATCTTCTGTCTTTTATACGAATATCTTCTTCTTGTAAATTCCCGTTTCGGTGATTCAGAGTCTGCTAAGCATTCTTAACGTTCTTTGTTGTTCTTTCATCTAAATTTATCTTCACTGATCGCAACTTTGTAATAGGTGTCACTTTGATTTGCAATAATAGCAATTTTTGATTGGTCTTTTTTGAGTCTCTTCAGAAATACTTTTTTTCAAGTTAATCGATTCTTTGGAGTAATTCTATATTAATCTTTTCGTCATTCTATTTTTCTTGGATGTTTGTTTATGTAGAAACTTTTTCAATAATCATATTTTGTTCTTGCTTAAAATTCGATTGAGATTATTCATATAGTTACTATTCCGTGACTAAATTATTTTAAATCAATTGTCATCTTATTATTAATAGTTCATTGTTTTAATCTTCGATAGCATTCATTAGTTCTCTTATTTTTTCCCCTTGATTGTAAATTGTTTCCTAATAATTTTGTATTATTGTTTTCATTTAGTCAATTTATATTTAGATTTTTGATTATTTTTGTACTTTTACTGGATTTGTCTCTATTGTTCCAATTATAACTTTTCCTTCAGATGAGGAACTTGATTTATCTTCTTCTTGTTATTGTTTCTGCATTAGTTTCGCAGCTTTCCTTTTTGCGTTCTTAATTTGGCTTTTGGAAAGGCGAATAGATTATTCCATTTTTTTTTCTATTAGGAACAATAAGATTTAGAATAATAGTAGGGTAATAAAATGTATTAAGAGTAAATAATAATCTGTTAGATTAGTTTAAATAGCTTATACTAGCTAATCTAATATTATATTATCTCATACTACAAAGAAGCATATTATGTTAAGTTTACTCTTTCTATTAATTCAGAAAATAATAATAAAAGATAGTAAAAATATATTTTCTTTCTTAAAAGCTTATAATTTTCTTAATATCAAACAACTAATTTTAAGAAAGAGAGTATTAATAGTGGTAACTATATTTTTTGGATAAGTATAGAATAATAGAATTAAGTTTTTATCTTTAAATAATCTAGAATAATTTAGGTATTATTAATTAGAAATGATAATTACAAAAATAACATAAATAATAAATATAATATTATTTTACTATAAAAAGAGAAAGTTATCTAAATCTATTTATTACATTTATATAACCTATTTTGCTTAGAATAAGCATTAAAATAAATTATATTAGTTTATTATTTTAAGAAAGACCTTTATAAATAAAAAGATTTAATGAAATAGTAGTAAGAAAGTGGACGATTAAAAGATTTTATCTTATAAATTCTAAAAATACTTTATTTTAATAATTTTGATGTTTCTTAATATTTATTCAAACTAATTAATAAGAAACTTGATTTATTTCATTTTTTTAATTAGTAAAAAGCTTAAATAAATATTTTTTTGATTAAATGTAAGTGAAAAACAATAATTAATAACAATAGCCTTAAAAAAATTGTAATATTTTATTTATCATTTATAAGGGTCTATAAAGAAATAAGGTTTTCTTATTAGGATTCTTTGATTTAAAGTACAAATAAGTAGTAACTAATAAATGCATATTAAAGTTATTATAATAAGGATATAATTCTTCGTTATAAAACTTTTGATATAATAAATTATCCTTTTGTTTAAAAGTAAAAAGAAATAAAATAATTAAAATTGTATAAGTTTGTACACTATTAGTTTAATATCTTGTCTTGTTTTAAGACAAAAATAGAAAAATCAATGCTTAAGAAGATGTTTATAAGTATGCTTAATAAATAATTAAATTGTTTAATTGTATTGAAATTAAATCAGTAAAATTTATTGATTTATTTTAATTAAAAATTTATAGAAGTAAGTTATAAAATTAAAATGGAGAAAAAAGAAAAGCAATTTACTAAAAGTATTTTTTTAAGAAAACTCCTAAGAGCGAGAAGCCACATTTTAGGGAAAATATCTCTACTTCATTTTAAGTATGAAATTCTGCCTAACTTATGCTACTAAAAGTTAATAAATAAGATCAGTTATGACCAAAGTAAAGGTATTTCTTTAATATTTTTTAGACTATATCATTACTGGTCACACTTAACCTGTTAGATCGGTATCCATATCAAGTGACCTGAAATGAATTGTATCAGGTTCAGCATATCCTGAAAATTCGATAAAGATCTGGAATTTCCAGACAGGTTCCCTCCTAAGAACTATAACAGGGCATACTAATACAGTTTACTCGGTAGTAATCTCCTCAGACTCTAGCTATATCGTATCAGGATCTGATGACTAAACCATAAAGATCTGAAACTTGTAGACTGGTTCTCTCATAAGAACTATAATGGGTCATACTTCCCCAGTTTTCTCGGTAGTAATCTCCCCGGACTCTAGCTATATTATATCAGGATCTTATGACAAAACCATAAAAATCTGAAATTTCCACAATGGTGATCTCCAAAGAACTATAACAGGACATAATAATGCAAATTGATCGGTAGTAATTTCCTATGACTCTAGATATATTATATCGGGATCTTGGGATAGAACTATAAAGATCTGGGATTTTTAAACTGGCCAGCTTGTGCGAACTCTTACTGGGCATTCAGAATTAGTTTTGCCGGTGAACGTATCTAAGGATAATAGGTATATAATATCGGGTTCTGTTGACAGTACTATTAAGATATGGGACTTCTCTTCTGGCTAGTGTATTCGTACTCTTTAAGGTCATACAGGTGTTGTAACAAGTATTCAGTTAAGTGTTGATTCAAGTGTTATCTTTTCTGGTTCTGATGATCATCTAATCAAGATCTGGAACTTTGATAATGGTGAGTGTATATAGACTTCACAAGGGCATATTGGATGAATATATTCTATAGCATTGAGTGTTGATAATAGATGGTTGGTATCGGGAGGATATGACAAGACGATAAGAAAGTGGAGAGTTTCGAGTTGAGTAACTTGCTATTTGACTTAATTAAATTTTACGATTAAAGATATAAATTATTGGTAACGCATTTAAATGAATGTTGAATGGTAATAATTTTTTTTGCTTTATGAAGTGTTTGCTTTATATATTTATTTATTGAAAGGTTGTATATTCTTAAATATTCTTGGCTTAAAAAAAGGTTGAGTAGATAATATAGGTTATTGAAATTAGTGAGGTATGTTGATTTAAAGTGGTAATGTTTAAAAATATTTAAAATATATCTTTTGTTAAATGAAGACATATAATAAGTTTAAGTTTTATTTTATAGATTTATTTTTAAATTTTGTAAAAATTTCAAGTTAAGTAAATTTTTTATTTTTTTTTGTGGAGTAGTTAAAATATTATTTATAAGGTTAAAGTTAGTTTATAATTTTGATTATTAATTAAAAAATTTATAAAATATGGTAGAAGGTTTCAAAAAGGGCTTCTATACCACCTCTTTCTAAGCTAAAAAGGAAGAGAGGAAGCAGGATACCTAAATTTCTAAACACCACACGTCATCTTCCAAAACCAAACCTTCTTCTTAAACCATATAGGAGCAACTCTAAACAACACCCCCCAGACAACCCTAGAAACACTAACATGCAACAATATCGACTGAGGACCTTCCCAAGAAGCAAAAGATTAGTAACTTTCAGGCCTAGATTAGGACATTCAACCCCTACATGGACCTCGGAGATCTCAATAAAGAACAAATCTTAGGAATGACGAAGGAGGAAATGGCTAAACTTATCTTAGCATTAATAGGAAAAAATAAAGACCTGGAAAAACAGATTGAAGAACTAGCTTAAGAACAGCAAGAGCATTTAGAAGATGAGGAAACCCATGCTCCTAGAAACAAAAACTAAGCTGCCATGAATATTCGAATTGACGAATTCGACAGGCAGTTGGAATAGCTATATGATATGAACGAGAACATGCACATCAAGTTAGAGAAAATTGAAAAAAATATTAACCTTAAAATGGAGAATATCAAGAATGATATCAAGATCTAGACAGCACACTCCGTTCCAATGGAGTTGGAAGAGGTCTAGAATAAACAAATTGAATTAACTAAAGAAAGATACTTTAAGAAAAAATGCTTTATCTGTGGAAGAATAAACCATCTCTGAAGGAAATGCAGATAAAGAAAAGAGATACAAAAGAAAATTTGAAACGAACTAACCTAATTCTACCCAACTAGCAGTGGGAATATTTATAGGAAGAAAAGCAATATTCGGAGCAATCCACTGCGAAGACTTGAAAGTGACTGGAGGAACAGACCACCAAGAGTTCAAGTACCTATCAGTTGGATAGGGAGTAGGAAACTATTAAGAAAACAATCCCTTCTCTGAATAACTTTAATTTAATTTAATTTAATTAAAAAATTTAATTAAGTATTTTATTTTATTTTAAATTAAATTTTGTTTTTTATTATTTATTTTTTATGATTGATATTTAATATTAATTATTTATTATTATTAATTATTATTAATTATTATAATAAAAGTAATTTAAATAGGGTGGAAAGCCCTTTCCTTCGGATGCTGCTTGGAGGCCCAGCAAGGCAACAAAAAAATAAGCGCGGACGGAGGATAAATCGGAGGAAGAGAAATTAATTACAAGAGAAGGAAGATATGACAAGCTGGAGAACTCTGAATGCCAGGAGGAAACTTTCTTTATCATAAGTCGGGGAAATGTACTCGTAATGGCATATTGCATCCTATGCTTTGGAAGGAAAAATTACAGGGATGTACTGCAGGAAGAGGAAATAAGGAAAGAGAGACCTATAAAAAATATTTTTACATTAAATAAAATTAATTTAAAAGTTGCGCACCAACGAGAGCGCTACGCGCTCTATAATCCAATTTATTTATTATTTTCTATATTATAAAATTTTAATTTTTATGTTTATTATGTAATGTTTCAGATTGGAAAAATAATTTTTCTGATAATAAGTTTTATTTATCTTTCAGGTTTAGAGCTTAAATTTCGAAAAATGTCAAATTTGTTTTTTGCTCAGCGATTTATACTACCAAAGATTTTTGGGAAGGAATAATTTGTTTATTTCGGGATGAAAAAAGTTAAAAGGGAATAAAATTTCAAAAAGAAATTCCAAATATAAAAGATTTTTGAAAAGGATCTCAATTAAAAAGGAGAGAAAAGAAAGTAAAGAATGAAATTGTGAAAAACTATTCTTTGTTTTTTAGCTCTGAGTCTTACATTACAGAAGATTTTCGGGATGGATAAATTAAAAAAATGGGTTAGAGTTTTGAAAGATATAAAAATTTTTAGCAATACTTTTTAAATTAAGATATCAAAGATTAAGCTTATGAACTTTTTAACACATTACTAAATAAATTTGATGAGAATCCACATAAAATGACGTGAGATTTCACACCCTTTTATAAGGTTTTGTAGACAATCCTGAAATCAATTTGATAATACATATAGATTATAAGAATTTCTCCTACTAAATGATCTTGAAATAATGAATGATAGTAACGTTAATACATGTATACAAAAGAAACTGTATAATCGTATTGTAATGATTATATCATTATAAGCATCAATTTAAAGTAAAAAAAATGGAAAATACTTAAAATTCACTAGTTTTAACTTACGACTCTTCTATAATTAATTATAATGAAGATGCAAGCTCATAGATCAAGAACAGGCAGGTGCATAAAAACCTCCAAATAAAAGAATTGGAGTTGATACAAATCAAATAAGTAAATATAATAATGGATTTATTAAGAAAATTATTAAATATCTGTAGTCAAAAACTAGAAAATAAATTCTTATGCGTTTCACTGAAATCACTTCGAAATTCTCTTCATTGTGGACATCAATTTTAGCATCTATTGAAAAAAAATAAACCTATAGGTAGAAAACTAGTTTAACCGCCTAAAATACTACCACCGAAGATACAAAAAGATCATCCAAAAAATCTTAGCAAAATTAAGATATTATCTAAGATACTCCGATCTCTTAAGATATGCTTTCAAATCTGAATTAAATTTAAATAAAAATATCCTTTTACAATATAAAAAAAGTACATAAACTTAAGATTTATTTTTGAATAATAGTAATCAAATTAGATTAAATTGAATGTAATAAAAACAGTTAAAGTAAGACAATAATATTATTTCTGTTAATTCAAAGTATCACTATTTATCTGATCTTTAGAATTAAAATAAACAAATTTAATAAAATGATGACCCAATTAATATAAAATTAAGCAATTAATAATTCGTTTAATGAAAATTAGTTTATTTAAGAAATAAAAGTACTTAAATATGATATATAAAGACTAATAGATAAGAACTATTTATTAAATGAAAAGTTAGATAGTACAGAAACAAAATACGAACTAGAAAAATAAACCTTGATAAATAACTAAGAATCATCAAAAGTATATTATAAAACATATATTAATAAATTAATTAGAAATACAAAAAAATAAAAATAGTTACTAAAATTTGACTTATAATATTATTAGGAAAAGCTGTTGAAAAAATAATTAAATATTATAACAGATAAAAAATAACCTATTAATAATTTTAAAATAGAAGATTAAAATGAACAATTTCATTAGATAATGTTACTTATAAATAATATCTTTCTTTAGTAAAACATAATTAATAACTACATTAGAAAAATTTTCAATAAAAATTTGAGAGGAATTAGTTTTCATTTTAATCCAAATATTAAATAATAGTTTAAGAATAATCAGTATAAACAAATTATGTCAATTCTAAAGAGATAACTGTTTGAACAGATTTTATAATAAAATGTATTGAATAAAGAACTTAAATTAACAATAGAGTTTTTATAAATTAAGAAGCGTAAACTCAATAGATAAAATTAGAAATGGATCTAACATAAACTGAAGAATCATTATTATATTCAAAATAGGAATATTTAAAATAATAAATTTCATTCTAATAATAGTAATTTTCTGGATAACAACACATTTGGTAACTACTTTAAGAAGTTTGATAATAAAAAACTAATATTGAACTTGAATTAAACTATATTTTTAATTATAATTAATAACTAAAATCTTAAAATTAAAAAGCAACTGATTATGTATAAATATTATAAAGCTAACTTTAAATTTTTAACTTTGAATGAGAAAAGAAATATTCTTAGAAATCTGATTTATGTAATATCTTTAATAGAATCTATTAATTAAAGAAATGGATTATTAAAGCATATTAAGTTCATTACATTTGTAAAAAAATAAGTATATCCAAGAATTTAAAGATGCTTTCAGATAAACAAAAATACCTTAACTATAGAATGATTACACACAGGTTGAAATTTAGTCCAGTGATTAAAAAAAAACAATTATTTAGAATTTAGATACGGCTACTAGAACAGACCTACTATATTTGGATTAAATTTCCTAGTGCGACTTTATTGATTCTAAATACATAAAATTGTAGAAATAATATGATAAACTAAATGAGCAAATAATCAATTAAATCAAAGCTTTTGATAAATTAGCATAAAAAAAATGTACTTTAATGGAAAATCTGAAATAGAGCCAAATATTAAAGTAGTAAATTTCTTCCAATTTAAAAATTTTATCCATAAAATTCTGTTAATAATCTTTTTAGATTTTCGGATCTCTCATTCATAAAATCTAAAATAGAATACTCAAGCGAATTCTTTTGAATAAGATTCTATAAATTAATTAAAGAGAAAATATCCAGATCCATATTTTCCATCTACTAAATAGTATATCAATAAAATGGAACAAAATTAGGTTTTTATAAAAAATTACAATGTTAATTCAAAATAGCTAAGAGACTTTATATTATCTAACTTTTGAAGAAGAACTAATTTCTAAACTATAATTTAAAGCAGATACGTTGTACTTGACTAAGAACTTGATAAAGGATAGATTGACAGTTAAGTAGTTAAAATTAATATTGATAAGAGATTATTAAAGATATATAACAGAAAATATCTATATATTATAATTTAATTTTATGGCTAAAATAAATAACATTAAAAAAATAGGTTCATCTTGAAATCAGTGGACAAAAAGAAATTTTAATTTATGAACCTGGGTGGAAAGGAGGCTCTTAACTAAATCAACAAGGAAACAAATTATTTTAGATCAAGATAATCACTAAAAAAGAAGTAGCATCAATCAAATTAAGATTGGATATGTCAACATAAATGGATTAGCAAGTAAACTATATAAAGTAGAAGAATTTATAAGAGAAAATAGTATTGACATTTTTTCAATTAATGAAACTTGGTAAAAACAAGATTTTATCCAATATTAGTATAAGGTTATAGGACTTATTACAAAAATTCAGGAAAAGGAGGAGTGTATGTCTAGTTATTAAAGAAGAACTCAGTAGTACTGAAGAAACTAATATAATTGGTGTATCCTAGAATCGATTTATCATAGCCAAACTAGATAATATATTTATTACGTCCTGCTACATGCCAGATAATAGCAAAAATGAGAACATAAAAGACCAAACATATGACTATATTAATTTGCTACTTAATCAATTCCCAAATAACCCACATATTCTAATAGGAGGTTTCAATGCTCCCCTATAAGATTATGGAAATAATCCTAATAATGATTATAATAATACAAACAGATTCCCAGAACTTCTTATTCAGAAGTATCTTGAAATAATAAATAATATGAACAGCAACACTTGCATACATAAAGGAACATATTTTATGTATTGCAATGACTATATTGTAATAAATAATCACCTGAATATTAATCAATTTGAAAACTTCTAGGTTCATTATAACTAACTATTTACTGATCACATACCAATTACGGTAAATTTTCTCTTTAACACAATTCTCTATTCGAACATAATTACCTAAAGAAAATATAAAATTAGCAGGCTACAAGACCCTATTGACAGATAAAAATATTAAGAATCTTTTTTTGAAACTATAATGAATTTTTCAAATTGATAGGAATAATTTAGAGGATTAATACTCATGTATTAAAGGCAATATACAATATAATGCAGATGTAATATTAGGTTCATTTATTCCAGACTCTGAATATAATAAACTTACAAAAGACCTCATAAAGAAGTATATTGAAGTTAAAAGAGCTAATCAAGTATATAAAGAAACTCACGCGTAGTTAGGAAGAATTAATTAATAAGTAATTCCCTTTTTAAGAACAATTGGTAAGAAGGATATTAATATAGAGATTAAGTAATAAGACTATCTGAATGTTACGAAATAGATATTAATAATTAGGAATATAATAGTAGCTTTAATACTTTTACAAAATATATTAAAAGTAAGATTCAACATAAATTTTATGAAGTAACTATTAAAAGACTAAAAAGGATGCCACTACAAAGTTATTTATAGAATAATTAGAATAATAATAATAATTCCCGTAAATTACCTATCCAAAACTAAATAAATAGTATCGAATAGAAATAATTAGTATATACAAACTCAGAACCTAAAATTACAACTTTCGCAAGGATCTTTAAGATAGACATTATTTAGTTGAGAATTCCCATTGTATGTATGGAGATTTTATTAATTTGAACATATTCTGGAATGCGATTGCTATATAGATATGCGAGAATAGTTAATAGCAAAAATTGGAAAATGCGACATTAGAAAATTAATAATCTATGACCAAATTATATCAATTAATTTCCAAAAAACAAATTAGAATACATTGATCTGCAAATTAAAATTTTTCATAGGATGTTACTTAAAAGGAGATTAGAATTATTCGAATTAAAAAGAAACTTTTAATAAGAAAGTTCTGAGACTAAGGGTAAAGAAGCGAAAGTGCAAGATAAAGATGAAGATGAAGAGAATAATGAAAATAAGGAAGGAAAAGAAGAACAAGAAGAAAAAGATGAGCAAGTGGAAGATTAGAATGAATAAACTGATAACGAAGATAATAAAGCTGAAGAAGAAGACGAAATAGAAAGTTTTTGAGTTGAAAAATTAAAAAAAACATTATAACATCTTTAATTGAAGGAAGTAATTCCAACAATGAAAAGATGTCTCAAGACTCTTTTAGTTAAATTTAAATTTAAGAATAACATGTGTAAGAGAAAGATTTATATTAGCTATTTATAATTAAATATTGTACTAGTGTTGGGAATACTAGTTGATTTTTACCTTTCATTATAATATCAGCAATGCTAGCTCCAGTTTAGCAAAAATAATTCTACTTAGTAAAAAGATAAAAATTACACCATTTAATCTTTATTCTCAAAATCAGAGCAAAGAAATAAATCTGAAGTAAGATAACTATTCATTAAAAATGAAGAGTTGTCAAGATAATCAAAACCTTTCTTACTTATGAATATTTGTAAATAGATATTATAATTGATAATTTCAAAGAGTTTAATAAGCATAACAATATTTAAATAAAAATGTTTATTCTAAGAATGCCTTTAAAGAATGCAGTCATGTCAACAGTAAAAAGATTTGCTAAATTAATAAAAGATATATAAAACGTTTTCTCTTTAATAATATACGCTAAATACAATAGATATCTAATTTAAGAAACTATTTCAATCTAAAAACTAATTACTTATACTTATAACCTTTAATATGAACTGAATCATCGATATATCAAAATTCAACTTAATAAACTTTGCTTAAGTAGATAGGAATTTGATACATTTTTGCATACTTTCAAGCGTAATCTTTTTACAGATATTTAAAAATTTTAAAATAAACTTAAAGTAGTTAATGGAAAATAGTGTAAAAGACTTTTTTATATGATTAAACTATATGAATCAATAGTTTACAAAAGGTAAGATAATTAAATTAGATAAGTACATAAAAATATTTCATCAATAATATTTAGAAGACCATTAGAGATTTTAAGAACTAGAGTGAATAGAAAATAGGTTATATTAAAAACCCATAAACAGATTTAATGAGCTGAAAAATTCTTTATCAAGATGAGAGTGAAAGAGAACCATAAATGAAATATACAAACTTTTAAATTTAGCTTAATTTGCATGGTTAAATGTCAATAATTATACAATTATGTCTCAATATTTAAAATATTTAAACTCTTATAGTTTATTATTATGACTAATTATTTAAACTTTTAAATAGTGAATAAAATTTTTTATTTATTAATTTTTAAAAATTAAAATAAATTATTTAATAATTATCATTTATTTTATTATTTTAAGCTAAAATATGAAAATTTTCTAATATAATTGTTAATATATATAAATAATAAAAATGATAAGATAAAAAATTTAATCTTTTAGCATTTATAATATTAAAGGATAGTTTTAGTTAAAATATGTTTTTAATAAAAGAAATAAAGTAATTTAATTATAGTTAAATATTTTATGTAAGTATAATTTTATTATTATTAGCAAATTAATAATAATGGCTTATATTTAAATTTCTTTAAACTGACAATGATAAAATAATTAATTTTACTTAATTATAATAAGTTTAATTAAATTTGATATATAAATTAATAATTTATACTTAACTTTAAAATATAATAAAAGTTAGTTAAGATTATTATTATAATTACTTATATTATTTAGAACTAAAAATTATACATTAATTAAATTTATAATTATTGATAATTCTTTATTAATTTTATTTTATACAGTTATCTCTAAAGATATGTTTAACTATATTTACTTTTTAATTAACTAAATTATTGTTTTAATTATTGTAGACATTAATTATCAAATGTGAACTTTTATATTTTTATAATCTAGTAATTAAATGCTTATTGTTAACAAATTATTTTAAACTCATATAAAAATTATGAAAAGCATCCTCTTTATTAGTTTTAAATTGATACAAAGATAATTAATTCTAGCTAAGCATATAATTATTTAATTATTTTATATTTTATATTTTATTTTTAATATTAATATCTTACTATTATAAAGGATTATTTTTAAACTATATTTTGCTATCATTTAGAATTTTATATTATTAAAGTAATAAAGCTAAAGTTTCCTTTGGTTTACTTAAAACTTCAATTCCTTTTTAGATATTTCTTCCTTTATATTCTTCATGTTTTATTAATTATAGTTAAATAAAGAGTTCTTTAAATGGCTTCATTAGCAATTTAATTAGTCTTTAGAATTTAAATTTTAATATTTATTTATAAAAATAAATGGTATAAATTAAAGCTATTTAGTAATAATATTTCAATTTAATAAAAGAGTTATTGTATGAAACTGTTTATTTAAATTTTAAATTAAAATAGTTTTTTGACATCTATAACTGCATGAATTGCTTCCTTCAATTATAGACATTAGTAAATGTTTTTAATGTTTTTTAATTATAATCTTGATCTCATCAATTTTTAATTACTCTTGTTATAGTCTCTCTTTTATTTCTTCCTTTTTTACTTTTTTCATTTCTAATAATTCTAATCTTCTTGATATAAGTTTCTTGTGAAATACTTTTATTTATAAATCTAAATATCCCAAATAAGACTTTGGAAAGAAGTTTATAAGTCCTTAATCATATATTATAAAGCGCTTAAGTCATAATTCCCAATCTTTTACGATAGTCAATCTCTTATATTAGAATAGTATATACATTTAAAAATGTGCTAAAATGTACCATACTCTCCACACATACAGTAGGGATTATCAATAGGATAATGACAAGCTTAAAGATCTTTTCGAAAATTAAAAGATTGGGTTCTAAGTTTATATATACTGATAATTTCTTGTCTAAATTATTTTTTCAACTTAATGTAAGTAATTACTAGAAATTGATTAAGTTAAGATTACTAAACTGCTTAGTATATTAATTAATTTCAACTAAAAAGCTTTTGGACCGGAAACTCCTTTCCGATTGCACGACCCGACATTCTCTTTTTATGGAATAACGGGGATATCCTGTTGTGCTCCAGGCACAGCTGCTAGGGAGTTCCATCGCTATGAGCAGCCAGGCTTCAAGCCCCTACCAAGAGCGGATAATCTCAAAGACAGTGTTCCCTTCAGAAAATGACTCTGACCAGGGACTTTCTCAGCGACAGGAAAGGAGCTTGTTCCTAGCCATAAAACCAGAAAGTGTTGTCACGAAGGTCATTCTCAGCTCCCACCATCTTTTCAATTATAACTACTTAGTATATATTTTAGCTTTTTCAATTCTCTTAAACTTTTGAGTAGCTGTATTATAGAAATATTATTGTATTTTGTCTCTTATATATTTAGTAAAAATTTTTTAATTTGTAATAATCTTGGAATTCTACAGGTAGATACTATAGAGGTCTGATAATTGCTAAACTTGATCATAGCATTGAAATCCTTTTTTTTCAGTTGGTAATGAAAAGAGAGCCTATTGTCGATGTTGAAAAATAAATACTTTCTTATTTCATTTTATAATAGAATTAAAAAAACTTTTTTGTCATAATGTGTTTGAAAGATAACCAGTTTAAATCTATAAAATATAACTTGTTGATGTTGGAGTTGTTGCTTAAAGTGCTTTTCTTGAAATCATTCTCATATTTGATTCAATTCTATTCAAAACTCCAGTTATTCCTTCCTGAACACACCATGGTACTAGCTCTCCTCCAGATTATGCTTTAGGTAATGTAAAAAGTCTGCATAAAGTTTTAAAATGTCAAGAAATCACATTCTTATATCTTATAAGTTAAAAACAGCTTTTTTCATTGCAGCTAAATACTTGAATGCGACTTCTTTACAATGGGAATTAAAATTCTTCTTCTAATGTAGCATTACATCTAAATATGTAACTAGTTCCTTTTAAATAATTGGCTAATTATCTAATCATAAATTTAAGATTTATTATTTATAATGATTCTTTAAAATTTAGATACATTCAGATTTGATAAAATTGATCTTTAAGTGCGTTTATGTAAAATGCTTACTTGTTTCATTTATTAAATCCTTCATCTACTTTGCAGTTTTGGAAAGAAGAATCAGATCATCTGCTCATCGTCTGCATGCAAAGCTAATACTCCAACCCTGTCATTTTAATTCCAATTAGGTACTTTAACTTTCCAAATATCTAATTACTATATCATAATACAACAATGCTAAAACTAGTCCATGCTCACTTCCTTACATAACTCCATTGTTATATTATAATGTTCTGGTGTTCTTTCCTCTATTTTAAATGAAGAATTTAGGTTTTTTTAAAACGATTCTAAGATTATTATTATTCCAAGTGGTATTTTAACTCTCTTTAATTGATCAAATGAAAGTCTTCTTTCAATTGAGTCAAACATTTTTTCAACACCTATCAGTGTTGCTATCAATTTAATCTTACTTTTAGCACATTTCCGATAGTTATCAATTATTTGTTATATTATTCAAATTTATTAAGTTGCTTATCTAATTTTCATAAATCCCATTTATGAAGAACGAATCAAATTTCTCTAATAAATCAGATTGTATAGTCTTTTTGTTAAATATTTATCATATAGTTTTATAATAATATTAATAAGAGAAACAGGTAGTCAGTTTTTCCAGTCATCTTTATTTCCTTTTTTAAATTTGAAATTATCGACAATGTATTTAATTCCTAAGGGATTCTTCCAAATCTTAACATATTATTCAGAAAAGAGTGAAGAATTATTAACTAATATTATCCACCATATTTCAGAAGTTCACTTTTTATTCAAGCTGAAACAGCTGCTTTTCCATTCGTAATTTCTTTTATAATTTCTTGTATTTCTTGTTTGGTGAAAAGATAAAATCCTTATAAATATGAGAGTTGATAATCTTTAATTTCTTAAATACTATCTTATATTTTATCTATTTTTTAACTACTTAGATTTATTTATTATTTAGTTAAATTAAAATTTTTGTTAAAAATAAATTCTTCCATGACTCAATGGATTTATTTTTGATTTCTTAATTAAAGTTCATTTAATTTATTATTTTAGGGTTTTCATTTTCTTAGTATGTGAAAATATTTCTTTAGAATCTCCATTTAGAAGTAAAAGTTTCTTTTTTGCTTTGTTTTTTCAAACTTTCACAAATTAGAATTGAAGTCATTCAGAATGTTGTTTCACTTTTTCATGAATATTAGTTACTTATTAGTTTATTCTTCCAGATATAATGTATGCTTCTTATATACTGAGTTAGCTCTTTTAGGTCTACATATTTCTTAATAAGATCTCGAGGAAATTTGTTATAACTTGAGTCTGGAATAAATGATCCTAATGTTTAATCAGCATTGTATTAGATGTTATTTTTGATAAATTTATTTTAAACTTCAAGATTATCTTAATCTATCTAAAAGAATTCTAGATAAGTTTGCACGAAAGATTCTAAATATTTTTGACGATCTATTGCATCTTATAACCTATTTATTTTATATTTCCTCAAATTCTTGTACATCTTCAATTAATCTCATATAAAATTAAGTTTTGTTTTATAAATCAATTTGCAAGAAAAAATTTTCTTTTTAAACTATAATATCATCTTATCACTGTTTATCTTATAAAAGAATTGTTTTAAGAATTAAGCTTTTATCTTTAAATATCTAGCAATTTTCAGTTAATATCATGCTTTATGAATAAATATAATTACAATCTTTAAAGCATCAATCAAATAGATAAATGAACAATAAATAATGACTATTTAATTAGAAAATGAATATGAAAACATTTTAATTTAATTTCTTGATAAGATATTTTAAATTTAAATAAGTGCTTAATCTTTTAAAAATCATATTTATTAAACCACTTTAAATGTTTTTATGTTTATGAATATTTAGTATCTTAAATTAAAAAATACTATATTATATAATAAATCAAACATTTATTAAAGGAATGCTTAAATTAAAAATTATAATTTAGTTGTCTAATAATTTAGTTGTCTAATAATTTAGAATAAAACAAAAATAGCTCAATTTTAAGGTTATTTAGGAAATTGTTTACTATTAGCATTATCGGCTTAATAAAAACTTTGCCTTTTATTATGCTATATATGTTTCTTTTTATATTGTACGAAATATTTCCCATTTTTTATATATATAATTATAATAGTTATTATCTTACGGTTTTTATATTATTTTAATTAATACAAAAGATTAAAGCTTTTCTTTTTAACCTTTTTTGATTTAATGAAAGCTATAATGATTTATTAATTATCTACACTTTCATTTTGCTAATTCATATTATTTAATATTAGAATATAATTTTATTCTTATTTTAGATAGAAATATGAGATAATTTACAAGAAAGTGAAGATTTTTATTATTTTGCATATATTCAAATTATATATAGTTTACTAACAAATGTTTCTTAATGATAAATAACCAATCACTTTTTTTAAAAAGTTTTCAACTTTAATAAAATAGCTTTATTAGGAATTAAAATTTTAAAATTAAATAAATAAAATCGATTTTCTACATGCACTGTAGATATATTTAAGTTGCTTATAATCAGAAAGTTTATCTTTAAAACTATTCCTTTAAAATTACGAAATGAAAAAAATTTTAAAGAGAAAAAAACTTAATATAGCAAGTTTTCTTAAAAATTCGTTTTTCTCTCCTAAATTAACATCTTTTCGAAAACTAAAAACAGATAAATTGCTTGTAGTAAGCTTTTTTCAAAGCACTTTTGCTAATCTTTTTAAATTTTTAATGCTTTTCTTATTATTATAATGAAATGGTTTTTTTAAACTTGATTAATAAGTTTTTTATTTGTATATTTGATATAGTTAGGTTAGATATATTTAGATCCTTGTTTTATTAATTTTTTGGATTCTTTGTAGATTGGTCTAAAATTTATTATTACAGATGTATTGTACCTCATTTTTTCTATTTGATTGTTCATATTTTTATAAATGGATTTTTAAAATCCTTTTAGATTAGTTATTTTTTAAAATTCAGAATACCTATTAGAAAAGGTAACTTTAAGCACTCTTATAGAGGTTTTTTTTACTAATTTATTTCTTCCTAAAATTTTCATTTATTTTTTTATCTTTACTTCTTAAAAGTCATTTAAAAAACTTTTCAAATCTTTTAAAGTTTTATCCCTTTAAGATAAAGATTTATCCATCCCGAAAATCTTTTGTAGCAAAAAAAGGATAATTTTTTCATGATTTCATGGTTATTTTATTATATCTCCTTTTTTCTTGAGATCCTTTTCATTTAAGTAAATTCTTATAATATTAAAAATTTTTAAAACGCATTTTTTCATTTACTAAATGATGTTCAAAATTAAAAATTGTATTTTTCTTCAAAACATAAACATTAAATTATTTTATAATTTCAAACATAATTAACCTTATAAAAAATATATTTTTAAATAAAAAAGAAAAACATTTTTTCCAAATCGGAAACGAAAAATATTAAACTTAAATATTAAAATTTGATAATATAGATAAATAAATAATAAATAATAATAATAATTAATAATAATTAATAAATAATAATAATCAATCATAAAAAATAAATAATAAAAAAACTAAATTTAATTTAAAATAAAATAAATAAAATACTTAATTAAAATTTTTAATTAATAATCAAAATTATAAACTAACTTGAACCTTATAAATAATATTTTAACTACTTCACTAAAAAAATTGAAAATTTATACTTAACTTAAAGTTTTTACAAAATCTAAAAAAAAATCTATAAAATTTTATAGAATAAAATTAAACTTAAATTTATTATACGTCTTCATTTAACAAAATTATATTTAAAATATTTTTAAACATTACCACTTTAAATCAATATACCTCACTAATTTCTATAACCTATATTACTCAACCTTTTTGTAAACCAAGAATATTTAAGAATATACAACCTTTTAATAAATAAATAAAGCAAACACTTCATATAACAAAGAACATTATTACCATTCAACATTCATTTAAATGCATTACCAATATCTTATATCTTTAATCGTAAAATTTAATTAAGTCAAATAGCAAGTTACTCAACTCGAAATCCTCCATTTTCTTATCGCCTAGTCATATTCTCCCGATACCAACCATCTATTGTCAACACTCAATGCTACAGAAAATATTGGATCTGTATGCCCTTGCAAAGTCTAGATACACTCACCATTATCAAAATTCCAAATCTTGATTGTTCTGTCACCAGAACCAGAAAATATAACACTTGAATCAAAACTTAACTGAATACTTAATACAGCACCTGCATGACCTTAAAGAGTACGAATACACTAACCAGAAGAGAAGTCCCATATCTTATTTGTCTTGTCGCTAGAACCCGATATTATATACCTATTATCCTTAGATACTTTCACCGACAAAACTGAGTTTGAATGCCCAGTAAGATTTCGCACAAGCTGACCAGTCTAGAAATCCCAGATCATTATAGTGTTATCCCAAGATCCCGATATAATATATCTAGAGTCATAGGAAATTACTACCGATATAACTATAGAAGTATGTCCAGACAAAGTTCTTTGGAGATCACCATCGTGAAAATTTCAGATCTTTATAGTTTTATCTCTAGATTCTGATACTATATAGCTAGAGTCTAGAGAGATTACTACCGAGTAAACTGAGGAAGTATGCCCCGTTATAGTTCTTATGAGAGAACCAGTCTATAAGTTTCAGATTTTTATAGTATCATCATTAGATCCTGATATAATATAGCTAGAGTCAGGGGAGATTACTACCGATCTAACTACATTAGTATGTCCTGTTAAAGTTCTTAAAAGAGTACCTGTCTGAAAATTCCAGATCTTTATCGAATTTTCAGGAAATCCAGAACCTGATACAATTCAATTCAGGTCACTTGATATAGCTACCGATAACACAGGTGAAGTGTGACCAGTAAGGATTTAGTCTAAAAAATATTAAAGAAATACCTTTACTTTGGTCATAACTGATCTTATTTATTAACTTTTAGTAGCATAAATTAGGCAGAATTTCATACTTAAAATGAAGTAGAGATATTTTCCCTAGTATGTGGTTTCTCGCTCTTAAGAGTTTTCTTAAAAAAATACTTTTAGTAAATTGTTTATCTTTTTTCTCCATTTATTTTTTCTCCATTTTAATTTTTATAACTTACTTCAATAACTATTTAATTAAAATAACTCAATAAATTTTACTTACTTTATTTAAATACAATTAAACAATTAAATTATTTATTAAGCATACTTATAAATATCTTCTTAAACATTTATTTTTCTATTTTTGTCTTAAAACAAGACAAGATATTAAACTAATAGTGTATAAGCTTTTACAATTTTAATTATTTTATATCCTTTTACTTTTAAATAAAAGGATAATTTATTATATCAAAAGTTTTATAACGAAGAATTATATCCTTATTATAAAAACTTTAATATACATTTATTAATTACAACTTATTTGTGCTTTAAATCAAAGAATTTTAATAAGAAAACCTTATTTCGTTGTAGACCCTTTTAAATAATAAATAAAATATTACAATTTTTTTTTAAAATCTACTGTTATTTATTATTGCTTTTCACTTACATTTAATCAAAAAAATTATTTCTTTAATCTTTTTACTAATTAAAAAAATGAAATAAAATAAGTTTCTTATTAATTAGTTTAAATAAATATTAAAAAACATCAAATTATTTAAAACAAAGTATTTTTAGAATCTATAAGATAAGCTCTTTTAATTGCCCACTTTCTTACTACTATTTCATTAAAACTTTTTATTTATAAAAGTCTCTCTTAAAATAATAAACTAGAATCATTTATTACTTATAATGTTGATTCTAAGCAAGTTATATAAATGTAATAAATATAAGTAGTAGAAAGTAAATATTTAAACTAACTAGAAATGGTGTATCACTAATTTTATCTTACAATTATTAAATAGTAATATTTAATTTTTTAATTAATTAATTTCAACTAAAAAAGTTTTTGGACCGGAAACTCCTTTCCGATTGCACGACCCGACGCTCTCTTTTTATGGAATAACGGGGATATCCTGTTGTGCTCCAGGCACAGATGCTAAGGAGTTCCATCGCTATGAGCAGCCAGGCTTCAAGCTCCTACCAAGAGCGGATAATCTCAAAGACAGTGTTCCCTTCAGAAAATGGCTCTGACCAGGGACTTTCTCAGCGACAGGAAAGAAACTTGTTCCTAGCCATAAAACCAAAAAGTTTAGTCACGAAGGTCATTCTCAGCTCCCACCATCTTTTCAATTATTATTTAATTTTATTATTAAAATAAGCTTTAATATGTTTAATTATGTCTATTAAAATACTTAAAATTTCATCCTTTTAGCTTTATTAATTATTAATTTAAATTTTCTCTTTAATTTAGATATTAGATTAGTTATAATTAATTGATTTAGATAACTTTCTCTTTTATAGTAAACTAATATTATATTTATTATTTATGTTATTTTTGTAATTATCATTTCTAATTAATAATACCTAAATTATTCTAGATTATTTAAAGATAAAAACTTAATTCTATTATTCTACACAAATCTAAAAAACATAGTTATCACTATTAATACTCTCTTTATTAAAATAAGTTGTTTGATATTAAGAAAATTATAAGCTTTTTAAGAAAGAAAATATATTTTTAATATATTCTATTATTATTTTCTGAATTAATAGAAAGAGTAAACTTAGCATATTATGTTTCTTTGTAATAAGTATGAGATAATATAAGTATTAGATTAGCTTATATAAGCTATTTAAAAATAAAATTAAAGCCACAATAAATCCTAATCTAGTTGACTTTAGTCATAAAATTTAAAAAGAATACAGTCTTTATTAGTAATAAGAAAGGATTTAAATAAAAATAATGAAAGTGAGAAGCAAATTAAACCTATAAAAAAAGAATTTTAAAGCTTAAATTGAAATTTATTAATTAAAAGATTCAAGAATATCACTTACGAACTAGAATTAAATAGCTGCTAAATTACCATTTTTCTGAATAAATTAAAATAATCAATTGCAACAAAAAGGCATGCTTGATATTTAAAAAATATTTAAGCTTTCAAGTAGTTACAGATTGGATATTGAGCGTGGTTTAACAAGTTTTCTATAGATAAAATAAAATAACAAAAGTTTTAAAACAGAATTAAATAATTATAGAATTCCAGTGTTTCTAAATAGAACAAAAGGAAGTCTCTAAAATTTAATTAATCAAATTCATAAATAAAAAAGCTGCGATTAAATGAGAAATGTACATATCCAAAGTGATTGCCAAAATGTCTACTTTGAACTTATAAATCTAAGAATTGTCCTTTTGAAAAAACAAAAAAAATATAAATCCTTCTAGAATAATAAGTGATCAATGGCTTTTATAAAATTTAGATTGAAATATTCATGCAATAGCTCGAGATCTAAATTTTCGAAGTAGCATAATTTTACACACTCTTTAAGTTTTTCAATTTCTTGATTATCTTAAATCAAAAATTTTCAGTTACGTTTATTTTTTATTCTCTTAGGAATATAAAAATTGCTGTTTTTTTCTCCAACTTTGCAATATCTTAGATTGAATTTGCTGCTTCATTCACTACATTATTCAATAGGCATAAATTTAAACCCCAAAATTACAACAACATTCATACTTTAGTCTCTTTAAAACATTATCTATCAAATCCTTTAAAGTTCTATCTGCTTAACTTCCCTTTTCTTAATTTAGATCATATTACCCTAATTGATTTTCCTTATATCTTTAAGCTAAAATAAACCTAAAATATTAACTACCATAAAAAAGCATTAAAGCTAGATTTTATTTTTAAATTAGTTTAATATACTTATTAGCAAATTTCTTGTAAATAAAAGCTTAGAATGAAATATATCGTATATTTAAAGGTTTAATGTATCTTGTTAGTTTATTAAGATACATAAATAAGAAGTATTATACAGAATTAGGCTATCTTTAATTAAAGATACTGAATCTAGTAATCTTAATAATTTATTAATTTAACTAGTAATGCTCCAATATAATAAATAATCAATTAAATACTTTAATGAAATTATTAACTCTGAGGCTAGTACTTTAAAGTTGTTTTTTGGTCAGTTTGAACTTGATTTCTTCTCTAATCATTTCAATTTATTGCTCATCGAAATATAGTTCCTTGCTCTTACACTTAGTTTGTCTTTCTTTAACATAAATTTTTAAGAAGATAAACTGAAAGAAACTAAGCCAGCAACTAAACTATCTTAATTGATTCATATAAACAAGCAGCAACTTTGAAGATAAATCTACTTCCTAGCCTCAATATTATAAATCTTCTAAAAAAGAATAATATGAAGTTGTTTATTTTCTTTTATGAAAAGCTTTAAAATAAATCTATCAAATGTTTTTTGTTTTAAGCTCCAGATTCAACTTATTAGGTAAGTAAATGATATACATGTTCCTTAATCCTTAAATCTTATAGCTTAGATTTATTATTTTTTTGCTTTTTTTCTTCCATTTTAAAGAAAGTTGCTTAGTATCTTTTTACTGCTTGATTAAACTTCTCATTGTAGTGTAGCTCCGAGACTAAACTTGCAATTTAAAAAATTGAAAGCAGGCAGGTTAAACATTTTTTACTAGTCAGCTTTACTTGGCAGTTATATTCAGCATGTTAAAAACAATAGGAGACTCATTGAGATTCTTTAATTTTAAATATCTTGCGTTGTTGGATATCCCTATACTTTTTTCTTTTTTTAATTCCTTTAGCTCAAACTATTCTTTCATAGTAATAATTCTTCTATACCTCTGATGGTTTTATCAGATAATCTTTAAATTATATTTAACTTCTTTTCAAATCTACCAGTTTATATCCAATGAGGTCTGGATTAAAAGCTAACCGTCTATTTCGTTTCTATCTTTGAAGATATGACTTTATTTTAAAGATAAAATTTCATACTAGGAATGCTTTATTTTTGGTATTTAATCTTTTTCTGTTTATTTGATTTTTATCTAGGTATCAAGGCTTAATATTATATATATCAAAATATAGCGAAAAAATTTCCAAAGCTTGATTGGTCCTCTATATATTTTATTTTCTGTTTATCAAGCATTTCTAACTACAAACATATCGCAATTCTAGCAATGAAGTTAAGTAGAAATCAGACAGTAATTTAATATTCTCTGCAGCCTTCATCAAAGAGTTCAAAATTTTTAGCAATCCTTAGAGAAATTAACATCATTAATTAGAATCTCTCGTTTGGAAGTATTTAAGGCTTTCAAATATTTCTTAGATGAATTTATAGACACAACCAGGCAAGCAACTAATGACAAATATAAGATTATTCGAAACCTCGCTTTATCTTAATTTTAAGCACATTCTTAGTGTCTATTATTTGCTTCATTCAACATTCTCTACTTTTTACTAAAATTTGGTCTATAGAAATTGATATCTGACTCTGTCTTTTAGAACACTGTTTCTTATTAAGATAGAATTAACTTTTTATCTTGCAGACTTTCCAATTACAGTTCCTTTATCACCATACTAAGATCTGAGAAATTCCAATCAACGATTTCAAGTAAGTTTTTAAGCTTCCTATATTACTAATCTAGACTAAGCTTTTATTAGATCTCACTATCTTGAGTCTATTCAACTGGTTGCTATTCAAACGTAGTAACCTAATTACACCTCACTCACTATAACTACAAATAATGCTAAACCTTAATATAATTAAAAGAAGTAAAAGCTTCTTATTTTAATAGCAACTTATTTTAACCTAAATAGTCTAATAATTAGATATTAAAGTAGCAAGGATATAAGATTAACAATCTAAGCTTAATTAACTAATCACTATATCCTAATTTTAATAGCCTAGCATTATTATATTACAGTTAATAAGACTATTAGCAACCCTTTATTTTAACAAAGCAGCTTATTAGTATTATATAGTTAGTAGTTTTAATTTAAAGACTATAAGAGATATAGTCTAGGATATAGATAAAAGTAATAGAAAGGCTATAATATATATAGAATAAGGCTTTTATATCCCTATTTAGATACAAATAGTAGTTTTTATAGAAGACATTAAAGAGGTAGACTAGAATATTAATTTTTATATAGATTCATTTATAAGATTAAATATTTAAAAGTACAAGAAAGATATGAATGTCTAAAAGTACGCTATGCATAATCTACTGACTTTATTATTTCATTTATCTTATCTGATATTTTGGAAGCATATACAATCATCTTTCGCATAAAAAGTTATTTAATCAAACTCCATTCAAATTTACTTTACTTAATGTATTGCCGATAATAGATCTAAGGTTTTCTATCAATACGTTTATTAACGAATGAATTTCTGTTAATTTCTAGTTTTTCAGCAATCCTATGAACGAATAAAATTCTTAATTTATTACCTTATTTTTTATCGTAAGTAAATTATTATATTTATTTAATTAATGCATAACAATCCAACTATTAAATCTGAACAATCTTTAACTGTTTTAAATCAATATAATTAAATTTCATTTATAGGTAGTATTCATCCTAAGACACCAACATATATTATATTGTAATTTCCGATTGGTATCTATTTATTAGCAATTTCTTTTAAACTATATCTATAAATTTTCAAATATATGATGCTAGCTTATTTATTTAGTCTAATATTAATAATCTACCTCATTTAATTATTTTCAGTCTTTTTTTATTTTTATTTTGAAAGAGTTAATCAATTACTAAAAACTGGTAAATTTTCTAATGAATAAGGTGTTAGTATGTTTAAAAATTTAGCCAATTTCTTGTAATTTCCAGGATTTACTTAATTAGTAGTATCATATTGTTAAATATTTTTAATAGTTTAAATTTTTCTATTCTAGTTGATTCTAATGGAAGAAGTATGTATTAGATATTTTGCTTTGCAAAATTAAATTGCTAACTTTTAATTTATTTATAGTTGAATATCTATAATTTCTAATATTTTAAGTTTAACTTTTTTTTTATTTTTCATTTTCTAGTCTTTTTTCTGAATTTATAAGTTAAATTTGTCGGATAATGCTTATTATTTATTAAGTCTGCATCAAATATTTAAAACGCATCTTCATTGTCACTTTCCGTAGAATTATTTCTTTTAAATATACAGTCAGTATCTTCTTAATATCACAGGTTTATATAAAAATGAGTTAATTTTAGTAATTTTAAGTAAAAGATTTTTGTTCATACTTTTTGAATCTAAAAAAGTAACTTATTACATTATTATTTTTTTAATTTTTAGTTCTTATAGTAATTGCTTTTTTCCTATACTAAATAATAGAATCAATTCATAACAAGTTATATTTTTTTAATTCTTTGCTACTACTCTCAAATAAACGATTCAGAGTAAAGATTGTTTTGAGTCATATGCAAAAATATCGAAATTTATCTTCAAAAATTAATGCTTATTAGTTATATCTTTAAAATTAATAAATATTATTAGATTAGATTAATTTTTATTAAATTTAGGCTTTCGTTATTTATCTCAACTTAGTTTTACATTTAATGAGAACATTTACAAATTATTCTACTTTCCAAACTTCTCAGTATTTCTAAAATTTTGCATTTCTCAAAAAGGATTAATTCAAATATATTTTAATTTACTATTCTACGTTATAAGAGTTTTAATAAATATCTATTTCCAAAATCCCTTACAATCCATTATTTTTAGCTTTACTTTTGCTATGTTTTTGGTTTTATACTTTAGTACATTATTAATATCTAATACAAGCTAAGCATCCTAATTGGTTATTCATAATTTAAGTAAAGGTTTCATGAATGGCAATATAAATTTACTATCCTGTCAGGATTTTATAATTGCCTTTTAATAAAAAAGCCAACTTCCTATATGTTAATATATAATCTTAATTTGCGGTTAGGTCTTTTTGCTATTTTTATCGAATTTCCTTTTTAATTTGTTGGTTTATTTAGTTTTTATTTATTCTTACCTGCATTAGTGTAAAATGATATTAATTATAATTCTAATTTGTTTGATTAATTTAATTTTTTAACACCAATAATGATGTTTTATTTTAGCTAAAATTAAAGTATTATTCTCTAATGTTGCTGTTTATACTTATATATAATTAATATGATTAATGATATAAAATGTATTATGTAATATATGCTTCATACTTATAATTCAAATCTAAATTAATCTTCATTATAGTTTAGTGAAGAGAAAGTTCCCTATAATTCTCTATTAAAGTAACTAGTTTTGCTATTTTACTAACTGCTACTTAATTTATTACATATCCCTTTTTGCATAATCTAGATATTTTCATCTATTTTTAGTTATTTTTAAACTAAATAACTTAAATAAAATAAATCTCATTTATTAAAGCTAAAATTAATAGAATAGCTTCTATAATTTATTACTTTTAAATTATTATTAAATTACAATATTTTAAAAACTTAAAGTTTGCTAGATAAGAAAGGAAAATAACCTATTAAGGATATAATAGATTAGATATAAGGATTAATTTTTAATTTATTGCTAAATAAATTTAATTCGAAAAGATAATTGCCAATCTCATTAGCATCCACAGTACAAGAAATATTCCATTATAAGTCTTGCCTTACGTTACTATATTAACTTTGAGTAAGTTTCATTAAAGTATAAAGTAAACATAGCTACAGACCTCAAGACAATCATATTAAGAATCTCTCTTAGAGCATAGATTTATTTCCTCCAAGGTATGAATTTAATATTTTTAAGGATTTTAGGAGATTATTTAGTATATTAAGATTGAGAGAAGGACATAACGATACCCCTTAAGACTTTTTATTTTATACTTAAGCATTTTTTTAAATTTTCTTTGTAATTGAATATTCTTTTTAATAATCTAAGTTATAATGAAACTTAGAGCTATTGAAATCCCTAATACTTTTAACTAAATAATTTTAGAATGCTGTTACAAATGTTAAATTTTATAAAATGAAATAGGAATTAAAAATAGAAATAGTATCCAGTTTATAAAAGGATATAATAATTAAAATTAATTTTAAATAGATTATAATAGTAATTGTATGATATAATAATAATACTTGTAGTTATTATTAGTAAACCATATAATTATACTCAATCTATCATACTTTTCATTTATTTTCTATTACCATTCATCTTACATAAGTTGAACCAAATAATAATAAGACAGACTTAAATTAAGGCATCAAGAATAACTTTTTGGCCTAGATAATTAGTTCTAATAGAAAATTATCAAAACAATATATACTAAAGTCTATAAAATTAATTTAACACTTTATAAAGTAAGCTATTAACATTATTATTTAATAAATCTTAGGTAAAATAATAATAACAAAGAGAAATAATAGTATTCTCATATATTCACTTAATTATCCTAATAATAAACCATGTAATATAATATTTTACTTAAAGAGCATATAGTTAAAATAGATACCTTAAGTGGATTAAGATTTATCAAATAATAAATAATTATAATTTAACTTTGAGATAGTCAAGCATAGTTATATCAACAATCAGTCCTTTAATTAAAATAATTTATTCACTTGATAAATCTTGCAGCTATTTAGCGAATTATCTTAGTTATAATAACCCTTCTTAAATTTTTAAGGCTTTTTCATCCTTATGATCTCTAAATAAGAAAATTCAGTGGTAATTCATTTTTCTCTTTATTTTTAAATTATAGAAACAATTTTTTCTTTCTTTAACTTGATATCAAGTTAAAACTTAATTGTTGCCTTTAATTTTCAATTTTTTTCCGGATATTTAAAAGATTTCAATTAAAACACTTAATTGGTTTAAGTTTTTCGTTTTTCAATTATCTAGATGGCCCTTTCAAAGCAATCTAAATTTTACTTGATTTTCAAATAATTTATAAGCAATCTCCTTCTTTATGAGTTTTGATATTCTTATTATTTTTATATAAGTGAGAATCAATATATGATACTTTACTATGATAAAAGAATTATCTAAATGACATAAGATATTATTAATTCATGAACATCTAAAACATTTTTCTAACTTCGATACTATTATTAAGTTTCATATCTAAAACTTAGCAAGACTGTTTACTATAACTTATCAGTAATTATTAATTTTTCAAATTAATCGTTTATTTTGATGCTAAAATATCTTTAATTTTGATTTACTTTAATCTTAAATAAAAGTATGCTACCACTTTATTAATTTATTAATCATATTTAAGTTTACCAAATGTTTATTCTTATGCTCATAATACCTATTTTTCCTATATTAAATAATAATTTTATTATTAAAAATTTAATATATTATCTATTAATATTTTATTATCTAGAATTTCTCTATGTTCAAATTACTTACTCTAAATTTATAAGTTTTATCACATTTTATAGTTTAAAATAGTATGTTTACTATAAATTATAATTATTTAAAATTATTATTTAAACAGATACTTTACTAAATGGAGAGAATGTATAGTTTCATTAGTTAATTATTTATTAGTGTAAAATAGATAGTTTTGTTACTTATAAGAATTAAATAATAAAAGTTAGTTTTTCATTAAGTTTATTCTGCACATTGTTAGAATTAAAAAATAGATCTTTTGAGGATTAAGATTTAAAACATATATCATAAGTAAAAAATCTAACTAATAATTTTCATATATTTAGTGACATTATTTAAAATTAAACATTATACAGAAACTAAAACTTTTATGAATGAACAAGATTAATAAATAGATTATAATCTTTATAAAAATGTCAAAATAATAATAAAGCAAATAACTTGTAAAATTAATTAACTATGATTAACAAATTGTACTATATAAAATCAAATAAAAAATTGGAATTTAAATAATCTAAAAAATTAAATAAATTTTTAGAAGCAATAGAAAGAGATATAAGCATTCTTCAAAGAATATTAAAAAGAGAATTAATTTAAATTTCTATTTAAATATAAATTTATTAAACTAATAAAAAGAACTACAAAAATAAAATAATTCAACCTTAATTGTAAAATGACAAATCCTGAGAGGATTAAGTTTTAATCTTAAAGAGAAAAATATTTTCTTTAAGGAAGTCTCTTTTACGAATTTTTCTTTAGATAGTTTATTTCTCGATAATTTAGATTTGATCCTTCGCTTATTTTACAATAAAATTTTTGTGCAAGCAAAAGACAAACTTATTGTGTTTAAAGCTTAAGTTTAGAAATCAATTTTCCTTAAGTCTCGAAATTATCTGCAAATGATACAGATTCACTTCAAGGTTTTTGGTAAAAGTTTCTCAAGTTTTTTATTAGTTTTTTATCATATAGCCAAATCTTTATTAGCAAAAATATTAAGTATTTTCTTATTAATTCATAAAATTAAAGTGATCCCTAATTAAAATTAATATCGTGAAGAGTACGCATCCAAAAAATTTCAAGTGGAATTTAAATTTTATAATATGAATTTTACATAGAAATTTGTATTTGTATAAAATGCCTTGTAATATATCCTTGCTAATTTATTAAGAGACACGTTAAAAATATAACGATTACTGGTTATGCTTTTCAAGTTTCCTAATCTAAAAATTATATTTTTTTAAAAATTATATATATTTATTTTTCCATCTGAATTAATATAAAAATTATTAATAAATTGAAGTTTCTTAAGAATTTTAAATGCTTAAATTTTATTTTTATTTTTACTAATTCTACTAGTTTTTTAGCTTTAATTATTTTTATTACTGTAAGATAGATAAATTATTATCATTATTAATGAAGTTTTTTTGAAAATAATTCAATTATTTAAGTAAAATCATTTTTATATAAATAAATGCTTACTTTTTTTAACAAAGATATTAAGATTTTTGGCATTAAAAATATTATAAAAAATGAAACTTTTTAATTTTAACGATTTTTTTATTCTATAAATTTTCAAAATTTTAAAGATTTGTTATCAAATTTTTACCATTTTTCTTATTTATATGTAACCGATTAAAAACTAATTAAACTTTTTAAGATTTTCGAAAATAACTTATTTTACTTTCTTTAACTATTATAATGTATAGATATCCTAAATTTGCTTAAGTATTTTTATAATATAATGATAATACCTCGTATATCAGATATTTAATCATAAAATTTAAAAATTAATTTAATAGTTTATTTTTTAATCACTTTTTACTTACTATCTTACTAAAATTGCAAACTATTTAATATATATATTATAACTAAAGACTTAATTTGCATTTTTATAACTAGATGTTGATAGTAATTCTTTTTTAGTAAACTACGGATAATTGGAAAAAATTTATCGAATGAATGAAAAAATATTTAGAAGTAATAGTGATTTAGAATTATTAGGTTATTGATGCTTAAATTTTTAGATTTAATACAGATTTACTAATTATTTAAAAAAACTAAATACTAATAAAAAAAAATAATCAAAAAGTTTTTAATTTAAATAGATGCTATAATTTAAAGAAATTGAGCAAAAACTTTGAAACTTACAGCAAATTAAATAAAATAATTTAATGACTTCATTATTTTAAAGTTCAAATCTTAAAAACTACTTAAAATTCAAATTTTATATTATTCATACATAAAAATTAGTTTACAAAGGAAAATAAAATTATTTTCTTTAGTTTAAACAATAAAATTATTTATTTCCCAAATAAGAAAAAATTTTAAATTACGAAAATTATAAATTTAAAATATAATAATTTTTACTATTTTTCATCATAATTCTAATATTTATTGGAATTTAAAATGTTCTAAGTTTATTTTAAGAAATGTTGGTTACTGTAAGGAGGATATAAGAAAAGTAACTGGTTTATGTTTTAATATGTAAATCTCTATAAAGGATAAGTTTTATTCAAAATAAAAATAGTATCCAAAAGAAATTAATATTTCTTTACATTTTATTACATATTATAAGAATTTAATTTTTAGTCTCTATAATTTTCTTTTTTTATAACATATTAAAAAATAATATCAAGATAGTTTATATTCATAAGTCTGAAAATAATAAATTAATTGCAAATTATTTTCAAATTAAAAATAAATAAAGCATAATGTAAAAATAAACTAAAAAACATCTAATTAATAATGTAAAATAAAATATTATTTTTATTATTAAATTATATATTTATAATTAAAAAATGCGTAATTAAAAAGAAAAACATTATTAAGAACATATTCATTAATTTTTCTTAAATAAGCATCTTATAAGATTTTTTTCATTTAAAGAAATAAAATGAAAAAGATTGTACTTTTATAATTTACGATTCGAAAAATAAAAAATATTTTCTAATCAGAATTGAAAAATATAAAATTAAGAACAATTTTTAACTATATATAACTAAGTGCAAAATTATTGTAAAGATAAAAATAAAATATTGTTCTTTTATAATTATTAAATATCTCTTACATTTTTTAAATTTATTAAAATAAAATCATTTTAATATAAATAATTGCTTACTTTTTTGTCTAGATATTAAGATTTTTGGAAAAAAAATTATTATATTTAATGAAATTCTGTAATTTTTCATATTTTTTCTGTTTTTATTAAATGAATTTTTAAATCCTTAATTCTTTAGAAATTCGTCAAGCTTCTCGGATTTTCTATCATATACTGTTTTTAACAAAATAATTAATCTTTTAAAAATCTTCCAAATAATTTATTTTACTTCCTTAAATCTTTAATTGTAAAAGAATCACAGTAGACAATTCAAGATCCAATGGACATAGAAGGAGCTATTAATTTACCGAGGAGTCCAGACAAGAAATGAATTAGGAATAAACCAAGATGTTTTGTATGCAAACAAACTGGACATAAATATAGACAATGTTAGAAATTGAAATTAATTAAATAATAGTACTGGAATAGAAAATAATAAGAAAAATAATAGTACTAATATTAGGATAAGATTAGACGAGAATTCTGTAACTAATTTTATCCGTCAGGAGGTAAAATCTACAAACCGAAGTGGTATACAATCTAATGCGACTGAAGAAAGAGTCCTGAAGGGAGCTGGTTCCAGCCAGGTTATCAAACTGATCCTATGAACACGAGGTTGAAAGTCCTCCAAGTTCACTAAACTCCAATTTAAACTTTTTAAACTTTTTAATTTAGTAATTTAATTAAGCTTTATTTTTATTGTTTTATTATAAATTTACAAAAATTAAAACAGATCTATTTTTTAAATTTTTTAAAAGTAAAATTTATAATAAAAGTTAGTATATTATTTTTAATTTTTTAAATAATTTTATAATACCAAAATTATATATTCATACTCAAATATTAATAGTTTAAAAATAAAAGTAAAAAGAATTTAAAGTTTATATTTTTTATTCATTATGAAAATTTTGACTGTTGCTAAGCTAAAATTATTTTAGATTGCTTCATATCTTTTAAGGTATTAATTTAAATTTCAATGAATTTCGTTTTTTAAATTCATATTCTCAAACTTACTTCATATTCGACATTTTCTTGATGATTTCACTCGCCACTATTTTCTCAAAACTACAAATTACTATTTGAATGTAAGATGTCTATTGTAATTCACTCTAAATTCACTCCTATTTATATTTAAATTATATACTTACCTTCTTTTATACTTAACCATCTTTAAAATCTTGTAATAATTTTGAATATTTCACTTTCTTATCTATTTCTCTTATCCTCCTGATATTACTCCTTTTATATCTCTAGTCAGCACTAATTCGTAAATTTCTCCCTAATGTACTCGTAATAATATTAACCTTTCATCTGTTTAGAAATTCCATATTTTTATAATGTGTCATATTATCCAGATATTATAAACTTATTGTTAGTTGTTATTAGTAATATTCTCACTAAATTTGTATCACCTTCTAAAGTTCGTATGCTTTTTTTGTTGGGAAGTTTCATATTTTGATTGTTTTGTCATTTCTGGCCAGATGAACATGAAGTAGCTCATCAAAGTGGTACTGAACCTCCAGGAAGAGGTCAAGAGATTGAAGAAAGACAGGGATATGATGATGGCAAAGCTAGACGTAGCAGAATTGAGTCAAGACTTATGTCCTAGGAAAGAGATCTTAACGCCTTTTGGAATATCTCACAAAGTCAGACTAACGAATCCTAAAATAAGCTTAGAAACAGACTGAACTGGATAATAGACTCGGAAAAGTAGAAGAGAAATTGTAAACTTTTAAGAAAGATTAAAGCGAAACTGGAGCTATATAAATGGAAATCGAGGCCTAGAAAGAGCAAACAAATCAAGGAAAATAATTCGAAATAAAAAAGAAATGTTTCTGCTGTGGAAGCGTATGAAATTTTTATCGGAAGTGTTAGAAATTCTAATAAAAATAAAGAAACTATTGGATAAAAGAACAAAAAGAAGAAAAAAGAAGAAGCAAGAATGAAAAGAATGTATTGTAACCCGGATGGTTCAATATACAAGATTAAGATGGAATCAAGGAAAGATAAAGGAGGGAAAACCCGGAAAAATCCGAATTTCCAATTTCGCTAAAACTGGGCAACTCGAACTTTTATATTTAACAGCAGGGAGCATAAACTGCTGTATTCCTGATGAGGTTGGAAATCCCTAAAACGGAAAACTTAAAATTAATATTATTATTATTTAGATATATAATTCTTACTTAAATATTTGGGAAGTTGCTAAAATTTGATTACATTAAAGTTCATCAATCAGTGTAATAAAAGATGAAAACTAAATAGTTTACGTTTTCGGAAAGTTTCTCGAGGGTGTTAATTAATTGAAGTGGTAAAGAATAATCCATAAATTATTAAAGTATCTTATGAACCTTATCCAGGATGACCTTGCTACTAAAGTCCTATTATAGTTAGAAATCAAATATTCATATACGATGGACAAAAAATATATCAATGATACATAATAAAATTAATGGGATATGATGCTTTAAGAAAAACCAAAATAACTAAGTTAATAATAGATAGAAGAGCTGGCAAAAGAACTCTTTACGATAAATTGATATTTGATATCTGACAAAATATAATAAACTCATTTAAGAGAATTTAAAATTAATGCTTAAGTTAAAATATTTAAAAAAGTCTTTATTCATGTATAAATAATTACTTTCAATTAGAAAGATTTACATCTTTTAGGAAACTAAAAAAATTATGTAGCATATTCATTAACTCATAAAATAAAGCTATCACTTATTGAGTTGGATAATTAAATATATAAATTTATTAAAATACTATAAAAAAGGCTAATAGTTATAATCAAAAGAAATTAGACAATCTATTTAAGAATAAAGAACTAATTTCGTAAAAATCATTCATACAACAATCATCAGTAGAATTAAGATATTGCATTTGGTTTGAGAAGAATCATTGTACTTCTATGTTATAAAGGTATTAAAAGCTATTTATATAATTAAGATGAGAATTTATTTTCTTTTGAAAGTTATGTAAACAAACTATAGATGTAAAGCTTATTAAGATTAATAATAATACGCTAGAATAAATTAACCCGGTAGAACCTGAACTGGAAATAATGCATATTTGACTTACTAATTGTTTATTAAAAATCAAATGAGCATTACTTAAGCCATTATGAATTTGAATCTCAGTAGAGCAATCTAATAAAATTATTTTTACTTTTACTTTATGCAAGCTTGCTTATACTAAATTTAACTATATTCTTATTTAAATAAGATAAAATAAACATTTTTATTGGAGTAGATACTTTTGTCTCTAGAATCCCATTAAATTCTTTATTTATAGTCTAAGTTTTGAATTTCTTTTTACATATTTTTCATTTAAGCAATTTACCTTTTATTTCATAATTCTAATTTCTGAGTAAAATAATAAATATTTTTCTTAAGTTTAGCTTCTCTAGTCGTTAACTTACTAACTTTATTTGATAGATATTGGACTAGATATTAAAATATAATTAGTCTTTTTAACAAACTAGCTATTAAAAGAATAAATTCTAAATTTAATTGATATTTAATCTCTAATCTTTTTGATAGATTATAATGATGTTCAGATATAAACTTTAGGATTAGCTAAAGGTTAGTAAATATTCAGGAATATAAGAAAGGTCTTATATGATAAAATAAAGCTATATATACCTAAATCTAAATTAAACTTTATGTATAAATCTATTATTTAATTAACTTGCTTTATAATAACTAGAATGCTTCTTACTATAAAATAAGTTAGTTATAAGCTCTTGAAAAAAGCTAGTAGCTTAATTCTATTTTAGACATTCAGATTTTATTGATAAGTTTATTACTAAGAGTTGCTTACTACTTTTAGACTGAAGTTAGAGCTAGCAGGTAATAAAGGATTTAATAAAAATAAGCAAAAATAGTTTGAAGATAGGTTGATATTTAGATATGAGTTTTAGAGCAACTAAGCTAATTAATGCTCCATAAATAGTTTAGATAAGAAAAATAGCTAGTCAATTAATAATAGCCTTATACCTCATTTCTTTTTAGCCTTTCTTATTTATTCTTACTTTTTAGTAGCAAAAGAGTAGCAAACTGTCTAGCATTTGTATGCATATTAAAGTTTAAATTTTATTATATACCTTTGCTCTGCTATTATTAAACACTATTTTAGGTAGTAAGCTATACATTCCAAATGCTTTAAGGGGTGTATTTTCCTAGCAAAAGAAACATATTTAGTCTATTAATATAGTAACTAAGAAAAAATTAACTTTTAAAATTTTAATATTCAACTATAAATAAATTAAAAGTTAGCAATTTAATTTATTTAATTTTGAAAAGCAAAATATCTAATACATACTTCTTCCATTAGGATCAACTGGAATAGGAAAATTTAAACTATTCAAAATATTTAACAATATGATACTACTAATTAAGTAAAATCCTGTAAATTACAAGAAATTGACTAAATTTTTAAACTTACTAACACCTTATTCATTACATAATTTACCAGCTTTTGGTAATTAATTAACTTTTTCAAAATAAAAATAAAGAAAGAGTGAAAATAATTAAAATGAGGTAGATTATTAATAGTAGACTAAATAAATAAGTTAGCATCATATATTTGAAAATTTATAGATATAGTTTAAAAGAAATTGCTAATAAATAGATACCAATCGGAAATTACAATATAATATATGTTGGTGTCTTAGGATGAATACTACCTATAAATGAAATTTAATTATATTTATTTAAAACAGTTAAAGATTGTTCAGATTTAATAGTTGGATTGTTATGCTTTAATTAAATAAATATAATAATTTACTTACGATAAGAAATAAGGAAATAAATTAAGAATTTTATTCGTTCATAAGATTGCTGGAAAACTAGAAATTAACAGAGATTCATTCGTTAATAAACGTATTGATAATTAATCTTAGATCTATTATCAGCAATACATTAAGTAAAGTAAATTTGAATGGAGTTTGATTAAATAACTTTTGATGCGAAAGATGATTGCATATTCTTCCAAAATATCAGATAAAATAAATGAAATAATAAAGTCAGTAGATTATGCATAGCGTACTTTTAGACATTCATATCTTTCTTGCACTTTTAAATATTTAATCTTATAAATGAATCTATATAAAAATTAATATTCTAGTCTACCTCTTTAATATCTTCTATAAAAGCTACTATTTGTATCTAAATAGGGATATAAAAGCCTTACTCTATATATATTATAGCCTTTCTATTACTTTTATCTATATTCTAGACTGTATCTCTTATAATATTTAAATTAAGGCTACTAAATATATAATACTAATAACCTGGTTTCTTAAAATAAAGGGTTGCTAATAGTCTTATTAACTGTAATATTAATGCTAGGCTATTAAAATTAGGATAAAGTGATTAGTTAATTAAAGCTAGATTTTTAATCTTATATCCTTGCTACTGTAATATCTAATTATTAGTCTATTTAGGTTAAAATAAGTTGCTATTAAAATAAGGAGCTTTTGATTCTTTTAAGTATGTTAAGGTTTAACATAATTGTAGTTATAGGGAGTGAGGTGTAATTAGGTTACTTCGTTTGAATAGCAATCAGTTGTGTAGACTCAAAATAGGGAGATCTAATATAAAGCATCGTCTAGATTAGTAATATGGGAAGCTTAAAAACTTACTTGAAGTCGTTGATTGGAATTCCTCAGATCTTAGTATGGTGATAAAGGAATTGTAATTGAAAAGTCTGCAAGATAAAAAGTTAATTCTATCTTAATAAGAAACAGTGCTCTAAAAGACAGAGTCAGATATCAATTTCTATAGACCAAATTTTAGTAAAAAGTAGAGAATGATGAATGAAGCAAATAATGGACACAAAGAATGTGCTTAAAATTAAGATAAAGCGAGGTATTTGGACAATCTCATATTTGTTATTAGTTGTTTGACTGGTTGCGTCTATGAATTCATCTAAGAAATATTTGAAAGCCTAAAATACTTTCAAACGAGAGATTCTTATTAGTGATGTTAATTTCTCTAAGGATTGCTAAAATTTTGAACTCTTTGATAAAGGCTGCGGAGAACATTAAATTGCTGTATGATTTCTACTTAACTTCATTGGTAGAATTGCGATATGTTTGTAGTTAGAAACGCTTGATAAATAGAAAAAGAAAATATATAGAGGACCAATCAAGCTTTGGAAGTTTTTTCGCTATATTTTGATATATATAATATTAAGCCTGATACCTAGATAAAAATCAAAGAAACAGAAAAAGATGAAATACCAAAAATAAAGCATTCCCAGTATGAAACTTTATCTTTAAAATAAAGTCACATCTTCAAAGATAGAAACAAAATAGACGGTTAGCTTTTAATACAGACCTCATTGGATATAAACTGGTAGATTTGAAAAGAAACTAAATATAATTTAAAGATTAACTGATAAAACCATCAGAGGTTTAGAAGAATTATTATTCTTGAAAGAATAGTTTGACCTAAAAGAATTAAAAAAAGAAAAAAGTATAGGAATATCCCATCAACGCAAGATTTTTAAAATTAAAGATCTCAATGAGTCTCCTATTGTTTTTAACATGCTGAATATAACTGCCAAGTAAAGCTGGCTAGTAAAAAATGTTTAACCTGCCTGCTTTCAATTTTTTAAATTGCAAGTTTAGTCTCGGAGCTACGCTACAATGAGAAGTTTAATCTAGCAGTAAAAAGATACTAAGCAACTTTCTTTAAAAGGGAAGAAAAAGCAAAAAATAATAAATCTAAGCTATAAGATTTAAGGGTTAAGGAACATATATATCATTTACTTACCTAATAAGTGGAATCTGGAGCTTAAAACAAAAAACATTTGATAGATTTATTTTAAAGCTTTTCGTAAAAGAAAATAGACAACTTCATATTATTCTTTTTTAGAAGATTTACATTATTGAAGCTAAGAAGTAGATTTAACTTCAAAATAGCTGTTTGCTTATATGAATCAATTAAGATAGTTTAGTTGTTGGTTCGATTTCTTTCAGTTTATCTTCTTAAAAATTTATGTTAAAGAAAGACAAACTAAGTGTAAGAGCGAGGAACTACATATAAATAAGCAGTAAATTGAAATGATTAGAGAAGAAAGTAAGTTCAAACTGACCAAAAAACAACTTTAAAGTACTAGCCTCAGAGTTAATAAATTCATTAAAGTATTTAATTGATTATTTATTATATTGGAGCATTACTAGTTAAATTAATAATTTATTAAGATTACTAGACTCAGTATCTTCAATTAAAGATAACCTAATTCTGTATAATACTTCTTATTTATGTATCTTAATAAACTAACAAGATATATTAAACCTTTAAATATACGATATATTTCATTCTAAGCTTTTATTTACAAGAGGTTTGATAATAAGTATCATTAAACTAATTTAAAAATAAAATTTAGCTTTAAAGCTTTTTTATGGTAGTTAATATTTTAGGTTTATTTTAGCTTAGAGATATAAGAAAAATCAATTAGGGTAATATGATCTAAATTAAGAAGAGAGAAATTAAGCAGATAGAATTTTAAAAGATTTGATAGATAATGTTTTAAAGAGACTAAAGTATGAATGTTGTTGTAATTTTGGGGTTTAAATTTATGCCTGTTGAATAGTGTAGTGAATGAAGCAGCAAATTCAAGTCTAAGATATTGAAAAGTTGTAAAAAAAGACTGGAATTTTTATATTCCTAAGAAAATAAAAAATAAACGCAACTGAAAATTTTTGATTTAAGATAATCAAGAAAATGAAAAACTTAAAGAGTGTGTAAAATTATGCTACTTTGAGAATTTAAATCTCAAACTATCGCATGAATATTTCAATCTAAATTTTATAAAGGCCATTGAATACTTGTAGTTCTAGAAGGATTTATATTTTTTCGTTTTTTCAAAAGGACAATTCTTAGATTTATAAGTTCAAAGTAGACATTTTGGCAATCACTTTGGACATGTACATTTCTCATTTATTCGCAGCTTTTTTATTTAAGATTTTGATTAATTAAATTTTAGTGACTTCTTTTTTATTCATTTAGAAACACTGGAATTCTATAATTATTTAATTCTTCTATAAAACTTTTGTTATTTTATTTTATCTATAGAAAACTTGTTAAACCATGCTAAATATCCATTCTGTAACTACTTGCAAACTTAAATATATTTTAAATATCAATCATGCCTTTTCGTTGCAATTTATTCTTTTAATTTATTCAGAAAAAATTAAAATTTAGAAGCTATTTCATTCTAGATTGCAAATGATATTCTTGAATCTTTTAATTAATAAACTTCAATTTAAGCTTTAAAATTCTTTTTTTATAGGTTTAATTTGCTTCTCACTTTCATTATTTTTATTTGAATCCTTTCCTATTACTACTAAAGACTGTATTCTTTTTAAATTTTATGACTAAAACCAACTAGATTAGGATTTCTTGTGACATTAATTTTATTTTTAAATAGCTTATATTAGCTAATCTAATACTTATATTATCTCATACTTATTACAAAGAAACATAATATGTTAAGTTTGCTCTTTCTATTAATTCAGAAAATAATAATAGAATATATTTAAAATAGGCTTTCTTTATTAAAAAAGCTTATAATTTTCTTAATAGCAAGCAACTAATTTTAAGAAAGAGAGTTTTAATAGTGTTAGCAATATAATATAGATTTATATAGAATAATAGAATTAAGCTTTTATCTTTAAATAATCTAGAATAATTTAGGTATTATTAATTTGAAATGATAATTACAAAAATAACATAAATATAATATTAGTTTGCTATAAAAGAGAAAGTTATCTAAATGTATTAATTATAACTAATCTAATATCTTTATTAAAGAGAAAATTTAAATTAATAACTAATAAAGCTAAAAGGATAAAATATTAAGTATTTAATAGACATAATTAAACATATTAAAGCTTATTTTAATAATAAAATTAAATATTACTATTTAATAATTGTAAGATAAAATTAGTGATACACCATTTATAGTTAGTTTAAATATTTACTTTCTACTACTTATATTTATTACATTTATATATTTTGCTTAGAATCAACATTAAAATAAATTATATTAGTTTATTATTTTAAGAGAGACTTTTATAAATAAAAAGTTTAAATGAAATAGTAGTAAGAAAGTGGGCAATTAAAAGAGTTTATCTTATAGATTCTAAAAATGTTTTGTTTTAAATAATTTGATGTTTTTTAATATTTATTCAAACTAATTAATAAGAAGCTTGGTTTATTTCATTTTTTTTAATTAGTAAAAAACTTAAAGAAATATTTTTTTGATTAAATGTAAGTGAAAAACAATAATTAATAACAATAGCCTTAAAAAAATTGTAATATTTTATTTATCATTTATAAGGGTCTATAAAGAAATAAGGTTTTCTTATTAGGAGTCTTTGATTTAAAGTAAAAATAAGTAGTAACTAATAAATGCATATTAAAGTTATTATAATAAGGATATAATTCTTCGTTATAAAACTTTTGATATAATAATCTATCCTTTTATTTAAAAGTAAAAGGATATAAAATAATTAAAATTGTATAAGCTTGTACACTATTAGTTTAATATCTTGTCTTGTTTTAAGACAAAAATAGAAAAATCAATGTTTAAGAAATTAGATGTTTATAAGTATGCTTAATAAATAATTAAATTGTTTAATTGTATTGAAATAAAGTAAGTAAAATTAATTGATTTATTTTAATTAAATATTTATTGAAGTAAGTTATAAAAATTAAAGTGGAGTAAAAATAAATGGAGAAAAAAGAAAAGCAATTTACTAAAAGTATTTTTTTAAGAAAACTCTTAAGAGCGAGAAGCCACATTCTAGGGAAAGTATCTCTACTTCATTTTAAATATGAAATTCTGCCTAACTTATGCTACTAAAAGTTAATAAATAAGATCAGTTATGACCAAAGTAAAGGTATTTCTTTAATATTTTTTAGACTAAGTCTTTACTGGTCGTACTTCACCTATTTACTCGGTAGCCATATCAAGTGACCTGAATTGAATTATATCAAGTTCAGGATATCCTGAAAATTCGATAAAGATCTGGAATTTCCAGACAGGTACTCTCCTAAGAACTATAACAGGACATACTTCTACTATTTGATCGGTAGTAATCTCCTCAGACTCTAGCTATATAGTATCAGGATCTGATGATAACACGATAAAGATCTGAAACTTATAGACTGGTGCTCTCATAAGAACTATAACGGGACATACTTCATATGTTAAATCGGTAGTAATCTCCCCTGACTCTAGCTATATAATATCAGGGTCTGATGACACTACTATGAAAATCTGAAACTTATAGACTGGTGCTCTCCAAAGAACTATAACGGGACATACTTCATATGTTAAATCGATAGTAATCTCCTATGACTCTAGATATATTATATCGGGATCTTGAGATAACACTATAAAGATCTGGGATTTCTAGACTGGTCAGCTTATGCGAAATCTTACTGGGCATTCTTACTCAGTTTTATCGGTGATAGTGTCTAAGGATAATAGGTATATAATATCTGGTTCTTATGACAGGACTATTAAGATATGGGACTTCTCATCTGGTTAGTGTATTCGTACTCTTTAAGGTCATGCAGGTGGTGTATTAAGTATTCAGTTAAGTGTTGATTCGAGTGTTATATTTTCTGGTTCCGGTGACAGAACAATCAAGATCTGGAACTTTGATAAGGGTGAGTTTATATAGACTTTATAAGGGCATACTTTAGATATAAATTCTATAGTGTTGAGTGTTGATAATAGATGGTTGGTATCGGGAGGATTTGACAAGACGATAAGAAAGTGGAGAGTTTCGAGTTGAGTAACTTATTATTTGACTTAATTAAATTTTACAATTAAAGATATAAGATATTGGTAATGCATTTAAATGAATATTTATTGGTAATTATGTTTTTTGTTATATGAAGTGTTTGCTTTATATATTTATTTAAAATTTGTTATATTCTTAAATATTATTGGTTTAAAAAAAAAAGATTGAGTAATATAGGTTATTGAAATTAGTGAGGTATGTTGACTTAAAGTGGTAATGTTTAAAAATATTTTTAATATAATTTTGTTAAATGAAGACATGAAATAAGTTTAAGTTTTATTTTATTCTATAAAATTTTATAGATTTATTTTTAGATTTTGAAAAATTTCAAGTTAAGTATAAATTTTCATTTTTTTTTGTGAAGTAATTAAAATATTATTTATAAGGTTAAATTTACTTTATAATCTTGATTATTAATTAAAAAATTTAATTTAGTATTTTATTTCAAATTAAATTTTGTTTTTTATTATTGATATTTAATATAAATTATTATTATAATTAATTATTATTAATAATAATTAATTATTATTAATAATTAATTATTATTAGTATTTATTATTATTATAAAATTTTAATATTTAAGTTTAATATTTTTCGTTTCAATTGGAAAATTAATTTTTCTGATGGTAATTTTTTATCTTTCAGGTTTAGAGCTTAAATTTCTTAAAACGAAAAATTTGTTTTTTGCTCAGCGTTTTACACTGCAAAAAATTTTTGGGATGGAATAAATTTAATTATTTCGGGATAAAAAATTCTAAATAAGAATAAATTTTTTTATTTCGGAATAAAAAATTTTTAAATTGGAATAAAAACTTTGAAAGTAATTTTTAAAAAAGTTTTTAACATTTCTTAGTAAAGAGTTTCTAAAATAATTTTGAAAATAATTATCTAAAATCGTTTTAGAAATAAAATTTTAAAATTAATTTTAAAAATGTTTGAATTTTTTTAAGGAATTTTTTTGCAAATTTTTTTTATAAATATTTCTGGGACAGGATACATTTTTTTTTTATGCAAAAAAGGGCAAATTTTTTTTTAAAAGAATTAAAACTAAAAAAATTTTGAATTTTGGGATGCTAATTTAATTTTTTAAGTTATATGTTAATAAATATATTTAAATATGTTTATTCTTGTATTTAAGTTAATAATAAATTTTAATTTTTGTGTTTAATATGTTTCGTTTCCGATTGGAAAATAAAATTTTCTGAAATTTAGTTTTTTATTTATCATTATCTTTAGTCTTAAGACCTTAAATTTCATGAAAATAAAAAATTTGTTTTTTGACTCAGCGTTTTACACTACCAAAGATTTTCGGCACAGAATAAATTTTTTTATTTCGGGATAAAAAATCCTAAATAAGAATAAAATTTCAAGAAAAAATTCCAAATATAAAAGATTTTTGAGAAAAAAATAGGAATTAAAAAAAATTTTATATTAAAATAGAATTTGGAAATTTTTTTTGTTGAAATGGTATTTTGTAAAAATAAAAACATTTTTTTTGTTAGGAAAATTTTTTGATTTGAAAAATTTTGAGCAAAATTTTTTGTTTTTGATTAAAAAATATATTTTTGATAAGGTTCATTATTTTTGAAATGATAAAAAAAATTTTAAGTCTGGAATCTAATTTTACTCAGTTTTTCTCGTCTTGCTCTTGCATTACTCAAATATCATTCTCTAAATTTTAAATTGACTCATAGAATCCGACTTTAGCTCTTCGGTCTACCATATGGACTTCGTCATAATCTTCATGGTTTATCAGATCCTGACTTATTGTAAACATCTCTTCCTTCCGGGAGTTTAATTCCTCTTCGAGTTTTTTTATGTTTCTAATAAGTAGATGAATCAGCTGTTTCATCTATTCAGAGTTCATTTGTTCTATTTCAATGTTGTCTAAATCAAAATTAATAGGATCTATATTAAATTATTGTACTTTACCTTCTTCGTTTATTTTTTATTTCTTCGTTATTATTTTTATCGAGTCAGTTGAGTGGTTTCTTTTTTCAGTTTTCAATGGAGGCGTTGAGAGCTGTGTCAACTTTTCTGTTCTGAATTTTTGTCTCAGTTCCTGCTTGTCCTTTGATGGAAGAAGTCTGCTTTATTTTAATTTAGCATTTTTTATTAATTCTTCTAATTTGTTTTGTTGTTCTGGTTATTTTTATTAAGAAGAGCGTTAAGTTGAAGAAGACGTGGCGAGAATATTTGCTTCTGATTTTCTCTCCTGTTCTTAGGTGGTAAAAAAACCCTTCTTGAAGCCAGGCATTTTATATTATATATTATATCTATAAAAAATGGGAAATATTTTGTACAATATAAAAAGAAACATATATAGCATAATAAAAAGCAAAGTTTTTACTAAGCCGATAATGCTAATAGTACACAATTTCATAAATAACCTTAATAATTAGCTATTTTTTGTTTTATTCTAAATTATTAGACAACTAAATTATAATTTATAATTTAAGCATTCCTTTAATAAATGTTTGCTTTAATATATAATTTAGTGTTTTTTATTTAAGATACTAAATATTCATAAACATAATAATATTTAAGGTGCTTTAATTAAAATAAATTAAAAAAAACAACTAATTTAAATTTAAAATATCTTATCAAGAAAATTAAATTAAAATGTTTTCATATTCATTTTCTAATTAAATAGTCATTATTTTTTGCTTATTTATCTATTTGATTGATATTTTAAAGATTGTAATTATATTTATTCATAAAATATGATATCAACTGAAAATTGCTAGATTATTTAAAGATAAAAACTTAATTCTTAAAACAATTCTTTTATAAGATAAACAGTAATAAGATGATATTATAGCTTAAAAATAACATTTTTTCTTGCAAATTGATTTATAAAACAAAACTTAATTTTAAGTGAGATTAATTGAAGATGAGCAAGAATTTGAGGAAATATAAAATAAATAGGTTGTAAGATACAATAAATCGTCAAAAATATTTAGAATCTTTCCTGCAAACTTATCTAGAATTCTTTTAGATAGATTAAGATAATCTTTAAGTTTAAAATGAATTTATCAAAAATAATATCTAATACAATGCTGATTAAACATTAGGATTATTTATTCCAGACTCAAGTTATAACGAAATTTCCTCGAGATCTTATTAAGAAATATGTAGGCCTAAAAGGGCTAACTCAGTATATAAAGAAGCACATATTATATCTGGAAGAATAAACAAATAAGTAACTAATCTTCATGAAAAAGTGAAACGACATTCTGAATGACTTCAAGTCTAATTTGCGAAAGTTTGAAAAAATAAAGCAAAAAAGAAATTTTACTTCTAAATGAAGATGCTAAAGAAATATTTTCACATACCAAGAAAATTAAAAACCCTAAAAAAATAAATTAAATGAACTTTAATTAAGAAATCAAAAATAAATCCATTGAGTCATGGAAGAATTTATTTTTAACAAAAATTTTAATCATACTAAATAATATAATTCTCAGTAATTAAAAAATAGATAAAATATAAGATAGTATTTAGGAAATTAAATATTACCAACTCTCATATTTATAAGGATTTTATCATTTTACCATACAAGAAATTATAAAAGAAATTACGAATGGAAAAGTAGCTTTTCAGCTTGAATAAAAGGTGAATTTCTGAAATATGGTGGATAATATTTTTTAATAATTCTTCACTCTTCTTTGAATAATATGTTAAGATTTGGAAGAATCCCTTAGGAATTAAATACATTATCAGTAATTCCAATATTTAAAAAAGGAAATAAAGATGACTGGAAAAACTGACTACCTATTTCTCTTATTAATATTATTATAAAACTATATTATAAAGCTTTAACTAAAAGCTTTAACTAAAAGACTATACAATCTGCTTCTTTAGATAAATTTGATTCACCCTTCATAAATGGGATTTATAAAAATTAGATAAAAAACTTAATAAAATTGAATAATATTACAAATAATTGATAACTATCGGAAAAGTGCTAAAAGTAAGACTAATTGATAGCAACACTGATAGATGTTGAAAAAATGTTTGACTCAATAGAAAGAAGACTTTTATTAGATCAATTAAAGAGAGTTAAACTACCACTTGGAATAATAATAACCTTAGAATCGTTTTACAAAAACCTAAATTCTTCATTTAAAATAGATGTAAAGAACACCAGAACATTATAATATAACAATGGAGTTATGTAAGGAAGTGAGCATGGACTAGTTTTAGCATTGTTGTATTATGACGTAGTAATTAGATATTTGGAAAGTAAAAGTACCTTATTGGAATTCAAATGCCAGGGTTGGAGTACTAGCTTTACATGCAGACGATGAGCAGATGATCTGATTCTTCTTTCCAAAACTTCAAAGTAGATGCAGGATTTAATAAATGAAACAAGTAAGCATTTTTACATAAACTCACTTAAGGATCAATGTTATCAAATCTTAATGCATCTAAATTTTAAAGAATCATTATAAATAATAAATCTTAAATTTATGATTAGATAATTAACCAATTATTTAAAAGGAACTAGTAACGTATTTAGATGTAATGCTACATTGGAAAAAGAATTTTAATTCTCATTGAAAGAAGTCGTGTTCAAATATTTAGCTGCAATGAAAAAAGTTGCTTTTTAACTTATAAGATATAAGAATGTGATTTCTTGACATTTTAAAACTTTATGCAGACTTTTTACATTACCTAAAGCAGAATATGGAGAGAACTAGAACCATGGTGTATTCAGAAAGGAATAACTGGAGTTTTGAATAGAATTGAATCAAATATGAGAATGATTTCAAGAAAAGCACTTTAAGCAACAACTCCAACATCAACAAGTTATATTTCATAAATTTAAACTGGTTATCTTTCAAACACATTATGGCAATACATTTTTTTAAATTCTATTATAAAATGAAGAAAGAAAGTATTGATTTTCCAACATCGACAATAGACTCTCTTTTCATTACCAACTGAAAAAAAAATTTCAATGCTATGATCAAGTTTAGCAATTATCAGACCTCTATAGTATCTACCTGTAGAATTCCAAGATTATTACAAATTAAAAAATTTTTACTAAATATATAAGAGACAAAATACAATAATATTTCTATAATACAGCTACTCAAAAGTTTAAGAGAATGAAAAAAGCTAAAATATATACTAAGCAGTTATAATTTAAAAGATGGTGGGAGCTGAGAATGACCTTCGTGACAACACTTTCTGGTTTTATGGTTAGGAACAAGTTCCTTTCCTGTCGCTGAGAAAGTCCCTGGTCAAAGTCATTTTCTGAAGGGAACACTGTCTTTGAGATTATCCGCTCTTGGTAGGGGCTTGAAGCCTGGCTGCTCATAGCGATGGAGCTCCCTAGCAGCTGTGCCTGGAGCACAACAGGATATTCCCGTTATTCCATAAAAAGAGAGCTTCGGGTCGTGCAATCGGAAAGGAGTTTCCGGTCCAAAAACTTTTTTAGTTGAAATTAATTAATATACTAAGCAGTTTAGTAATCTTAACTTAACCAATTTCTAGTAATTACTTACATTAAGTTGAACAAATAATTTAGACAAGAAATTATCAGTATATATAAACTTAGAACCCAATTTTTTAATTTTCGAAAAGATCTTTAAACTTGTCACATTATCCTATTGATAATCCCTACTGTATGTGTGGAGAGTATGGTCATTTTAGTACATTTTTAAATGTATATACTATTCTAATATAAGAGATTGACTATCGTAAAAGATTGGGAATTATGACTTAAGACGCTTTATAATATATGATTAAGGACTTATAAACTTCTTTCCAAAGTCTTATTTGGGATATTTAGATTTATAAATAAAAATATTTCACAAGAAACTTATATCAAGAAGATTAGAATTATTAGAAATGGAAAAAGTAAAAAAGGAAGGCATAAAGAGAGACTATAACAAGAGTAATTAAAAATTGATGAGATCAAGATTATAATTAAAAAACATTAAAAACATTTACTAATGTCTAATTGAAGGAAGCAATTCTTGCAGTTATAGATGTCTAAAAACTATTTTAATTTAAAATTTAAATAAACAGTTTCATACAATAACTCTATTATTAAATTGAAATATTAAAAAAATAGAATTAATTAAATTGGTATTTTTCGTACTTCTATATGTAATCCAATTTCTATCTATCGGTACTGAAGAGTTCCATTAATGCGGTATGTTATTTTATTATGCCTGAGTTGTAATTTTTAAAATGTCTCTTTATATAAAACTGAGATAGATTATTCTTATTCTTTAAATTGAGTTTTCTACTTTATTTTTTTTTAAGTTACTTATTTTATAAATTTTATTTTCTGCTAATTTTATTAGCTCACCATATTTTCCTAGCTTTTTTCACCCTTAGACATCCCTCCTAAAAACTTGATTTTTATGTTGTTTTAATCTTACTGATCTTCATATTAATGTCGAAAAGTTATTATGATTGAATTTTTATCGAGAGTATAGGAGTTGTAATGGCTTGATTTTTTTATTAGCTATAGAAGGATATTTTTAAGTATATATAGTAGTTAGTTTAAATGCGAAAGGAATTAATTTATTCTAGATTTGAAGATGTTGATTTTGATGATAGTAGTGATGACTTAATTGATATTAGATATAGGTATAGCTAAATGATAATTTGATAATAGTTTTGATTTGATTAGATAAATAATATAATCTAAGTAGTACTTATATAATTTGAATATAAGGATGTATTTAGAAATAGTTTTTGACTGTGTTGAATATGTTTTGGTATATTATAAGCTGTATGTTTGTATCTGAATAATGATTTTATTTGAATAATAGATTTTTAAAGATGCTTAGATAAAATTTGATTCTTTATTTATTTAAGATGCTTTAGATATTTTAATAATTAGTAAAATATTTACCTAATAAAGATCTTTAAACTACTTCTTTGCATATAAAACTATATTTATTATAAATAATATTAATAATATAGATATATTTATTATGTTTATCAGTTATGACTTTTAATACTTCTATAACTCTATTTTTCTAAATCAATCCTCATTATTGAAACTTTTCTCTATTCTACAGCAAAAACATATCCATAGTTATTTCTTATTTTCATCTCCGTTAAAGCTAAAACATCTTTAAAAATTTAATTTTACTATCATTATTCTTTATTTCTTTTATATATTCTTCTTGAAAATTCTTTACTAGAATAATTTTTCATACCTCCACATATGACAAAAGGTACTAAAGAAACTATAGGAGAACCAACAGCTTCAAGAAGGCTCAAATTTTACTTACTCCATTTATCATTCTATATGTTATATTTTCATATATCTTCCAAAGCTTATCTTTTCTATTTTGCACCTCCAAAAGAATAAATATTTTATTCATCTTTATCTACTACTAAAGTTTAATAAGTTATTTAAAATGGAAATTAAGAACATTTTTATCATTTACTTTAGTTTCATATCTATAACTTTTCTACTGATTATAGCCATTGATAATTACTTGTAATTCCTCCAATCACATAAAGATATTTTTAAGCAGCTGCTATTCCAAAGTCTCCTCTTTCCTCATTTAGATCACTAAGTTTTATTCTATTACTTTCATAATCAAATTATCAAGTTTCTTTTATTCATTTCTTTTAATTTTCGTTATATCCTCCAATTAAATATAACTTATTTTAATATTATATACTTTTATTTTCAATAGGAATTATAATTTAAACTTAGACTTATCGTAATTACTCTGTTTAAATATTAAATAAACTTAATTTTTAAATTCTTCAATCAAAAAAGTGAATATAGTTAGATTATATAAAGTGCTAGCTTAGTTTATCTTAATTAGCCTAAATCTTATTTGGTTATTTAGTATTGTGTTATAGTTTTTATCTTATTAGATTGTAAGTTAATTTAGAGTTTAGTATTGTAGGTGGTTATGAGTTATATTAGAGTATAGTTGGTTTTAGTGATTAGTAGAATTAGATAATATTTGAGTGTTATTTTTGGTAGATAAATGTTGGTTAATGATTGATGATGATATTAGTTAGTGGTATTATGAGAGTATTACTAATGTTTGATTATTTGGTTGTAATGGTTTTAGATTTTTCCATAATTTACCTCCTTATCTCTTTTAATTTCTATCTAGCATCTTAAATCTTTTATATGTATTATTAGTTTTAAAATATCACTCTTATTAAATCACTTTCTTAAGGTAAATCATCAAATCTAAAATGGAATCCTTTTTAACAAATAGGACATTACATTATGCCTTATAATCAGTACTGAGTATTCAAACACAAACCACAGTAAATATGTCCACAAGGTAAGACAGTTGGAAGAGCATTAGTTAAGTTGTAATCTTCTAAGCAGATTAAGCATTTTGGTAACGCTTACATTTTTATTATTATTTAGACTACAAAAGCTATAAAGCTAATTTATAACAGTTACCATCAAAAATACAGTCAATAGTATCTAAAACTACATTATTACTTTATTACATACTTTAAATAATCCAATATTAGGATATTATATCAAGTAACAATCCTATATTCTGTATGCCGCCAATCTAGGATTGAAACTGCTTATTAAATTTAATAAAGAAATGAAAGAGTTTTACAACTTAATCAGATCTTTGATATTATTTTTAAGAAAAAAGTCTCTGTCATAAAATCTTTAAAATACTAGGAGGAGAACATAAAAAAAAGGGACAGAAATCTTAAAACTAAGCTTCCTATCAAAAACGTAGATAATTTAGAACATCAACTCAGATTACAGCTCTATGAAAATCATTATAATGGAAGAAGAAAATAAAATAGCAAATCGCAGTAAAATGATGACGAGAATATGCAGCTTAAAACTGCTAAAAGAGTAGAAGTTACCTATTTCAATTAATTTGTAGAAGAAAATTACTGCAATCAAAGATTTAGTCCATAGCAGAAATGCAAGAAATGAAATCGTTCAAGCATTTCTACGATATCTGAATTAAGAAAATGGTAAAAATATTTAGAGTATGAAAATCCTTCAGGTAGGAATTAATTATTATATAATTAAAAAATAAGGAAACATTCACACAATTCGGAAATAATAAAATGAAGAGAAGGAATTTTTTAATGCCAAATAGCAAAAAAATATAGAGGAATTCTTCAACACTAAGAGCAACCGATTCATTGAACACTTAACATCTATTCAAGTCTGAACAAGGTAGAAACCCACCGGAGCAGTCGGAAAAATAGCATGTACAAAAATCGGAACCGTAAAAGACCAACGTGAACCTATGGAAAAATGAGAACTTATTTAGAATTGAAGGAGATCAAAGATGTAGAAAATATACCAGATAAGTTAGACGAAGGAGGTATAACCACTAACTTGAATCATCGTCAATTTGAAAATGTATGAACTATAGCCAAAAAGTGCATAGTAACAAATTAATAATTAAGAAAAAGGCTATAAAGAAAGCAACTAAAAATGCTAAGCAAATAAAAATCAGGTTGATACATTCAGAAATCAGGAATAAAATGCCTTATATAAAGAGAAACAGATAGCGAAGGAAAAGAAAGTGAAGAAAACTGAAGAGTATAAACTTCAAATAGATTACCACGTTTTATTTCTAGCAAAAGCAACAAGTTTAAACAATACTAAGGTTATTTTAAAAGCGATCGACTTTAATAGATACTTAACTTCAAATTTAAATAAATAAAACTGAGACAAAACTATCAATGTCACAAAAAAACAGAAAGTAAAATAGGAAATATGAAAAAAAAACTGAAATAACTAGAAAACAATGACATGAAGGAAATAGGCATAAACAGCAAGATGTCTCAAAAAAGATAGAAAAAAAAATATAATGGCAAGGAAGATAGTATCGAGTAAAAAAGCGAAGACATAAGTACAGGAAAAATAATAAACATTAGAACAATTTGGTTTTCACGCTATTAAATAAAAGAAAGCTAAAATTGCAGGGTAGGAGGATTAAGAAAAAAAGGAAGTAAAAGAAAATATTAATATAATAAAATAGACAGAATTAAACATAGGCACAACAAATACCAGAAGAATAAAATCAAGCAAGAAAGAATTAAGCAAGCTTATGTGAGAAAAGAAGATAGAAATTATGGCGATTTAAGAAATATTTACGGATCAAATTGCCGAAATGCTTATAAACATTGATTCAGAGCAATAATAAAATTAAGCACAAAAAACTGCAAAGGAGTTGCCTTTTATATAAAAGATGGAATTAATCGCAGAAATAAAATATTGGATATAGCGGATCTCAATCTAGCAGAATTATTTTAGAGAGGAAGATTAATAGGTTAAATACTTGATGGTCGGCTGGCATTGATAAACGTATAAAGCACTATAATATCTGGATCTTATTAATTAATACTCTTTTATGAAAGTCTATAATAATACAAAATAACAGCAAGTAGTAAGAATTATAAATTTTAGGGAATTTTAACGTACATATTCCTCAATTTTTACTGTATGAGCAGAATAATTCAGGCTAATACTTATTAAACTTGATCAAAGATTATCTTTTAGAATGTAAAGATCCAAATTAAGATCCAACCTTAATCATAACATAAGGGAAAGAAAATTCAAAATAGAATAATTCTTAACGGATCAATATTATAACACCTAAAATTATCAGCACAAAATTTTATCAATAGAAACTAATGGGAAAGCATTAGCCAGGTAAAATAAAGATAAAAATTGTGGAAGAATATCGAAAAAGCCCATAAATTAAAAGGATAAACTTTCAAAAATTAATGCAATAAAAGGTTCAAGAAAGATTCAAAGAATGATTTGAGAAAATAGATTTTAGCGAGTTCGAAACTTTAGATAGCGAAGCTTACTATGAAAATGATTAAAATATATCCAAGAAGCGATCAAAGCGATATTTGGTTTTGTAACAAATAAAATGAGAAAATACTAATATACAGTAGAAATAATAAAACTAGAAAAGAATTCTAATAGCAGGTGAAATAAGTAAAATATCTAATTAGATAAGGATATTAATAAATTGATAATTTCATTAAAATGAGAAAGAAGCAAGGAGAAAATTTAGACTGCATCAAAAAAAGATAGGAAAAATCAATTAAATATTTTCTTTGATGAAATTAATTAAGGAAAATTAAGCAACAATTAAAAAGGAATATAAAAATGATTAAAGTAGAGAAAATATGTACCATGGACATTAATAAGGAAAAGGTTCTTCTATCAATAATGTTTAATTTAAATATATATCATTAAAAGAATGTCTAGAGTAAAATCTTGCATCTATTGTACATTTATACTGGTTTTTTTTTTAAATTAAATTAAATTAAAGTGTTAAAGAAGGATCGTCTACTTAAAAGCTTCCTACTTCCCTATCCAACCAATAGGAACTTGATCTCTAGGTGGTCTTCTCCTCCCTTCACTGTCAAGTTTTCGGAATGGTTGTCTCTTCATATAGCTTGCTTTCTTCTTATAAATTTCTCCATTCCTGGTTGGGTAAAATTAGGTTAGGTCATTCCATATTTTCTATTAAATCTCCTTTCTCTTCCAGCATCGTCTCCATAGGTGGTCTGTTCTCTTGCAGATGTAACATTTTTTCCTAAAATATTTCTCTTTAGTTTACTCAATTGGCTTATTATTCTCTTATTCGATCTCCATTGGGATAGATTGCATAGCCTATTATTTTACACTTGTCTCTAATTTTTCCAATTTGATATGAATATTTTCATTCGATTCGTATAATTGTTCCAGCTGCCTATCGAATTCGTCAATTCTGATATTCATTGCAGCCTGGTTTAAGTTTCTAGGAGCATGGGTTTCCTCATCTTCTAAATGTTCTTGCTGTTCTTAAGCTAGTTCTTCAATCTGTTTTTCCAGATCTTTATTTTTTCCTATTAATGCTAAGATAAGCTTAGCCATTTCCTCCTTCGTCATTCCTAAGATTTGTTCTTTATTGAGATCTCCGAGGTCCATGTAGGGGTTGAATGTCCTAATCTAGGCCTGAAAGTTACTAATCTTTTGCTTCTTGGGAAGGTCCTCAGTCGATATTGTTGCATGTTAGTGTTTCTAGGGTTGTCTGGGGGGTGTTGTTTAGAGTTGCTCCTATATGGTTTAAGAAGAAGGTTTGGTTTTGGAAGATGACGTGTGGTGTTTAGAAATTTAGGTTTCCTGCTTCCTCTCTTCCTTTTTAGCTTAGAAAGAGGTGGTATAGAAGCCCTTTTTGAAACCTTCTACCATATTATTTTTTTACATTTATACTGGTAGAGGATATTTTGGTTATGTTTAGCGCTGAATATGAAAAGGTACTAATTAGACTATATTTATTAGTTAAAGGAATAGTCTTATGAAGACTAAGTTGGTGTTTATATTGTCTCTAGATTGATCTATACTTGGTAATGATTTATAACTAAAAGCTGATTGATTGACTATGAAGGTATCTAAGACTTAGTTGAAGGTAGTAAATAGTATGTGGTATTTGAAGCATATTGGTATAATAACTCTCTGTCTAGATCTAAATGTTTTAAGTAGCTGATGATAGTTTGTTTAGTGAATATTGGCATTAATGTTACATAATGAAATAGTTGGATTTGAAGGTAAATAGAAATAATTTAGTATGTTTTTAAGTTTGGAAGATATATTGAAATAAGTAAAGGATAAAATCTAAGGAGTATTAAGGTATAGCTTAAGCATATAGCCAAATTAAAGTTAGAAAATATAGTAATAAAAGTTGATAAAGCTAAGTATAATATATACTATCTCAATTATATATTTTAAGGTATATAAATAAGCTAGTGATATCTATTAGGTAAATAATAAAGCTCAGATTTAGTATGAAGCAAATTAAACCTAATAAATTTCAGTAAGTAATAGAACGTTAAGTTTAGAAAAGAAAATATAGATTAACTTCAAGCTAAATAGGAGTAAGATATTATTAATGAAGTCAACTCTTAATTCACTTACTAACAAAATTTGAATCAGTTTAGTTGATTTTAGTCTAAAAGTGTGTTTTGACATGCTTAGTAAGAAAGTTTGACTAGAATCTGTAGGAAATAGAAGCTGGTAAATAACTTTGATGAGCAAAATAAAGTAATGTTATTATATAAAAAGCTTAGTTAACTTGAATAAATAGCAGAATATTTTAAGGTTATTCATGTTCTAAGAGATTTTATAGGGATTTGAAGATAAAGAGTATATCAATAGATAAATTATATCCCTAAACTTGAGGGAATAAAATAAATTTATTAAAAGAACTCTAAAAATGAACGAGAGTATAACTATCTAGCTTCTTTTCATGTAAGAAGTCAGATATCTAATGGTTAGCTTGTATTATTAAGAAGTCAAGGAAAGAAGTTTGATAAAGAGGAAATTCTTAAGAAATATTAAAAAAGATTAATGATAATTAGAATCATCCTGAGTTGAATAAAAAATGTAAGATCAAGAAATAATTTGTCTTCAGAATAAATTATCTAGACAATATAGAGATATAAGATTTGAAAGATAAATAAAGAACTTTATTTACTTAAGAAAGAAGAGTAGATGATTTTAGTTTGAATCAAGAACGTATATATATAGTATATTATAGAGATTATCTTAAGTTATACTTCTAATGCTTTTAGTCATTATAGAAAATTAAATTAATGCATAAATACGAGTACTAAGAAACGCTATACATTCTAATTAATTTGATATATGTTTATAAGAGTTTTATTATAATTTACTTAATAAGAAATTATTAAGATTTTATTTTTAAATTTACCACAAAATATCCATTATTTTCATATTTCTGTCTTCCTAACTAGCAATATTAGTAAAACTTTGTTCTACAAGACATTTGACGAATCCTTCTATTTAATAACATGTCTTAACAATACTTTACTATTCCATTATTTTCCATATTTTTACTCTTTCTAGGTTTTCATTTGGAAATCTTGCTTGATGTCTAAATAATTAGTCTAGGGGTTATTTACAATGTCAATTGGTATGACTTTTGATAGATATTTTAGATGATTAGTAAGGCACTTTTTAGAAATTTTAGATTGACAATGTAACATCCTTGTTGATCTACTTCTAGGATACTTTTGTTTAACTGCAGGTTCTTAACTTTAATCTTGCTATTAATTCTCCTAATTGAATAGCTAAACCTAAATTTCCTCTATTAATCATTTGAATTTCTTATATAAAAACTTTATCTATTTTCTCTTAAAAATCCCTTATAGATATTTTGCTTAAGTTCATACTTGATAGAACTCCAAGATATTGGGTCTTTATTAATATTCATACTAAAAGCATCTTAATAGCAAATTATTAATTTAGTGAGCTTACTAGATCATTTATCTTCAAAAGGTTATAATTAAATCTAGGTAACTGTACAAGGTATTAACTTGTACAGAATCAGAAAAACTCATAATTGATTAAAAAGTAAGTTTAAGGGTATAAAGCTATACTTTTAACTTTAGAGTACAAAGATAAAAGATCTATCTCAGTTATTAATCATATAAATGATTATTCAATAAGCTTCTATATTAGTCATTTAAACTCATTTTTCAAATATTACAATGTATAGAGCTTCATATATATAGATTTAGGTAAAAACCATTCAAACAAAAACAGACTATTATTAACTCTTTAAAACTTATATAATCCATTCTTTTACAAGGACAATCAACTTTAGCTTTATTTCCACAAGGACATTCTATTTTACAATTTGCTTTATGGATCACAAAGGCACATTTTAGACTATTTATTCAATCGGATTTGAATAAGAGATAGTGGCTTTTCCTATTTAGATACTTACAATGTTTCCTATTAACTTGATTCATTTTCATCTTTTTTAAAATTTTGAGCATGATATTAATCCAAAGCTTCTTACACCTTACCTAAGAAGCTATATGTTGATTCTTGATGCTTGACAGATGTCTAAATAATCTAATAATACTTGTCACTATTAATTTAAGAAGCCAACTTGCTTTCTTGTTCTAATTTTATAGCCAATATTCTAACTTCTGACTAAGAAGAACAGCTTGATTTGGCTAAAATATCTCTCTACTATCTCTTATCCGTTTGATTTGGCTTTTAATTAGGATGGATATAAGTGTATATAATTTGATTTATAGATGTCCTTTAGAGCTGAGGTTAATAAAGGCGTAGCTAATCTTGCATATAATTAGATAATAATGAAATAAAGGCCTATGGCTAATTGATGGCATTTTCATATGTTTCTCCTTTAATACTTTGATGGTTATTAATTGGTAGCTAGCTATATATATAAGTGCTTCTTTTGAAGGTTGCTTGTGTTTTTCATTTGAGATAAATCTCTTAAAAATAGAGTTTCTTAGATAGCTATATTATTATACATAAGAGTATCTAATGGATATATAGTAATTAATACTCCAGATATTAATAAATCTCTATAGAAGGGATAATTCTTAATTATTAGTAAAGTAGAGATAAAATGCCATATATGATGTATTAAACTCAGTTAGATATATAAAAATGAGCTAAATCTAGTTAATAGCTAATTAATATATGCAATTAGACAGTTAACCTTACTCCTATCATTAACTCAAAAGTGTTTGATGTAAACTGAAAATAGGGAAGTTTATAAAGGTTATGTAGCAAGATATTAAACTGCAAATTGCTAGGATCTAAATAAGAAGCTAAAATACTATAATGTTGATTATGATCTCTATTAGCATCTTAAATACTTTTAACTATTTACTTAGTAAAATTGTATACCTAGCTAATCACTTAAAGACTAGAATCAATAAATTTCATAATGTCACTCAATCTAGAGTATTGGCCTAATATCATTAGTATGTCTTAATGATTGTTTAAACTCATCTTACTGAATTTTAGATGTTTTTTCAATAATTTTCAAAAGCTTAAGGCTTATAACTGGAAATTAAATTAAGATTTGTACAGAAGATTAAAGCTTTTTTATAGAATTATGTAAATAGGTCAGCTTCTCAACTAGGTATTATGCTTCAGTCAATATCTTAATTATTATCTTGGATTAAAACAAGCATAGAAACTAGTTCAAGAGTAAGATATCTTTATTTCTAAAACTGTTACAAATTACTTGTGCCAATCAAAAAAAGACTCACAAAAACATTCAGCTTTTATTTTTCTTGCTATGACAAACTGATTTCAGATTATAGTTCCTTAATATCTTTCTACTAGTTTAATCTAAAGTGGAAAAAAGTAAATATTCTCTATATAAAGCGAAAGAAACCATCCATAAAAAAGTAAGAGATATTATTATAGTGCAGGTACTTAATTAACTTCAATTGATCAATTTCATTTAAAAAACTTGCTTAAATAAATAAATCTTTTAGAAAGGTTAAAGATGAATATTCCCCTTCTTTGAGCCTTAGCCAATAAGAATTAAAAGAGTATAATTAGATATTCGTTATTGTAAAATAGGTCCAACATTTAAGTTCTTCTACTTTAATTTTCTTCTTCCAATTATTCTTATAAAGCTAAAACTTCTACTCCTTATTTTTACTTTTATTCTTGTAAATCCTTAATTTAACACAAGCTATGGAGCTAATAGCTGGTTTAAGACAATGATGCAAATCATATGATTAAAAGGGAAGCTAATTAAATAAATAGAAGCAATTCTTACCTCGTATCTTCGTATTGAGTAACTAAAATTCATTCGATATATCTCCTTTAAACTATGAGTAGAAAATTAAGATTTAATTAAACATAAACTCTCTTAAATTGGAGTAACAAACTTTAACCCAATAAGTATAAGTACAAACTTAAAACCCTAAATTTAAAAACACATAACAGACTTTAAGTCTCTAGACTTATACATCAAATTCTTAAAGCAAAACCTAATCTTAGAGGCTTCAAAATTTAACATCATCAAAGATAGCTTTTAATTTCATATTTATATGCAAATTTCCATTTACCATCATAAAATCAATATATGCACTTTTCATCCTCATTATTATGTAAACCATAGATTCAAGTACTCCCACAATATTTCCTATCTTAAAACCTAATTCACTCTCCTTACTTCAAATTGTCAAAACATTGCTTAAGCAAGTAAATACAGTTAAATAGAAGAGAGGCTTTAGATATGAGACAGCACTATGTTACATAATTAATCAATGCAGATTAGTTTTTATATCTCTAAGTTAATGGACCAGAAGTCTATAACTAATTCAGACTGCAATAAAGCAGTTTATAACGCTAATGGACAAATACTACTTTGATTAAGAAAATGCAAACTCTTTGCTTGCTTTTATATAATACTACAACTGGAAAAATCTTCCATTTTAAATGAATCTAATTAGTACAATGAAGCAGTCAGTAATTGAACAGGATTTAACTATGAACAATTTTTCAGAATCATTCCCAAAAAGTCCTTTAATTTAAACTATAAAATTTCATAAAATATAGTAGAATATGGAGTCACTAAGCTTTTCTTACTTATTAACGAAGATTACTCTTAAAGAATTTGACCATAGTCAATTATCCTTAAATCTAAAAAATGGATTTGTTTTAATCCTTAGCTACAGAAATTCTCGCAGTCTTTGGAAAATTAGTTTTAAAGGTCTTATTGGATTCTAGTTCAGTGATAGAGTGACTTTGAGTGAGGTAAAATATTAATTTTATTGCTTAGAGCTATCTTTAAACTCAGTTTTATATTAGATCTCTTTAAATTAAATAGACTAAAAGTAACTGATTAGTATTAAGTTTAAGACATATAACATCTTAAAATTAAGCTAATTTAAGTAGGAAGTATAGAGGTTTATAAATTGAGATAATTAAAGATATTATCTGACCTCCAAATGCAACAGACACACCCTCTCAGGGTTAAAAAGAGTTGCCGATTTCATGATTATAGCAATACATATGGTAGCTATATAAGCTGAGTAGATGGATATTACAAGGGAAGAGAATTTGGTTTCCACATAATAAATATCAGAAATTATACTTTAGCATTTTACAAAATCAAGCAAACATATATTTATACAGGCGCAAGTGTATTTAACTATGATATGAGCGAATGATCACAAACGAAGGATTAGTATGGACTTATCCGTTTAATATCTGCAAGTAACTTACTTACTATTAAACTAACGGAGTTTTATGTAGACCTAAGATTTATTTTACTTTTCACTTCTGGAGGAAATACAGCTCCTGATTTATCTTACTCTTTGTGATTTCCTTATTCCGTCCGAACTAACACAAGATCTACTTTTTAAGGATAAGTTTCTGCTTTATTATATATCCTTTTAAACGCAAAATAAATCTAAGTTAGGTTTTTTAAGAAATTATGTTTTTTTATCTATTCGATTTTTTTGTATCTCAAACATCTTTATTTTATGTTTCCTAGTCTTCTACACAGTCAGCATATAATTGATCTTCTTTTTATTACTTGATTAATTATCTTATTTTTATATTTTATTATTATTTAAGTTTGATTACACAATCTCCATTGGATTGTGTATAGCTTTAATCATAAGTTATTAATGGTTTATTTAATTAAGATTTCTAGTTTCTTATATTTTATTTTCTGTTTTTTCTTAATTAAATAGAAGTGTAGAAGCTTTTAAGCTAAATTCTGTATTAAAGATTTATTACTTAATTTTAAAGTAAATGCTGCTTATTTGCTTAATTAATTGCTAAACATTTAAACATAAGAAAAAATGAATTTTATTATTTTACTTTTTAGATTAATGTATTTCACTCATTATTTATAGAAAATATTAAAAAATGTGCTCTAATTATTGAGATAAAGAGAAGTTATTAAGGTCTTATAGTTAGGTTTTCTATTATTTGAAGGGTTGTAGATCTTAAAAGTTAGTATTATCTCAGTTTAATGAGCTAATAATTTGATAAGGAAGGAGTTGTAAATAAGTAATAAATTGTAAGATGAAATGATGTAAAAATTTGATTAGAAATTTTTAGAAAACTAAATGAAAAATGAAATATAAATAGGATAGTAAAGATAAAAATAAGAATAAAAGAATTTTTATAAAGAATTTAATCATTCACAATCAAAAAGTAAAGCTATATCTCTTGCAAATAATTTAATTAATTGTATAATGCATTAAAAGGATTATCTTTTCGAATTGGAGATTTAAACAATTATTTAAAAAGATTGGAGTGATGAAAAGAATAACAGTTACTTTTTGGAACATATTTTGTTCAATGGGTTTTTGATTATAGCATTTTTTTCTTCTATAATGCTAAACTTTAGTTTTTTCCATAAATCTAAGTTAATTAAGTCATTTTATCTCAGCTTTTATTCATTTAAATGATCTTTTATTTTTCTATCAGTTACTATCTATCTCAGGTGCAATTTAAATAATTATTTAAGCAATTTTTATTCTTTAGAATTAAATATTGTGTACCAATCTTTATAATTTCTTATCTTTTATTTAGCATTCTTTATGTATCTTATTTATATTTATATATCTTTTATTTCAACGTGTTGTTTCTTATTACATATTTTACTATTTTTTTTAATTTTTCAACCCAATTGATTATTAATTTTATTCGCTTTTTTATCTTCTTCATAGTATCGTGTCTATTTTTTGATAGTTTATACATTATCATATTGCCAAATTACTTAACTTTACACATATGTAAAACTTTTTGTTTGGTTTTTCTGAAGGCTTTTAGCTACTTTTCTGTTGGATCTAACCTTTTGTTTATACCAAAGTGAATTAGGTAGTTATAATTATTGTAGTATTAATTTATATTTATCTTCTTGTTAAAATATAAAAAGTTTCATATTATTATTTATATACTAAGAATTTATTAATTTATTCTTAATCAAAGAAAACAGTTAGAATAAGTCCAGTTGCTATTATTCGTACTTAATCTATATATTATCCAAATTCTCTCTAACAGTACTCAAGAGTTCCATTAATGCAAACATTATTTTATTTTTTCTATGCTTGAGTTGTAACGTTTAAAATGTCTCTCTATAATCGATAGATTATTCCTATTTCTTAGACGAAATTTTCTATTTTATTCTCTTTATTTTCTTCAAAAAATTGCTCATTTAAAATATTTTATTTTCTGTTAATTTTATTAGTTTATCTTATTTTTCTTGCTTTTTCTCAACATTAGACATCCCTTCTAAAAGCCTTATTTGGATGTAACTGAGTATAGTTTAATGGTATATCATATTAATCTCGAAAATTTATTATGTTTGAGTTTTTATCGAGAACATATGCGTTATAATGGTTTGATTTCATTATTGGCTTTAGAAGATACATTTTTAATTATATATGGTAGTTAGTTTAAATAATATAAAGGAAATAATGTATTCTAAATTAGAAGATGTTGAATTAATGATAGTAGCTATGACTTAATTAGTATTTAGATATAGGTATAGCTTAATTATTATTTTATTATAGTTTTGATTTGATTAGATAAATAATAGAGTAATCTAAGTAGTACTTTTATAATTTTAATATAAGGATGTATTTAAAGATAGTTCTTTTTACTATGTTGAATATGTTTTGGTATGTTATAAGTTGTATGTTTGTATATGAATAATGATAATATTTGAATAATAGATTTTTAAAAATGCAAAGATAAAATTTAATTCTTTATTCATATCCTATTATTAAAGTATTTAGTAGATTAACCATTTTAATAAGTAGTATCCTAATTATATATCTTTAAACTACTTCTTTACATATGAAACTATATTAATTATAAATAATATAGATATTATTATTATGTTTATCAGTTATGACTTCTAATACTTCTATAACTCAATTTTTCTAAATCAATCCTCATTATTGAAACTCTTCCCTATTCTTCAGCAAAAACATATCCATAGTTATTTCTTATTTTCATCTCCGTTAAAGCTACAACATCTTTAAAAATTTAACTTTATTGCCATTATTCTTTGCTTCTTTTATATATTCTTCTTGAATATTCTTTAGTAGAATAATTTTTTAAACCTCCAAATATGATAAAAGGCTCTAAAGAAACTATAGGATAAGCAACAGCTTCAGGAAGACTCAAACTTTACTTACTCCATCTATCATTCTATATGTTATATTTTCATATATCTTTTAAAGATTATACTTTCTAATTTGTACCTCCAAAAGAGTAAATATTTTATTCATCTTTATCTACTACTAAAGTTTAACTTGCTATTTAAAATGGAAATTAAGAGCAGTTTTATCATTTACTTTAGTTTGCTATCTTTAACTTTTCTACTGATTATAATATTTGATTATTATTAGTAATTCCTCCAACCACATAAAGATACTTTTAAGCAGTTGCTATTCCAAAACCACTTCTTTCCTCATTTAGATCACTAATTTTTATATTATTACCTTTATAATCGAATTATCAAGTTTCTTTTATTGTTTTATTTTAATTTAAGTTATATCCCCCAATTAAATATAACTTATTTTAATATTCTATACTTCTATTGTAAATAGGAATTGTAATTAAAACTTAGACTTATCGTAATTACTCTGTTTAAATATTAAATAAACTTAATTTTTAAATCCATTAATCGAAATAGTGAATATAGTTAGATTATATAAAGTGGTAGCTTAGTTTATGTTAATTAGTCTAAATCTGATTTGGTTACTTAGTATTGTATTATAGTTTTTATCTTATTAGATTGTAAGTTAATTTAGAGTTTAGTATTGTAGGTGGTTATGAGTTATATTAGAGTATAGTTGGTTTTAGTGATTAGTAGAATTAGATAATATTTGAGTGTTATTTTTGGTAGATAAATGTTGGTTAATGATTGATGATGATATTAGTTAGTGGTATTATGAGAGTATTACTAATGTTTGATTATTTGGTTGTAATGGTTTTAGATTTTTCCATAATTTACCTCCTTATCTCTTTTAATTTCTATCTAGCATCTTAAATCTTTTATATGTATTATTAGTTTTAAAATATCACTCTTATTAAATCACTTTCTTAAGGTAAATCATCAAATCTAAAATGGAATCCTTTTTAACAAATAGGACATTACATTATGCCTTATAATCAGTACTGAGTATTCAAACACAAACCACAGTAAATATGTCCACAAGGTAAGACAGTTGGAAGAGCATTAGTTAAGTTGTAATCTTCTAAGCAGATTAAGCATTTTGGTAACGCTTAAATTTTTATTATTATTTAGACTACAAAAGCTATAAAGCTAATTTATAACAGTTACCATCAAAAATACAGTCAATAGTATCTAAAACTACATTATTACTTTATTTAGTATCTAATTATATATTTTGGTATAAGTATAAAATAAATAAATGTATATAAGTAAATTAGATGATTAATGCAAGCAACATATATAACATAAAATAATTTATTAAAGTGACTTCACCTTTATTTGGTTTGTCACTAATTAGTTTATGAGTTTTAAGATGTAAATGAATCGTTCAGGTCTTTTTCAGAGCTTGCTTCTTCTATTGCATATCGTGTTGTACAGATTTAACCTTTCTTGATCTTAGGAATTTTTCTTCAATCTCAATTAGGTCCCAATATCTTCCTCGTCCTTCTTTTTTGAGCATTTACTATATCCAATAGTAATTTATCTCCACTGTATAATTTTTTCTTGTAAAGTTTTCCTTCTGGAGAACAGTATAAATTTGTCATATTATTTCATATCTTTCAATTATTAGATTCTTGCTTCTTCTGAAAATACCAGCATCTTCTAAAGATGTGTCCAACCTTTTAGCAATAAAAACATCTTGATTTACAATATTTCGAGTTATGTCCTATTTTTAAGCATTTTTAGTATTTTTAGCATTTTTAGCATTTTTAGCATTTTTAAAAAATTGACAATTTTTTTCCGATCCGAAAAAGAAATTAAATTTTGTTCTTCTATTACCATAGGATCATTATTAAGATTAGAATTGTATGGTTTATTAATTTCTACTATTTTTTGCTCCGTTTTTTCCAGTTTTTAATTACCTTGCAACATCAAGGGTTTAGTGCTTATTTCCGTTTTTAACCATTAATTTTCGTTTTATAATTATTGCACAGTAAAAGTTAGAGAATCTAATCGTTAAATAAAGTCTAGAAGTGATTGTTGGATTTTTTTGTTTTCCGCTCTAGAGAGTATATTCGATTAGAGAGTTTGATTACTGGATTTGGTGTTAGTTTTTGGTTGATTATTTGTTAGGAGGCATTTGATTTATATAATATTTTGAATGAAAATAAAGTAAATTTAAGGTTTATTAATAGTTTGATATAGTTGTATTTTACTTAATTTAAATATATAATATTATTTATATATAATATTTATTTATACTTTAGTAGCTTAAGTTATTTATAAACAGCTTATTTATATAACTATGCTTAATAATTTTTAGTACTTAGAGAAATATATTTAAAGATAATCTAAATTTATATAAAATAATAATTTTAACTTAGATAAATAAATAAAATATCTAATTTGTAATAAAAGAAAAGTAATAAAAGAGAAATATATAATATGAGATAAGAATTAATAAAATAATTATATAAATATACAGATATAAAATATATATGCTTTTAGTAAATACAAGTATTAGTAATAGATTTATAAATTATTATAAAATAATATCATCTAAACCTAAAATAATTAAACAATAAACTGCAGAAATATTTTAGTTAATTAAAAGAGTTAAAAAAGGAAAGTAAAATGATTATAATATTTAAATTTTGTCAAGTTAGATTTAATTTTTAAACTAAAGGTAAAAATGCATTTTTTAAGACCCTTTCTGTCTAAATTAATTTATAAAAAGTTAAAAATATAAAAGGCAACAATATTTATAATTTAAAAATAAAACAAATAAAAAGAAACCATTAATTAAAATAAATAAGATAGTTATAAATTTGTATTTATGTTATTTTTACATATAACATAAATAAAAAATATATAGATTAATATAAAATTCATTAAATTAAACTAAAATTTCTTAATCAGTTACATATTTATAAGATTTTAGTTGGCCATTAATATTTCGATAGTATAATTTCTTTTTTAAAATTTTCTAATATGATGTATATTACAAGAAATGAAACAATAGATAATAAAAAATTTTAAATAAAATTGAAATTGATATACAATAAAATTAATAAAAATATTTTATAGATATTTATTAAGTTAAATAGATATCCTTTTATTAAATTTAATAGCTTCAAATTATATTTAAATTAATTATATAATATATAAAAAATGGCAGAAGGTCTCAGGAAGGGTTTTTTTCCAGCTCCATAGAAAAAGGAAAAAAAAACCAGAGACTTCTAATTCTTCTCCTACCACGTCTTCTTTAATAATATAATAATTTTCTTAGGCACTTTAACCCCCAAATTTAGAAAAATAAAGATAATCTTAAATTGAATAAGAAATTAAATCAACAGAAACTGACTAAAGCAAGCGAGACTTTTTACTCCCATAGCCACGATCAAGCAACTACATGAAAAGTGGTAACTAAAAAATAATGTAGAAATAGAAAAATGATGAATAGCTAATAATAGAATAACTTGTGAAATCTATCCGTAACCTATAAGAAGAAGTTTAAATATTAAAGAAAGAAAACCAAAAATTACTATAGAAAAGTTAAAACAATGAAGAAAGATTAATGAAACAGGAAATCGAAGTGAAACTTTTGGGAGAAAAAAGAATTTAACCTTAAACTTTAGCTGAAAATAAAATGGAACTAGAATACTCAAAACCCTTAGAGATAACTCCTCCCAGAAGGATCGTCAAGCTGTGCTACCTATGCAAATCAAAATTCCACACATACAAGAGATGCAAGATATATTTGGATAAACAGAGAAGAAACAGTGAAGAGATTTGGAGAGAACTTTCAAGAATTTATGTAGACAAGGATGGAAGAATATTTAGAAGGAGGCTTTTTCAAGGGAGTGCCAGAACTCCAAAAAAACTGGGAGTCCCGAACTTTTATTTTAAACCTCAAGGAACGAACTCTGGAGGTATGTATTGAAGGGGTTTAAAATCCCCGGAGATACGAACACTTTAATTTAATATAATATTATTATTAATTATATAATTAATTTCTTAACTTAACTAAAAATATCTTGGTTAATAGGTACTCTTTCTTATTAATTTTCCCTGTTTAAACAAAGTTTCTCCTCTCACGAATATAGCTCATCTTAACCAATAAAATGTCGGGTTTCGACATTCTTAATGGTAACTTCCTCGCCATCAGATTCAATACATTAATTTTACTAATTGAGTTCTTCTTGGATTTATTTTAGTTTATCATTCATTAATTTTATTTTATTCTTTAGAACTTTAATTTATTTTTTCGGTTCTTCTATTTCCTCTTTCATTATCTATATTTGATTCTGTCAGTTCTGTTACACTAATGATATCTTACTCCTGTAAATTCTAATAGAATTGTACCAAAGCTTGTTGTATTTTACTAGGTATTTTTAATGTGCTTCTTCAGAGTTAGTTTATACTTTTTGTATTGTTATTATATGAGAGCAGTTTCGCTGCTACATCAACTAAATTTTATTCTTTTTTGGAGAATTATTGTTTCCTCAATTTTCTATAGGTATTGATATTCTTACTCGCTTAAATCCAATTTATTCAATTACTTTTTCTATCTTTTTTCTAATTCATCAGTTTCTAATCAATTTTTTATAGATTTCTAATTTCTTTCTTGTAAGGCCTTCATTTAATCTCTATCTTTTGTAGATATATTTCTAACCGTTATAAAGTTAGCTTGAATCAGGAGCTTTTTATTTTGATTAGATGATTCCAAAAAGCGTAGGTTGATTCCAGAATAATATAAATGGTTTTATCGGTCACTTGATAAGATGAAAAGATGGTTTTCTTTTACTTTTGATATTAATATTGGTTAAATGTTCTGATATTTGTTCTAGTATTTAGTCTTAAGCCTTATATTAGTTAATAAGGTGTTTATGTAAAATATATAAGATGGAGAGTAATAGGGTATAGTTTCTAGACTATGATATGTATAATAAAAATGAGTAAATATCTAGTTTAAATAATAGTAAATTTAGTAATTTAGATATATAATGATTTTAGTTAATATTTATACAACTAAATATAAAACTTACATTTAAATTAGCTTATAAACAAATACAAGATATATAAACATTATTATTAATAGATCTCATATTTTAAAATTAATAAATCATCATCCACAATTTATAAGAAAACCTTAAATTACTTTAATTCTAAAAATTTAATAACTTTATAAATAATATTAAATAGAATTAAATAATAAACCAATCATTTTAAGACTATTCATCTTTATTCTTATATCTTTATAATCTTCTTTTTATTTCTACTTTACATTTCTTATTTAAAACTACTTTAATCCAACACATTTCACTCCAAAGTCAACCAAATTCTATATTCTATTATTTTTATATCATCATTACTATTCAAACAGTGCTATTCTAAAATTAAAAATCAATGATTGTAAGTCCAATTTATTTTTTCATGTTAATATATAAAAGTAAGAAGAATATATTCTTATGAAAGCGCTCTTTAGACTAAAATTTATTAAAACAATTTTATTAAACAAATCAATTCATTATATCTTTTTAACACCCCGTTGCTAATTAAAAAACATTACTAGAAAGCTTAAATTTTAAATTAATAAGATAAAAAGTAAAATTTAATGCTTTAATTTAAAATTTATTTTGTTTAATTATTAATTAACTTAAATCAACTGAAAAACTAGTTTACAAGTTTACTTTAAGCTATTTAATAATCTTATATCAATGTAAATCAATTTACCTATTTCTTAATATTTTTTAAATTTAACTGATAATATGAAAATTTTAAAAATGATTAATAAATAAAATTTATAAAGTGATTTAGAAAGCAATTTAATAATATAATTTAAAATTAACACAAAGTTTAGAAATGGGAAAAGCTAACTATAGCAACTGTTTAAGCATTTATTTTTGCTAAATTTATTTTCTCTCGTTACCTTTTATATTATCATTTTTTATTAATTTGATAAACTATAACTATTTAAACTACTTTTCCTATAAAAAACATTAGATTAAATGAGTAGTTCTTTATTCAATTATTCAATCTTATTTTATAGAAATAAATTATGCTTCTTTTTAATTATTATCTGCTTTATTTTTATAGTTTAATAAAATAATCTGCCACAGATTAAATCAGGATTTTCAAGGCTCAAATAAGGAGTTATCAATATCTAGAGAGGCTAGGACTAACAAGGGGTATAAAAAAGATCACCTAACCGAATTAAGACAACTATTATTGAAGAGAAGTCTAGGAGTTAGTCTAAATATATAATTAATTCACAGTCTCTGATTTCATTACAAAATAGTAAATAAGCTATTATTAGCTGATTAAAAGTGTCTTTAAATTTATTGAAACTTTCTTTAATTTTTCTCGACTCAATTTTGATTAAATCTTAAGACATTCCGTTTTATCCAAATGGGAATTTTTATGCGATCTTTAATCTTGGATTTTTTAAAAACAAGCAATTATCTTAAATAGGTATTAATTTTAGAAAACTGTAAGTTTCCTCAAGACTTAACATCATCATCTTTAATATTTGCCTTATTATACGATATGTGAAGTAAGGAGATTTGAATCAAGAGCCAGGAATCATAGAATATTAGCAAGCTGTCAGTCAAGCTTTAAAACAAGCGATAAATATTAATAAGTTAAGTCTATCCTCTAGAGACCGTCGATCCTTATCTACAGTGACTAGCTGAAAGACCAAACTGACAGTAGCCATAAATCAAATTTAAATTATTAAATTAAATATAATATAAATAAAAAAATTGATTAAATATACAAAATTATGAACAAAAAGGGATTAAAAAAATAGAATATTTTCATAAAAATCTATTCATTATAAAATATATATAACAGTAAAAAAAATGTAATTTTGATATAAATAATAAATAAATAAAAATTATTATAGAGCGCATAGCACCTCATTGGTGTGCAGCTCTTTCAATATTAATATTTAATATTAAGAAAATGTTCTCATGTTTCTTGTTAAAATTCTAGAGGTCCGATGAGTCATGTCAGCTTCTCCAAATGGGGAATCTTCTTATTAAAAATTATTCTTAAATCTTGAGTCAAATGCTTCAGTCTTCTTGAATAAAGTCTAAATAAGAGATAGTTATTAAGTCGGTAATTAGAAAGTCCGTCAGTCAAACTTTCATACTGCTAGAGAGAACCCTCGGGGTAAGTTAGGTATGTCTTAACGAAGCTTATGCACCCTTCCCCGTGGTGGCATCTAGTACGAGATTACTCGCAATGCAGTATACACTGCACCAGATTACCTACTAGTTTGGCTGACGCGACCGACATCCATTTTATATATAATATATAATAATAATAAACTATAAGAGTTTCAATATTTTAAATATTGAGACATAAATGTATAATTATTGGTAAATAACCTGCAAATTATGTTAAATTTAAAACTTTTTGCGTTTTCAATCAGGGCTCTGTTTCACTCTCATTTTGATAAAGATTCATTTAATTCATTAAATCTACTTATTATATTCTTTTAATAAATCTACTTCTTCACTCTATTCTTTAAAAATATTTAATCTTCTTCTTAATAATTATTGATGGAATATTTTCATGTATTTATCTACTTTAATCATCTTATTTTTTGTAAATTATTGACTAATATAGTTTTAGTCATATAAATTAATCTTCTTTAATCTTTTCCAGTAATTATTTTGTGTTTGTTAAAATTCTTAAAAATGTCTGAATAAAGATTACATTGGAAATTGTGCTCAAATGTATCAAGATCCTATCTGCATAAATAAAGTTAGTTTAATTATGTTTCGATATATCGTTGATTCAGTTCTTATTAAAAATTATAAGTTTAAGTTCTTAGTTTATAGATTGAAATAGTTTCTTGGATTAGATGTCTATTGTATTTGGTGTATGCTATTAAAGAGAAAACATTATAATTACTTTCTATTTAATCAATGAATCTTTTTGCAGTTTACATTACTGCATTCCTTTAATGACATTCTTAGAAGAATTTTTAGATTTAAATATTGAGATGCTTATTAAACTCTTTGAAATAATAAGTTCTTTAAATATCTAAATCATATTTTTAAATGCTTTTATCTACATATTTCTTGTAGGGAAGGTTAAATTTATTGCACTTTTTAAGTAAAAAGGCTATATCTGAGTTAGTATTTTCCTAGCTGAATCAAGTTAATTTTCAGTAAAGACGTATAAATTTTTTATATCGAAGAGTGGATAAATGAAAGTCAATTTAAATCAATAAAACAAGATTCAATAAAGGAAGATTAAGAATATTTGAAAGCTAATCTTGATATAAATCTTCGTGATCTAGTAATTTTACTAGGCATTCCTTTAATTCCTGAAATTACTACTTAAGGAGTTTATTGCTTCCATATTCTACTTTGGGCAAAATGAAAGCTCTACAAAGGTTTTTATAACTAATTAGAGATAAATGCCATATTTGGAAAGTACAGTAGTCGTTTTCAAAATTGGTCTCCTGTATACAGAAACCTTTTCTTCACAATGCTTTTTATAATTTTACTTGTTACCCAATTTTTAACCTAGATAAGAGATTAAATGTTTCTATGTGATTGGAATTCCATTAATGTTTAAGTTAATTTCAGTTTCTTTCTCTTTTTTCTCAGAAATTTAACTGTTTCACATTTCTTTGCATTTATATTTTAAATCTTACTCAAGTAAAAATTTAATAGTTTCTGGGCATTTTTTAGGAATCTGCAAATTAAATTAAATCATCAGCAAAATCACACACAACGAAAGATCTGGAACAAATATTAAATCCTAGTTTCTTTTAATTATTTTCTAAATATCTTAATGTCATAGTATAGAATTGCAAGTACAGGACCATGATTACTTCCTTATAGAACACCATTATTAATCTTTACTGTTCTAGTAAGATATCCATCAATAATAAACTTAATATCAATATTGTTATAAAATGATTCTAGAGCAAGATCTAAGTCTAGTCTTCTTAAATTATCAAAAAGTAATTTCCTATGTATATTATCAAACATCTTTTCTACATCAATTAAAGTATAAATTCGTTATTTTTTCTTGATCATCTACAATTTAAATCAATGATTTATTAAACAGTTCAAAATTAGTTAAGTAGTAGAACGTTTACAGAGATATCCAAACTAAGCAGAGTATAAAATATTTCGTTCATATATATAATTATAAAGCCTTTAAGTAATTACCCTATTATAAATTTTTAACACACACTTTAGCAAAGCAATAGGTTGCAATTACTTCAAATATTTTTACTTGCTTATTTGAAAATAGGAATATATATTAACCTTTCAAACCTCTCGGTATACTAAACGTGATAAACATATTATTTATAAAACAAGTAATTATTTTATATAATTCTTACCCTCCATATTTAATTTAAGACCATCCTGCTTTGTTGTTTGCTAGTTAAGATATTATTTTTTAATTTAAAATTCGTAAAAAAAGATTCTCTAAAGATGACTCAATTGGTAGTTGTTGATAAAAGAGTAGTTTTTATATATTAAATTAATCTTATTATTGTATTTCTTGTTGACTAAGATTTGAAGGGTTATAGAGTTTTAAAGAGTTAATAAATAGTTAGTGTTAGTTTTAATTATAATTAATTTAGTTAGGAATTTTTGGGTTTCTATTTAATATAATTAAATTATGTTTTTGTATACTAATTTGATATATAATTTGATATTTTTGCTTAACTATTATTTTCTCTCAAAGCTTCTTTCTATAAAAAGTTTAAAATATTTTCTTATGAGATATATAGATATTTTTTAATATAATAAATTAATTTTATATATTTTGCTTATGATAATTAACTAATGTCAGATTTTCTATCAAAAATTAGTTTATAAAATAAAAATAATTAAAAGCATTTCTTTTACATAAAATAGCCTTTTATTAATACATTTATTTAACTATTTTATCTTTAAGGACTCAAATATATTTTCAAAACTACAATTAAACATCTGCAATGTCTCTCTATTGCAATTCACTCTAACTTCACATTTATTCAATTTAATTAAAAATTTGCTTGCTTTTTAACTTAACACTTAACTAATTTTCAGACTTCAAAGTAAATTTTACACACTCCACTTTCTCATTATTTCATCAGCTATTAATAAGAGTCATTTGTTGTCCTTACTTATTATTACTGAATATACTTCACCTTAATGTTTTATTAAGGTTATTAGATTATCGCCTGGTTAAAAATTCCATAATTAGATAGTTGAGTCACGGCAACAAAATATAAAATTATTATCATTTGTTACTGCTAAACTTATAACGCTATTAAAATATCCTTTTAAAGTTCGAATATATTGTCTATCAAAAGTCCCATATCTTTATTGATTTGTCAATTCTCTGACATTATTAATTTATTATCATGACTTAAAATTATTGCTCTAATCTGGTCTTTATGTTTTTGAAAAAGCGAATACATTGTCCAGTTTAGAAATTTCATTTCTTAATAGTCTTAACAAAACTTCCCGATACTATTGATTTATAATCTCATGTTAAAACCACCGATCTTACTCAATTCATATGTCCCTACAAAGTACGCTTCAGTTACAGATAAGATGAAACTATTATGTCTCTGCAAAGTAGCAAATGATTATGGTGATTCCAGTTATACGTTAGTTAAATTTACTTTATTAAAATTACAATTTATTAGACATGCATTTCTTAAGTTAACACCATACATGTTGGTATTTTATAATTTACAATCTTACAGCAATTAATCACTTAAATAAGCCCCTTTGATTCTTATTGCTTCTAAACTTTTTATATAAACACATATTTTAAATTCTTCATAATAGTTATAGCATTAGCTGAGGCTTATTCTACATAATTAAAAGTTTTAGATAATTCAATTAATTTTTTATTTTATATAACAAGTTTTAACTTTAATTCTGCTTTAATTGGTTTCAAATTTCTTTATTATAGCATAATTAGATTTATTCAAACTATTTTATTTCAACTTTGGACCGGATAAAACTTAATTTGACAATTTTACTGCAAATATACCAACAATCTCATTTAATATCATATTAATACTTTTAAATTCAATACTCGCCTAATCAATTTTCTACTTCATATGTCTACGAAACTTTATTCTTCAGTTTATATTAATTTCCTTTAAACTATTTGGAGCCAATTACTGAGAGATTTAATTTACATTAAGCCTTCATTTTAAAATTAGCTATAAGTCTAAATCATTTACTTTTATTACTTAAACCATATTTTTAATTCAATCTACAAACATTTCTTGAGTTGCCATTATGTATATTTTTTCAAGCATTAATTTACATAACTGTTCTTTATTTTACTTTTTTCCTCTTATATTATCAGTTCCTATATTTATTAGTTTAAAACAATCAAATTTTCTTGAATTTATTGTTTGATTCTTCCTATTTATTTTAACTATTTTAGGATTACTTGCTTGTCTTTTTCAAAACCAAACTACTCTAATGCTTATGATTATATTTACGTTCTATGTATACTATCTTTTCTGATTTTTATTTATTATTTATTATTGAAAGTAGTTGTATTTATTAGTTGTGGAAGTGAATTAGTTACTTGTTGGAACTTATTTTGTTCGATGGGTTTTGAAAATGTAATCTTTTTTTCATGGTGTTAAACTTTGGCTTTTCCATACATATAAGATATCTTAAATCACTTTATCTCAACATTTAATCAGTTAAATGATCTTTCATTATTATAAATTGCTGACTATCTCATGTGTAATTTAAATAATTATTAAAGCAATTTTTATATTTTAGGGTTCAAATTTTTGCTTGTTACTCGTCTTTATTATTTCTTTAGGTTTTCTATTTTTATCTATGTATCTTTTATTTCAGTGTACTATTTTTTGTTACATATTTTACCACTTTTTAACGTTCAAGCATAATTGATTATTAACTTTATTTCTTTTTATCTTCTTCATTACTTAGTACTGTATCTTATTTTTTTAAAGTTTATACCTCATTATATTACCATTTTATTTAAATTTACATGTAAATTTTTTCTTCCATTCGAGTAGGAATATTTTCTGGATAAGTGGTTTCTAATATTTCTAGGTATATATTTGTTCTATTATCAAGTCAGTTGTTTCTATTACTGTATGCAAAACTGTCTTTTATATTTCCGAAGGTTTTTAGCTTTTTTTCTTTTGTAATTAAACTTTTGTAATAGTGGATTAGGTAGCTAATATTGTTGTTAATATTAGTTAATATTTCTCTTCTTGATAGAAATATCATAAGATTAATATTATAATTTTTTATGCTAGTAATTTATTAAGTTATTCTTAATCAGATAAAAAATAGAAAAAATTGAGATGATACTATTCTTACTTAATCTATATGCCATCCAAAATCTCTATATGTATCTGAAGATTTCCATTACTGCGACACATTTTTTATTTTTGTTATACTTGAGTTTTAATTTTTTAAATCTTCTCTATAAAAATTGAGATAGATTATTCTTATTTTTTAAATGGATTTTTTTATTTTATTTTCTTTAAAAAGTTGCTTATTTTAGAAAATTTCATTTTCTGCTAATTTTTTAGTTCATCATATTTTCCTTGCTTTATTTCATCATTAGACGTTCTTTCTAAAAGTTTTATTATGATGTTGTTTAAATCTTACTGATCTATCATATTAATATCGAAAATTTATTATGATTGAGTTTTTATCTAGAGTATAATAATTATACTGGCTTGATTTCATTATTGGCTATGGGACATTTTTAATTATTCAAAGTTGCTAGTTTAAATGATGAAAGGAAATAATGTATTTTAGACTTGAGATGTTGACTTGATGAAAGTAGTGATTACTTAATTAGTATTTAGATATAGATATAGCTTAATGATAATAATAATAATAATATACTAAATTAAAGTGTTCGTATCTCCAGGGATTTTAAACCCCTTCAATACATACCTCCAGAGTTCGTTCCTTGAGGTTTAAAATAAAAGTTTGGGACTCCCAGTTTTTTTGGAGTTCTGGCACTCCCTTGAAAAAGCCTCCTTCTAAATATTCTTCCATCCTTGTCTACATAAATTCTTGAAAGTTCTCTCCAAATCTCTTCACTGTTTCTTCTCTGTTTATCCAAATATATCTTGCATCTCTTGTATGTGTGGAATCTTGATTTGCACAGGTAGCACAGCTTGACAATTCTTCTGGGAGGAGTTATCTCTAAGGGTTTTGTGTATTCTAGTTCCATTTTATTTTCAGCTAAGATTTAAGGTTAAATTCTTTTTTCTCCCAAAAGTTTCACTTCGATTTCCTGTTTCATTAATCTTTCTTCATTGTTTTAACTTTTCTATAGTAATTTTTAGTTTTCTTTCTTTAATATTTAAACTTCTTCTTATAGGTTACGGATAGATTTCATAAGTTATTCTATTATTAGCTATTCATCATTTTTCTATTTCTACATTATTTTTTAATTACCACTTTTCATGTAGTTGCTTGATCGTGGCTATGGGAGTAAAAAGTCTCGCTTGATTTAGTCAGCTTCTGTTGATTTAATTTCTTATTCAATTTAAGATTATTTTTCTAAATTTGGGGGTTAAAGAGCCTAAGAAAATTATTATGTTATTAAAGAAGACGTGGTAGAGAAGAATTAGAAGTCTCTGATTTTTTTTCCTTTTTCTATGGAGCTGGAAAAAAACCCTTCTTGAGACCTTCTGCCATTTTTTTATTAGCTTAATGATAATTTGGCTATAGTTTTGATTTGATTAGTTAAATAATAGAGTAATCTAAGTAGTACTTTTATAATTTGAATATAAGGATGTATTTAAAGATAGTTTTTTTGACTATGTTGAGTATAAGTATGTTATAAGTTGTATGCTTGTATCTGAATAAAAATAATATTTAAATAATAGATTTTTAAGATGTTTAGATAAAATTTGATTCTTTTTTATTTCACACGCTTTAAATATTTTAATAAGTAGTAACATATTTACCTAACTATAGATCTTTAAACTACTTCTTTGCATATAAAACTATATTTATTATAAATAATATTAATAATATAGATATTATTATTACGTTTATCAGTTATGACTTCTAATACTTCTATAACTCAATTTTTCTAAATCAATCCTCATTATTGAAACTCTTCTCTATTCTATAGCAAAAACATATCCATAGTTATTTCTTATTTTCATCTCCGTTAAAGCTTCAATATTTTAAAAAATTTAACTTTATTGCCATTATTCTTTGCTTCTTTTATATATTCTTCTTGAATATTCTTTCGTAGAATGATTTTTCATACCTCCAAATATGACAAAAGGCTCTAAGCAAACTATAGGAAAAGCAACAGTTTCAGGAAGATTCAAATTTTACTTACTCCATCTATCATTCTATATGTTATACTTTCATATATCTTTTAAAATCTATTTTTTCTAATTTATCCCTCCAAAAGAATAAATATTTTATTCATCTTTATCTACTACTAAAGTTTAAAAAGCTATTTAAAATGGAAATTAAGAACAGTTTTATCATTTACTTTAGTTTGCTATCTTTAACTTTTCTACTGATTATAATATTTGATTATTATTAGTTAATCCTCCAACCGCATAAAGATATTTTTACGCTGCTGCTATTCCAAAGAAACCTCTTCCCTCATTTAGATCACTAAGCTTTATTCTATTACCTTCATAATCAAATTATCAAGTTTCTTTTATTGCTTTCTTTTAATTTCTGTTATATCCTCCAATTAAATATAACTTATTCTAATATTCTATACTTTTACTAAGCTCTGGAATTATAATTTAAACTTAGACTTATTTTAATTACTCTGTTTAAATATTAAATAAACTTAATCTTTAAATTTTTCAATCAAAAAAGTGAATATAGTTAGATTATATAAAGTGGTAGCTTAGTTTATGTTAATTAGTCTAAATCTTATTTGGTTACTTAGTATTGTATTATAGTTTTTATCTTATTAGATTGTAAGTTAATTTAGACTTTAGTATTGTAGGTGGTTATTCGTTATATTAGAGTATAGTTGGTTTTAGTGATTAGTAGAATTAGATAATATTTGAGTGTTATTTTTGGTAGATAAATGTTGGTTAATGATTGATGATGATATTAGTTAGTGGTATTATGAGAGTATTACTAATGTTTGATTATTTGGTTGTAATGGTTTTAGATTTTTCCATAATTTACCTCCTTATCTCTTTTAATTTCTATCTAGCATCTTAAATCTTTTATATGTATTATTAGTTTTAAAATATCACTCTTATTAAATCACTTTCTTAAGGTAAATCATCAAATCTAAAATGGAATCCTTTTTAACAAATAGGACATTACATTATGCCTTATAATCAGTACTGAGTATTCAAACACAAACCACAGTAAATATGTCCACAAGGTAAGACAGTTGGAAGAGCATTAGTTAAGTTGTAATCTTCTAAGCAGATTAAGCATTTTGGTAACGCTTACATTTTTATTATTATTTAGACTACAAAAGCTATAAAGGTAATTTATAACAGTTACCATCAAAAATACAGTCAATAGTATCTAAAACTACATTATTACTTTATTTAGTATCTAATTATATATTTTGGTATAAGTATAAAATAAATAAATGTATATAAGTAAATTAGATGATTAATGCAAGCAACATATATAACATAAAATAATTTATTAAAGTGACTTCACCTTTATTTGGTTTGTCACTAATTAGTTTATGAGTTTTAAGATGTAAATGAATCGTTCAGGTCTTTTTCAGAGCTTGTTTCTTCTATTGCATATCGTGTTGTACAGATTTAACCTTTCTTGATCTTAGGAATTTTTCTTCAATCTCAATTAGGTTCCAATATCTTCCTCGTCCTTCTTTTTTGAGCATTTACTATATCCAATAGTAATTTATCTCCACTGTATAATTTTTTCTTGTAAAGTTTTCCTTCTGGAGAACAGTATAATTTTGTCATATTATTCCATATCTTTCAATTATTAGATTCTTGCTTCTTCTGAAAATACCAGCATCTTCTAAAGATGTGTCCAACCTTTTAGCAATAAAAACATCTTGATTTACAATATTTCGAGTTATGTCCTATTTTTAGCATTTTTAGCATTTTTAGCATTTTAAAAAATTGACAATTTTTTTCCGATCCGAAAAAGAAATTAAATTTTGTTCTTCTATTACCATAGGATCATTATTAAGATTAGAATTGTATGGTTTATTAATTTCTACTATTTTTTGCTCCGTTTTTTGCAGTTTTTAATTACCTTGCAACATCAAGGGTTTAGTGCTTATTTCCGTTTTTAAGCATTAATTTTCGTTTTATAATTATTGCACAGTAAAAGTTAGAGAATCTAATCGTTAAATAAAGTCTAGAAGTGATTGTTGGATTTTTTTGTTTTCCGCTCTAGAGAGTATATTCGATTAGAGAGTTTGATTACTGGATTTGGTGTTAGTTTTTGGTTGATTATTTGTTAGGAGGCATTTGATTTATATAATATTTTGAATGAAAATAAAGTAAATTTAAGGTTTATTAATAGTTTGATATAGTTGTATTTTACTTAATTTAAATATATAATATTATTTATATATAATATTTATTTATACTTTAGTAGCTTAAGTTATTTATAAACAGCTTATTTATATAACTATGCTTAATAATTTTTAGTACTTAGAGAAATATATTTAAAGATAATCTAAATTTATATAAAATAATAATTTTAACTTAGATAAATAAATAAAATATCTAATTTGTAATAAAAGAAAAGTAATAAAAGAGAAATATATAATATGAGATAAGAATTAATAAAATAATTATATAAATATACAGATATAAAATATATATGCTTTTAGTAAATACAAGTATTAGTAATAGATTTATAAATTATTATAAAATAATATCATCTAAACCTAAAATAATTCAACTATAAACTGCAGAAATATTTTACTTCATTAAAAGAGTTAAAAAAGGAAACTAAAATTATTATAATATTTAAATTTTATCAAGTTAGATTCAATTTTTAAACTAAAGGTAAAAATACATTTTTTAAGACCCTTTCTGTCTAAATTAATTTATAAAAAGTTAAAAATATAAAAGGCAACAATATTTATAATTTAAAAATAAAACAAATAAAAAGAAACCATTAATTAAAATAAATAAGATAGTTATAAATTTGTATTTATGTTATTTTTACATATAACATAAATAAAAAATATATAGATTAATATAAAATTCATTAAATTAAACTAAAATTTCTTAATCAGTTACATATTTATAAGATTTTAGTTGGCCATTAATATTTCGATAGTATAATTTCTTTTTTAGAATTTTCTAATATGATGTATATTACAAGAAATGAAACAATAGATAATAAAAAATTTAAAATAAAATTGAAATTGATATACAATAAAATTAATAAAAATATTTTATAGATATTTATTAAATTAAATAGATATCCTTTTATTAAATTTAATAGCTTCAAATTATATTTAAATTAATTATATAATTAATTTCTTAACTTAACTAAAAATATTTTGGTTAATAGGTACTCTTTCTTATGAGTTTTCCCTGTTTAAACAAAGTTTTTCCTCTCACGAATATAGCTCATCTTCATCCATAAAATGTCGGATTTCGACATTCTTAATGGTAACTTCCTCGCCATCAGATCAAATACATTAATTTACTATTTGAGTTCTTCTTGGATTTATTTTAGTTTCTCATTCATTAATTTTATTTTATTCTTAAGAACTTTAATTTATTTTTTCAGTTCTTCTATTTCCTCTTTCATTATCTATATTTGATTCTGTCAGTTCTGTTACACTAATGATATCTTACTCCTGTAAATTCTAATAGAATTGTACCAAAGCTTGTTGTATTTTACTAGATCTTTTTAATGTGCTTCTTCAGAGTTAGTTTATACTTTTTGTATTGTTATTATAGGAGATCAGACTTGCTGCTACATCAACTAAATTTTATTCTTTTTTGGAGAATTATTGTTTGCTCAATTTTCTATAGGTATTGATATTCTTACTCGCTTAAATCCAATTTATTCAATTACTTTTTCTATCTTTTTTCTAATTCATCAGTTTCTAATCAATTTGTTATAAATTTCTAATTTCTTTCTTGTAAGGCCTTCATTTAATCTCTATCTTTTGTAGATATATTTCTAACCGTTATAAAGTTAGCTTGAATCAGGAGCTTTTTATTTTGATTAGATGATTCCAAAAAGCGTAGGTTGATTCCAGAATAATATAAATGGTTTTATCGGTCACTTGATAAGATGAAAAGATGGTTTTCTTTTACTTTTGATATTAATATTGGTTAAATGTTGTGATATTTGTTCTAGTATTTAGTCTTAAGCCTTATATTAGTTAATAAGGTGTTTATGTAAAATATATAAGATGGAGAGTAATAGGGTATAGTTTCTAGACTATGATATGTATAATAAAAATGAGTAAATATCTAGTTTAAATAATAGTAAATTTAGTAATTTAGATATATAATGATTTTAGTTAATATTTATACAACTAAATATAAAACTTACATTTAAATTAGCTTATAAACAAATACAAGATATATAAACATTATTATTAATAGATCTCATATTTTAAAATTAATAAATCATCATCCACAATTTATAAGAAAACCTTAAATTACTTTAATTCTAAAAATTTAATAACTTTATAAATAATATTAAATAGAATTAAATAATAAACCAATCATTTTAAGACTATTCATCTTTATTCTTATATCTTTATAATCTTCTTTTTATTTCTACTTTACATTTCTTATTTAAAACTACTTTAATCCAACACATTTCACTCCAATTTATTTTTTCATGCCAATATATAAAAGTAACAAGAATATATTCTTATGAAAGCGCTCTTTAGACTAAAACAATTTTATTAAACAAATCAATTCATTATATCTTTTTAACACCCCGTTGCTAATTAAAAAACATTACTAGAAAGCTTAAATTTTAAATTAATAAGATAAAAAGTAAAATTTAAGGACTTAATTGTAATTTTATTTTAAATAACTCTTAGTTAATTTAAATTAACTGAAAACTAGTTTACAAGTTTACTTTAAGCTATTTAATAATCTTATATCAATGTAAATCAATTTACCTATTTCTTAATATTTTTTAAATTTAACTGATAATATGAAAATTTTAAAAATGATTAATAAATAAAATTTATAAAGTGATTTAGAAAGCAATTTAATAATATAATTTAAAATTAACACAAAGTTTAGAAATGGGAAAAGCTAACTATAGCAACTGTTTAAGTATTTATTTTTGCTAAATTTATTTTCTCTCGTTACCTTTTACATTATCATTTTTTATTAATTTGATAAACTATAACTATTTAAACTATTTTTCCTATAAAAGACATTAGATTAAATGAGTAGTTCTTTATTTAATTATTTCAATCTTATTTTATAGAAATAAATTATGCTTCTTTTTAATTATTATCTGCTTTATTTTTATAGTTTAATAAAATAATATGCCACAGATATAATCAGGATTTTCGAGGCTCAAATAAGGAGTTATCAATATCTAGAGAGGCTAGGACTAACAAGGGGGTATAAAAAAGATCACCTAACTGAATTAAGACAACTATTATTGAAGAGAAACCTAGGAGTTAGTCTAAATATATAATTAATTCACAGTCTCTGATTTCATTACAAAATAGTAAATAAGCTATTATTAGCTGATTAAAAGTGTCTTTAAATTTATTGAATCTTTCTTTAATTTTTCTCGACTCAATTTTGATTAAATCTTAAGACATTCCAGTTTCTCCAAATGGGAATTCTTATGCGATCTTTAATCTTGGATTTTTTCAAAACAAGCAATTATCTTAAATAGGTATTAATTTTAGAAAACTGTAAGTTTCCTCAAGACTTAGCATCATCATCTTTAATATTTGCCTTATTATACGACATGTGAAGTAAGGAGATTTGAATCAAGAACCAGGAATCATAGAATATTAGCAAACTGTCAGTCAAGCTTTAAAACAAGCGATAAATATTAATAAGTTAAGCCTATCCTCTAGAGACCGTCGATCCTTATCTACAGTGACTAGCTCAAAGACCAAACTGACAGTAGCCATAAACCAAATTTAAATTCTTAAAATAAGTATAATATAAATAAAAAAATTGATTTAATATACAAAACTACGAATAAAAAGGTATTATAAAAATAGAATATTTTAATAACATTATTCATTATAAAATATATATAACAGTAAAAAAAATGTAATTTTGATATAAATAATAAATAAATAAATAAAAATTATTATAGAGCGCGTAGCACCTCATTGGTGTGCAGCTCTTTCAATATTAATATTTAATATTAAGAAAAATGTTCTCATGTTTCTTGTTAAAATTCTAGAGGTCCGATGAGTCATGTCAGCTTCTCCAAATGGGGAATCTTCTTATTATAAATTATTCTTAAATCTTGAGTCAACTGCTTCAGTCTTCTTGAATAAGGTCCAGATAAGAATTAGTTATTAAGTCGGTAATTAGAAGGCCCGTTAGTCAAACTTTCATACTGCTAGAGAGAACCCTCGGGGTAAGTTAAGTATGTCTCAACGGAGCTTTTCCACCCTTCTCCGTGGTGGCATCTAGTGCAAGATTACTCGAAATGCAGTATACATTGCACCAGATTACCTACTAGTTTGGCTGACGCGGCTGACATCCATTTTTTATATATATAATAATAATAATAAACCATAAGAGTTTCAATATTTTAAATATTGAGACATAAATGTATAATTATCGCTAAATAACCTGCAAATTATGTTAAATTTAAAACTTTTTGCGTTTTCAATCATGGCTCTGTTTCACTCTCATCTTGATAAGGATTCATTTAATTCATTAAATCTACTTATTATATTCTTTTAATAAATCTACTTCTTCGCTCTATTCTTTAAAAATATTTAATCTTCTTCTTAATAATTATAGATGGAATATTTTTATTTTCATGTTTATTTAATCATCTTATGTTTTGTAAATTATTGACTAATATAATTTTATTCATATAAAATTAGTCTTCTTTAATCTTTTCCAGTAATTATTTTGTGTTTGTTAAAATTCTTAAAAATGTCTTAATAAAGATTACATTGGAAATGGTGTTCAAATGTATCAAGGTCCTATCTGCATAAGCAAAGTTAGTTTAATTATGTTTCGATATATCGTTGATTCAGTTCTTATTAAAAATTATAAGTTTAAGTTCTTAGTTTATAGATTGAATAGTTTCTTGGATTAGATGTCTATTGTATTTGGTATATGTTATTAAAGGGAAAACATTATAATTACTTTCCATTTAATCAATAAATCTTTTTGCTGTTCACATTACTACAATCCTTTAAAGGCATTCTTAGAAGAATTTTTAGATTTAAATATTGAGATGCTTATTAAACTCTTTGAAATAATAAGTTCTTTAAATATCTAAATCATATTTTTCTATGCTTTATCTACATATTTCTTGTAGGTAAGGTTAAATTTATTCCACTTTTTAAGTAAAAAGGCTATATCTGAGTTAGTATTTTCCTAGCTGAATCGAGTTAATTTTCAGTAAAGATGCATAAATTTTTTATATCGAAGAATGGATAAATGAAAGTCAATTTAAATCAATAAAACAAGATTCAATAAAGGAAGATTAAGAATATTTGAAAGCTAATCTTGATATAAGTCTTTGTGATCTAGTAATTTTTCTAGGCATTCCTTTAATTCCTGAAATTACTACTTAAGGAGTTTATTGCTTTCATATTCTACTTTGGGCAAAATGAAAGTTCTACAAAGGTTTTTATAACTAATTGGAGATAAATGCCCTATTTGGAAAGTACAGCAGTCGTTTTCAAAATTGATCTCCTGTATACAGAAACCTTTTCTTCACAATGCTTTTTATAATTTTACTTGTTACCCAATTTTTAACCTAGATAAGAGATTAAATGTTTCTGTGTGATTGGAATTCCATTAATGTTTAGTTAATTTCAGTTTCTTTCTCTTTTTTCTCAGAAATTTAACTGTTTCACATTTCTTTGCATTTATATTTTAAATCTTACTCAAGTAAAAATTTAATAGTTTTTGGGCATTTTTTAGGAATCTGCAAATTAAATTAAATCATCAGCAAAATCACGCACAACGAAAGATCTGGAACAAATATTAAATCCTAGTTTCTTTTAATTATTTTCTAAATATCTTAATGTCATAGTATATAATTGCAAGTACAGGACCATGATTACTTCCTTATAGAACACCATTATTAATCTTTACTGTTCTAGTAAGATATCCATCAATAATAAACTTAATATCAATATTGTTATAAAATGATTCTAGAGCAAGATCTAAGTTTAGTCTTCTTAAATTATCAAAAAGTAATTTCCTATGTATATTATCAAACATCTTTTCTACATCAATTAAAGTATAAATCCATTATTTTTTCTTGATCATCTACAATTTAAATCAATGATTTATTAAACAGTTCAAAATTAGTTAAGTAGTAGAACGTTTACAGAGATATCCAAACTAAGCAGAGTATAAAATATTTCGTTCATATATATAATTATAAAGCCTTTAAGTAATTACCCTATTATAAATTTTTAACACACACTTTAGCAAAGCAATAGGTTGCAATTACTTCAAATATTTTTACTTCCTTATTTGAAAATAGGAATATATATTAACCTTTCAAACCATTTGGTATACTAAACGTGATAAACATATTATTTATAAAACAAGTAATTATTTTATATAATTCTTACCCTCCATATTTAATTTAAGACCATCCTGCTTTGTTGTTTGCTAGTTAAGATATTATTTTTTAATTTAAAATTCGTAAAAAAAGATTCTCTAAAGATGACTCAATTGGTAGTTGTTGATAAAAGAGTAGTTTTTATATATTAAATTAATCTTATTATTGTATTTCTTGTTGACTAAGATTTGAAGGGTTATAGAGTTTTAAAGAGTTAATAAATAGTTAGTGTTAGTTTTAATTATAATTAATTTAGTTAGGAATTTTTGGGTTTCTATTTAATATAATTAAATTATGTTTTTGTATACTAATTTGATATATAATTTGATATTTTTGCTTAACTATTATTTTCTCTCAAAGCTTCTTTCTATAAAAAGTTTAAAATATTTTCTTATGAGATATATAGATATTTTTTAATATAATAAATTAATTTTATATATTTTGCTTATGATAATTAACTAATGTCAGATTTTCTATCAAAAATTAGTTTATAAAATAAAAATAATTAAAAGCATTTCTTTTACATAAAATAGCCTTTTATTAATACATTTATTTAACTATTTTATCTTTAAGGACTCAAATATATTTTCAAAACTACAATTAAACATCTGCAATGTCTCTCTATTGCAATTCACTCTAACTTCACATTTATTCAATTTAATTAAAAATTTGCTTGCTTTTTAACTTAACACTTAACTAATTTTCAGACTTCAAAGTAAATTTTACACACTCCACTTTCTCATTATTTCATCAGCTATTAATAAGAGTCATTTGTTGTCCTTACTTATTATTACTGAATATACTTCACCTTAATGTTTTATTAAGGTTATTAGATTATCGCCTGGTTAAAAATTCCATAATTAGATAGTTGAGTCACGGCAACAAAATATAAAATTATTATCATTTGTTACTGCTAAACTTATAACGCTATTAAAATATCCTTTTAAAGTTCGAATATATTGTCTATCAAAAGTCCCATATCTTTATTGATTTGTCAATTCTCTGACATTATTAATTTATTATCATGACTTAAAATTATTGCTCTAATCTGGTCTTTATGTTTTTGAAAAAGCGAATACATTGTCCAGTTTAGAAATTTCATTTCTTAATAGTCTTAACAAAACTTCCCGATACTATTGATTTATAATCTCATGTTAAAACCACCGATCTTACTCAATTCATATGTCCCTACAAAGTACGCTTCAGTTACAGATAAGATGAAACTATTATGTCTCTGCAAAGTAGCAAATGATTATGGTGATTCCAGTTATACGTTAGTTAAATTTACTTTATTAAAATTACAATTTATTAGACATGCATTTCTTAAGTTAACACCATACATGTTGGTATTTTATAATTTACAATCTTACAGCAATTAATCACTTAAATAAGCCCCTTTGATTCTTATTGCTTCTAAACTTTTTATATAAACACATATTTTAAATTCTTCATAATAGTTATAGCATTAGCTGAGGCTTATTCTACATAATTAAAAGTTTTAGATAATTCAATTAATTTTTTATTTTATATAACAAGTTTTAACTTTAATTCTGCTTTAATTGGTTTCAAATTTCTTTATTATAGCATAATTAGATTTATTCAAACTATTTTATTTCAACTTTGGACCGGATAAAACTTAATTTGACAATTTTACTGCAAATATACCAACAATCTCATTTAATATCATATTAATACTTTTAAATTCAATACTCGCCTAATCAATTTTCTACTTCATATGTCTACGAAACTTTATTCTTCAGTTTATATTAATTTCCTTTAAACTATTTGGAGCCAATTACTGAGAGATTTAATTTACATTAAGCCTTCATTTTAAAATTAGCTATAAGTCTAAATCATTTACTTTTATTACTTAAACCATATTTTTAATTCAATCTACAAACATTTCTTGAGTTGCCATTATGTATATTTTTTCAAGCATTAATTTACATAACTGTTCTTTATTTTACTTTTTTCCTCTTATATTATCAGTTCCTATATTTATTAGTTTAAAACAATCAAATTTTCTTGAATTTATTGTTTGATTCTTCCTATTTATTTTAACTACTTTAGGATTACTTGCTTGTCTTTTTCAAAACCAAACTACTCTAATGCTTATGATTATATTTACGTTCTATGTATACTATCTTTTCTGATTTTTATTTATTATTTATTATTGAAAGTAGTTGTATTTATTAGTTGTGGAAGTGAATTTGTTACTTGTTGGAACTTATTTTGTTCGATGGGTTTTGAAAATGTAATATTTTTTTCATGGTGTTAAATTTTGGCTTTTCCATAGATATAAGATATCTTAAATCACTTTATCTCAACATTTAATCAGTTAAATGATTTTTCATTATTATAAATTGCTGACTATCTCATGTGTAATTTAAATAATTATTAAAGCAATTTTTATATTTTAGGGTTCAAATTTTTGCTTGTTACTCGTCTTTATTATTTCTTTAGGTTTTCTATTTTTATTTATGTATCTTTTATTTCAGTGTACTATTTTTTGTTACATATTTTACCACTTTTTAATGTTCAAGTATAATTGATTATTAACTTTATTTCTTTTTATCTTCTTCATTACTTAGTACTGTATCTTATTTTTTTAAAGTTTACACCTCATTATATTACCATTTTATTTAAATTTATATGTAAATTTTTTCTTCCATTCGAGTAGGAATATTTTCTGGATAAGTGGTTTCTAATATTTCTAGATATATATTTGTTTATTATCAAGTCAGTTGTTTCTATTACTGTATGTAAAAATGTTTTTTTATATTTCCGAAGGTTTTTAGCTTTTTTTCTTTTGTAACTAAACTTTTGTAATAGTGGATTAGGTAGCTAATATTGTTGTTAATATTAGTTAATATTTCTCTTCTTGATAGAAATATCATAAGATTAATATTATCATTTTTTATGCTAGTAATTTATTAAGTTATTCTTAATCAGATAAAAAATAGAAAAAATTGAGATGATACTATTCTTACTTAATCTATATGCTATCCAAAATCTCTATATGTATCTGAAGATTTCCATTACTGCGACACATTTTTTATTTTTGTTATACTTGAGTTTTAATTTTTTAAATCGTCTCTATAAAAATTGAGATAGATTATTCTTATTTTTTAAATGGAGTTTTTTATTTTATTTTCTTTAAAAAGATGCTTATTTTAGAAAATTTCATTTTCTGCTAATTTTTTAGTTCATCATATTTTCCTTGCTTTATTTCATCATTAAACGTTCTTTCTAAAATTTTTATTATGATGTTGTTTAAATATTACTGATCTATCATATTAATATCGAAAATTTATTATGATTGAGTTTTTATCGAGAGTATAATGGTTATACTGGCTTGATTTCATTATTGGCTATGGAACATTTTTAATTATTCAAAGTTTCTAGTTTAAATGATGAAAGGAAATAATGTATTTTAGACTTGAGATGTTGACTTGATGAAAGTAGTGATTACTTAATTAGTATTTAGATATAGGTATAGCTTAATTATTATTTGATTATAATTTTGATTTGATTAGATAAATAGTAATCTAAGTAGTACTTGCATAATTTGAATATAAGGATGTATTTAAAGATAGTTTTTTTGACTGTGTTGAATATGTTTTGGTATGTTATAAGTTGTATGCTTGTATCTGGATAAAAACAATATTTAAATAATAATTTTAAAGATGTTTAGATAAAATTTGATGCTTTATTTATTTCAGACGCTTTAAATATTTTAATAAGTAGTAACATATTTACTTAATTATATATCTTTAAACTACTTATTTACATATAAAACTATATTATAAATATTATTAATAATATAGATATTATTATTATGTTTATCAGTTATGACTTTTAATACTTCTATAACTCAATTTTTCTAAATCAATCCTCATTATTGAAACTCTTGGCTCTTCTATAGCAAAAACATATCCATAGTTATTTCTTATTTTCATCTCCGTTAAAGCTGAAACATCTTTAAAAATTTAACTTTATTGCCATTATTCTTTGCTTCTTTTATATATTCTTCTTGAAAATTCATTCGTAAAATAATTTTTTAAACCTCCAAATATGACAAGAGGCTCTAAAGAAATTATAGGAAAAGCAACAGCTTCAGGAAGACTCAAACTTTACTTACCCCATCTATCATTCTATATATTATATTTTCATATATCTTTTAAAGTTTATCCTTTCTAATTTGCACCTCCAAAAGAATAAATATTTTATTCATCTTTATCTACTACTAAAGTTTAAAAAGCTATTTAAAATGGAAATTAAGAGCAGTTTTATCATTTACTTTAGTTTCCTATCTTTAACTTTACTACTGATTATAATATTTGATTTTTACTAATTAATCCTCCAACCACATAAAGATAATTTTAAGCAGGTGATATTCCAAAGGTACCTCTTCCCTCATTTAGATCACAAAGTTTTATACTATTACCTTCATAATCAAATTATCAAGTTTCTTTTATTGCTTTCTTTTAATTTCTGTTATATCCTCCAATTAAATATAACTTATTTTTATATTCTATACTCCTATTGCCTAAAGGAATTATAAATTAAACTTAGACTTATCGTAATTACTCTCTTTAAATATTAAATAAACTTAATTTTTAAATTTCTCAATTAAAATAGTGAATATAGTTAGATTATATAAAGTGGTAGCTTAGTTTATGTTAATTAGTCTAAATCTTATTTGGTTACTTAGTATTGTATTATAGTTTTTATCTTATTAGATTGTAAGTTAATTTAGAGTTTAGTATTGTAGGTGGTTATGAGTTATATTAGAGTATAGTTGGCTTTAGTGATTAGTAGAATTAGATAATATTTGAGTGTTATTTTTGGTAGATAAATGTTGGTTAATGATTGATGATGATATTAGTTAGTGGTATTATGAGAGTATTACTAATGTTTGATTATTTGGTTGTAATGGTTTTAGATTTTTCCATAATTTACCTCCTTATCTCTTTTAATTTCTATCTAGCATCTTAAATCTTTTATATGTATTATTAGTTTTAAAATATCACTCTTATTAAATCACTTTCTTAAGGTAAATCATCAAATCTAAAATGGAATCCTTTTTAACAAATAGGACATTACATTATGCCTTATAATCAGTACTGAGTATTCAAACACAAACCACAGTAAATATGTCCACAAGGTAAGACAGTTGGAAGAGCATTAGTTAAGTTGTAATCTTCTAAGCAGATTAAGCATTTTGGTAACGCTTACATTTTTATTATTATTTAGACTACAAAAGCTATAAAGGTAATTTATAACAGTTACCATCAAAAATACAGTCAATAGTATCTAAAACTACATTATTACTTTATTACATACTTTAAATAATCCAATATTAGGATATTATATCAAGTACCAATCTCACAATTAGCATGCCGCCAATCTAGGATCGAGGCTGCTTAGTAAATTTAGCAAAGACATGAAAGAGCTTTACAACTTAATCAGATTATAGATATTATTTTTAAGAAAAGTGTGTTTGTCGCAAAATATTTAAACTACTAGGAGGAATGCACAAAAAGAGGCAGAAATCTTAAAACTAAGTAACCTATCAAAAAAGTAGGTAATTTAGAACATCAAATCAAACAGCAGCTCTGTGCAAATTATTATAATGAGGAAAGAAAAGAACGAATAAATTCCATAAAATGAGAACGAAAATATGCAGCTGAAAACCGCTTTAAGAGTAGGAGTTACCTATTTCAATCAATTTTTAGGAGAAAATTATTATAACCAAAGGCTTAGTTCATCAGAAATGCAAGAAAATGAAATCGATCAAGCATGTATGAATTAAGGATATGGTAAAATATTGAGAGTATGAAAATCCTTCAGACAGGAATAATTATTATTTGATTCAAAAATAAGGAAACAGTCAGACAATTTGGAAATAATTAAACTGGAAGAGTAGATACCAAAAGAACAAAGAAAAATAGAGGAATTCTACAAAATTAATAACTATCTGATTGATTGAGCACTTAACATCTATTCAAGTTTGAACCAGGTAGAAATCCATCTTTAGCAGCACGATAAAATATTATATACAGAGATCGGAACCGTAAAAGGTACAACGTGAGCCAATGGGAAAATGAAAACTTATTTAGAATTGAAGGAGATCAAAGATGGAGAAAGTATACCAGATAAGTTAAAAGAAGGAGGTATAAGCACTTACTTGAGTCAGTCTGGAAATCCCATACATGTATCTTTGTATCGCCAACTATTAATTTGAAAATATATGAACTGTGACAAATAAGAGCATAACACAAATTAATACTTAGGAAAAAGGGCTATAAGGGAATCGATTAAAAATGTTGAGGAAGTAAAAATCATGTTGATTTATTCGGAAATCAGGAATAAAATGCCTTACTATAAAGAGAGACAGATAGCGAAGGAAAAGAAAGTGAAGGAAACTGAAGAGAGTAAACTTCAAATAGATTAACACGTTTTATTTCTAGCAAAAGAAGCAAGTTTAAACAATACTAAGGTTACTTTAAAAGCGATCGACTTTAATAGATACTTAACTACAAAATTAAATAAATAAAACTGAGACGAAGCAATCAATGTCACAAAAAACAAAAAGTAAAATAGGAAATATGGCAAAACAAATGAAGCAACTAGAAAGTAGTGATAGAAAGAAAGTATGCATAAACACAACGCTGTCTCAGAAAAGACATAAAATATATAATGGTAAGGAAGATAATATTGAGTAAAAATATTGAAGACATAAGTACAGGAAAAATAATAAACATTATAACGATTTTGTTTTCACGCTATTAAAGAAGTAGAAGCTAAAAATGCAGAGTAGGAGGATCAAGAAAAATAGGAAGTACAAGGAAATAATAATATAATAAAATAGACAGAATTAAACATAGGCACAGCAAATGTCAGAGTATTAAAATCAAACAAGGAAGAATTAAGCAAGATTATGTGTGAAAAGAAGAAGAAATTATGGCGATTTGAGAAATGTTTGTGAAAAAACTGCTGAAATACCTTATATATACGGATTCAGAGCAATAATAAAATTGAGCACAAAACATTGCAAAGGAGTAGCATTTTATATAAAAGATGGATTATCCGCAGAACCGAAGTATTTGATATAGAGGACCTCAATCAAGCAGAATTATTTTAGAGAGGAAGATTAATAGGTTTAACACTTGATGATCAGCTAGCATTGATAAACGTATATAGCACTACAACATCTTACTCTGATTAATTAATACCCTTTTTTGAAAGTTTATAATAATAAAAAATAGCAGCAAACGCAAATGATAATAAATTTCAATATTAGGAGATTTTAATGCTCATATTCCCCAATTTAAAATCGTATGAGTAGAACAATACAGGCTAATACTTATTTAACTGATGAAAGATTATCATTTGGAATGTAAAAATCCAAATCAAGATCCTTCCTACATCATAACATAAAGGAAAGGAAAATTTAAAATAGAATAATTCTTAAGGGATATCATGCCTAACATTATCAGCACAAAATTCTATAAATAGAGACCAATAGAAGATTATTAGTCAGGTAAATAAAGATAAAAATTGCGGAAGAATATCGAAAAAAACTCATAATTTAAAAGGATAACTTTCAAAAATTAAAATAATAAAAGGTTCAAGAGAGATTGAAAGAATGATTCGAGAAAATAGATCTTAGCGAATTCAAAAATTAAGTTAGTGAAGCATACTTTGAAAAATGATCAGAATATATCCAAGAAGCGATCAAAGCAATATGTGAATTTGTAACAAATTAAATGAGAAAATGCTAATATACAACAAAAATAATAAAACCAAGAAAACATTTCTAATAGCAGACGAAATAAGTAAAATGTCTAATTAGAAAAGGATGCTTATAAATTGATAATTATATTAAAATGAGATAAGAATCAAGGAGAAAATTTAGACTGCATCAAAAAAAGATAGGAAAAATCAATTAAATATTTTCCTAGATGAAATTAATTAAGGAAACTTAAACAACACTTGAAAAGGAATATAAAAATGATTAAAGTAGAGAAAATTACACCATGGACATTAATTAACAAAAAGGATATTCCAAATTTAAAAAAAAGCTGAGAGAAGCTCTATAAAAGTGGCAAATACAGATTAAAAGACTCATACAGGAGTACATAAACAGAATAAGTTAAAAAAGAAAAATTTAGTGTGCTATATAGAAAAGCTCTCCTTTAAAAAAGCTGCAGGACCTGATGGAATATAAATAGGAACAATAAGAGCTGGAGAAGATAAGCTTGTTAACCTAATCACAATATTAGCATAGAAAATAATACAATCCGGAGCTATGCCAAGTAAAATTAAAGGATCTTTTATTATATTATTTCATAAAAAAGATAGAGCGGAAGATCTTATGAATTATAGGCCGATTTGTCTTTTAATTCATATAGTAAAAATTTAGATCTCTGATTATTTGGATAAATAAACTCATATTTGAGCAGGTGTGACGATGAATTATAATATGGCTTAAAGCAAGGCGAATCATGCTTATAACAAATCTTCAATCTAAGAACTTTACAAGAATGACTTCAGCAAAATAATTAAGAAGAAGCAGTAATATTTATTGATATTAAAAAAGCATTTGATTCTATAATAAAAGAAGATATATGAAAGATACTAAATGAAATTGAAATACCCGAGTAAATAAGCAAGCTTATTGCTGAATTGTACAGAGAAGAAACAAAGTTAAAAATAAATGATTTAATATCAGAACAGTTTTAAACGGGGGAAAGGAATTAAATAAGGTAGCACTTGTTCCCCAAAGTTATTCAATACTATAATAAATAAACTTCTCAACTAACTAAGATAAAACAAAGTAGGAATAACTATAAGTATGGAATTAGAATATTATACAAAGGAAAGATATATGGGAGCATTAGCATATGCAGATGACATTGTAATGATTATAAGTCCAGGCCAATTACAAGAGATGATTGAAATACTACAACAGTGATCGTAATAATAAGATGAAAATTACAAATAAGACGTAGTGAATGCTATGAAAAGGATAGACAATGAAAATTTGACAAATAATATATATAAATAAAATGGTAATATTAAGAGTGAAGGAATATAAATATTTAGGATACTGATTTCTAGAAAGTATCTTTTTGAACAAAATTTACAGTCAAGAATATGTCAAAAAGCATAAGCATGAATTTGTGTAAGCCAGCTAATTTCTTATCTAAGGTTCCATTCATTGATCAATTTATTGATAGTAAGCAAAAGAGATTAAGCTATTTATTTTATATTTTAAACTTCTTTTATTAACTTCTAATCTTCCAATTATATAATAAGAATAATTACTTAAGTTATGTATATTGTTAAATGTTTTCGTGGGGAATACTTATTTTTTGGAGTCATATTTTTATATGATTTCATAATAGTTTTATTAATTAAAGTTTGATGAATAAATGATTAATTTAATTTTAAATTATTATATATTTTAAAACCGCCATAGTTGTTTGAAGGTGAACAACAAGGTCGTCTTCATCAGAGGTTGGGGAAGTTAAGTACCCATAATCGACTTTATGTCTTCCTCTGCTTTGGTTTGGCCTAGAGATATAAGATTCTTAGACCTTCGGCACTGGCTTAACTTGGATTTAATTCTGGAACGAAAAAGAAATAATATTGCGAACTTCATCAGAGGTGGGGAATTTAAGTACCCATAATTGACACATGTCGTCCTCTGCTTTGGTGATGCAATGAGACACAATCCTGCCATGTCATTGGACCTCCAGCAAGTATTAAAGATTACGAGTATTCTAAAATTATATCAGTATTGAGCATTTTTATCAGTACTGAATAATTATACCAGTATTGAACAAGGTTTATCAGTATCTGATAATTTTATCAGTAACAAACATTCTTGTCAGTATGAAACATTTTTTTTAAAGAGCTGCGGACCAACGAGAGTGGTATGCGCTCTATAATAAAATTTATTTATTTATTTATATATATTTTGTTAGAACTTAGGCATTCTCTTTATTCTTTCAGAGAACTATATTTAAAATTGCATAGTTTAAATATTAATTATAAATCTAACTTTTTGTAAAATGAGTAAATAGTTTTTATAAATAAATGAAAAGAAAATAAAAATATATAAGATAAATTTATAAATAGCATTGTAACATAACATAATTTACTAATTTGTCAATACCTTTATTTGGCTTGTTATTTATGTGTTATAAAAAGTCTCAAGAATCGTCGAAAGACTTATTGAAATTGTTAATTTCTTCTTCAAATTCATATTCTTTAATTGCATATCTTTGGCTTCTAATCTATCCTTTCTTTGCCGTTAGTATTTTATTCGAATCTCAGTCTTTTCCAAGCATTTGATTTTTTCTACTTATTTTGATTTTAAAAATATTTGCTAGAGTGATATATCTCCACCAATAATTTTTCCTTTATAGATCACCTCCAGACACAGAATAAATATAAGAAAGGTTTTTTAAGGAGTAGTTTATTTTTGTTTTTATGTATTTTTGGTATCTCCAAGTTTTTAAACTAAATTCTGTATTAAAGATTTGATTATAATTATAGAGTTACTTAATTTCAATTAAATGCTGTTTATTTGCTTAATTAATTGCTAAACTACATCCTTTAGTTTTTATTTTAGCTTATAGCGAACAAATCTAAATAAAGGTATCTTATAGTTAATTAGAGAATTGGTTTTATGTGGGATTTGATATATAATAATTTAATATTGGATGATATATTAAAAATAATAAGATAAAGAAGATGTTTAAAAATAGAAAGTTATTGATGTTAATTTTGAAGAATAATGTATTTTTGGTAGATATATTGATAAGGAAAGAAGAAAATTGTTGTAAATAAGTAATAAATTGTAAGATTAAATTAAGTAAAAATTTGATTAGTAAGTTTTTTATAAACTAAATGAAAAATGAAATATAAATAGGATCGTAAAGATAAAAAGTAAGAATAAAAGAATTTTTATAAAGAATTTAATTATTCACAATCAAAAAGTAAAGTAATATCTCTTGCCATTAACTGAACTAATTGTATAATACATTAAAAAGATTATCTTTTCGAATTGAAAATTTAAGCAATTATTTAAAAAGGTAGGAGTGATAATAAATGTAACAAAAAATAAGATAAATTTGTAATTAAAAAGCATAAAAATTATACCTAGTTTAAAAATGGATGCAATTAAAATGAATGGTAAATAAATAGAAATTATACATAAAATAAAGGTAAAATTATAAAAATAAATGTAAATTCTATTTTTTGTAATATTGGTTTATTTCTTGTTATTAACAACTTTTATTTTTAAGACATCAAATTTTATTAAAAAGAACTTTCTCTAAATTACTTAATTTATTAGTAATATTCAATAGTCATCAAATTTATCGAAACATTTATAAAGTTTTAGCATATTTGCAATCTTTATTTTCTACTATTTTTTTATTTATATTAATATTTTATTAAGTTATTCTGATAATAATTTTAATTAAACTCAAATAAAACCTATTATTATTCAATATATATTTAAGCTAATATAATTTATAAATTAATAATCATATATAAAGCTATAAATTTGCTATAGTACAGATAATTAAGATTTAAATCAAACTAATTAAAAATTTAAATTAAAGACATTATACTGACTATAGCATTATTATCAAGCTTGGCTTATATTGTTATTTATATTATAAGTCTATAACCACTAATTTGATTAACAAAAATTATTAATGCGACGTTACCGTTAATAGTTTTGTAATGAATTAACTTTTATTTTAATTTAAATGTTCTTATTATTATTTTTGTCTTAGTATATTATCAAATGAGACACTTAATTTTTTCATATTAGGAATCTTCTTATTAAAATATTATTTTAATATTTTATTGCAAATACACAGTCTTTTAAAATAAAATTCAAATTCAAATAAAAGGTTAAAGTGTTGTCAGTCAAACTTTCAAATGCTAGCAAAAATTCTCGAGCAAGTTAGACATATCTCTTTTGAGTTTATCCATTCTTATTCGTAGTGACATCTAATGCGAGATTACCCTCAATACAGTTATTCACAGTTCCAGATTACCTACAAATTTTTCCAACTATGAATAGATCCATATAAATGATATAATCTTATTAATATTAGTATATGAATAGGTTTATTAGCAAATAATGTTTATAGGTATTTATTTAAATAAAGTTTAATTTTATAAGTAAGAAATTTAAAATAAAGATAAAATTAAATAATTTGTTTAAATAGTTCTAAGTAATATTATTTAATGCTATAAATCTTTTATTTTTATTATTATTGAAACTTTAAATTAAAGTAAACTATATATTAAGTATTTAAATTACCTTCTAGGAATTTAAAGAAACTGCTACTTAAGTTTGCTTCTAAAGAACTAGAAAAATTTGAGAAATAAACAAGGTTTGATATTAAATGAAAGGAAGAAATGAGGAGAATAAATAAATATACTAGCAAATAAAATTAACATATAAAGTGTGAATTATATTAATGATTAATTAATTAATTTAATATATAAATTATAAATATAGCTATTATTATAAATTAATAGTTTACCTAAAACTATAAATATAAAGTTAAATACTTTATGGATTAAATAATAAAATAGCACTAAATTAAATTTAACATATTAGAGAAATAAATTTAAAATACTTAGTAAATTAATTGTTTATAATTGGTATTAGAATAATAAATAATAAAATTATTCTAATAAAAATTAATTATTTAAATAATTTAACTAATATTTATAATTAATAGAATTATATTAATTATTATTATATCCCATTATCAAAAATTAAGTTTATCTCTATATAAATAGAGTATAATATATTTAATTATTGTACCATCTGTACTTTTAAAAGCTATTTTTATTATTTTTTATATATTTAATTACTTTTAATGTTACTCGTTATTATTTTAATATCCTAAAATTTTATAATAGGAAGAAAAAGATAGAATGCTACAAGAAGAGCTTTTGCAACACTTTCAAAAAAACAGGAATGAAAATCAGAAGCATAATTACTTCAATTTACGTTCACTAAAAATTACATCTTCGTATAAAGTTCAAATCCATAAATCATAAAGATAGGAAAGGTACGCAAATAAACCAAAAAATTTTAAATAAGATGAGAAATTAAAGCAATAAAATAAAATGTAAAAAGCTAGATAGTACATAAATTTTACTTAAGATAAAGGCAACAAACATTAGTTAACTAGTGCTGATGAAATTCAATATTCAGAAAAAGGTCTAAATTGAAAGAAACGAAAAAATCATTCAAAAACAGAAGCAAGAAAACATATAAAATTAATCAAAATAATGATTTAAGAAAGAGAAATAGATATCTTTGGACCATCTAGTGGAAATAGAGTAAATAAATCGCCTAACTTGTCGAAAGGGACAAGAAATAGCACGAGAAATTAAAGCTCTGAAATGCGCGACAAAAAGAGCTAAAGGAAGCTTCTTAAAATTTAGAAATATAAAAAGAAACAATCCTTATTCATCGATAAAAGGTGTTTTAAATTTGTCAAGAAGAAATTTTAATACTGCGGAAGTTGGTCATATCTCTTTAGGATTTGTTAGAAATTTAAATTTAATAAAGAAATTATCGAAAATAATAATACCATGAAAATAGTCAGAAAGAAAAAATCAAGACCATTTTGAAAGATAAACTAAAAATAAACTAACATAATGTTCTGTAACCAAACTAAAACGTCAAAAAAGTGAAAAAATTAAGAAGAATGGGTATTGAAAACTCGGGATTCTCCAGGTTTTCAATCTTACAAAAAATGTATGTCCTGAAAATTTTTTTGAAACATAAGGAAGTATTAACTGCTGTTTTCTGTATTAGATTTCGATTCCTTTGTAATAGAAAATTTTAATTTATCTTTGTTATTATAATTAAGATTACTAAAACTAAATAATTCTTTCAGACTCAAATATTTTATTAAATTAAACATTAAATGAAGCATAAATAATTTATTATCTTATAAAAGTAAACAAATAAAAAATTGTTAAGCTTAAATTTTAAATTATTAATAAAAGTAAATTTGAGCTTAAAGCTAATAAAAAAAGAAATTTAAAATTTTAATATTTAAGATTTATCATAAAGATATATTAAATATGCTATTTAAAAAAAGTAAAAATAGTTTTAAAAGTTTAATTATCTAAAGATAAATTGTTGCTTTAAAAAGCCAAGTAACGCACATCTAGATTAAAAAATTATAATAAAAAATTTGAACTAAAAATAATGAAAACTTAATAAAAATAATTATGATATTTTTTTATTTTTAATTACTCAAAATAATATAATGATGTATTTGTGGAAATATATTTGTCTATTAAAAAATTATCTTGTACAGCTTTTTAAAATTTTAAATATAATATACTTTTAGATTTTAAATAATTGTAAAATTTTGTTAATATTGAACAAATACTTGATAAGAATAAATATAAGTTATCTATAAAATATATTTTCTACATATTAAAAAATATAGATGCTATATTTTATTCCTTCTTTCTTTATTTACAAAAAAATGTAAATATTTGAATATAAAATATAATAAAAATAAATATTAATTATAAATATTTTAAATTATGAAAATAGCTTGAATATTTTCTTTAGTTGTAATTTATTATTTCAAACTATAATAGCAAATATCCTTGTTTAATATCAAAAATAAAATTTTATTTTCTCTACATTAAATATTACATATTAGTTTATTTTTCTAACCTGAGTATTTAATTTTATACTTCCTTATAGAACACCATTATTAATCTTTATTGTTCTAATAAGATATCCATCAACAATAAACTTAACATCAATATTGTTATAAAATGATTCTAGAGCAAGAATTTAGTTTAATGGAGGCCTTAGTCTTCTTAAATTATCAAAAAGTAATTTCCTATATATACTATCAAACATCTTTTCTACATCAATTAAAGTAGCAATTCATTATTTTTTTCTTGATTATCTATGATGTAAAAAATGATTTATTAAACAGTTCAAATTTATTAAGTAGCAGAACGTTTACAGAGAAATCCAAACTAAGCTGAGTATAAAATATTTCGTTCATATATATAATTATAAAGTCTTTAAGTAATTGCCTTATCATAAATTTGTAACCAACAATTTAGCAAAGCAATATCCCCAATTATTTCAAATATTTTATTTCCTATTTGGAGATAGGAAATATATTAACTTTTTTCAAATCATTCAGTATATTAAACGTTCTAAACATATTATTTATAAAACAATTAATTATTTTATATAATTCTTACCCTCCATATTTAATAAGTTCAGCTTTAGGACAATAAAAAACTGAGGCTTTATTGATTGCTAGTTAAGATATTATTTTTTTAATTTCAAATTCCAAAAAAGAGGAATACTCTAAAGATGACTCAATTCATAGTTGTTGATAAAATTCTTATTTTATATATTCCATTTATCTTATTATTGGAAAAATTCTATTCCTTCTTAACTAAGATTTGAATGCTTATTAAAAACTTGAGTTTCTCAACTTTTAATAAATAATTACTGTTAGTTTTAATTATAATTCATTTAGCTACGAATTTCTGGGTTTATTAGATTCTTAACTTATTTAAACACTACTACTTAAGCATTTTTATTGAGATCATAATATCTTTTTGTATTCTTCTAATATTCTAAATTATTACCAGCTAAAGTCAACAATGTTTTCCACAGCTTTTTGCACTCTAAACTACCTTTTACAACTTTCCTATTTAAATTTTATCTGGCATTTTGACCTCGTTTTATTCTTCTTCTCAACATTCAAATATATTTTCCAAACTTGTAATTGATTTCTATCATACTGTTTCAAATCTTTCACCCTACAACTTAAATTTTTAAATTAGTACTTAAACATTTCTCACATAAAACGCAAGAGAGATCCAATCAAATATATTTTCTATTTAGTACATCAAAATGCTCTTCTTATACCTCACACCTGAATATTTACATTTAGAGTATATATAATATATCATCGATTAACCAGTTGTATGTACTAAATTATTTTCCATTTTAGATTAACAAAAGAGCATAAAAAAGGTCTTCCACCGAATAGATACAACCATTATTGAAGATAAGCCTAGGAATAGGCTAAAAATACAATGAATTCGGATGTCTCTGATTTTACAACAAAATAGTAAATAATCTATTTATTAGCTGATTAGAGTTATGCTAGATTTCCAGTATGATATCTAAATCTGAATGGAGGTAATAAGGTATTAATAAAAAAACTAGAAATAAGACCAAGATTTATGGCATGATAAGAGACCTTCAGCTTCTGAAATATTTCACAAGATATGAATAGCAAATTTAAAAATTATTGATAGAAGTAGAAAGAACTGGTTGAAGGAGAAAATTGAGAATCTTAGCAAAAGTTTGCACAAAGTGGAACTAAAAGAGCAGGAAAACGGTCAAATGATAATATAATAATAAAATTCAAGATTTATGCCTAAACTCGAAACGAAAAGATACTTTCACAACAATTATTGAAGTATCTGTAAAGAAGATGCAAAGTATTTTATTACTTCAAAGAAGCACTGAAATACTAGAAGAAGTAGGAAAAAAAACAGATAAAATGAACTATATCTAAAGATAGAAAAAAAGATTATATTCTAACAAATTGGAATCATATACAAGAAAAAAGATATCTAGCATTAAGAGAATAGAAAAGTTAGAAACAAAATTTAATTAATTTGAATAGTTGACGGAAAGTATATTTAATTCAAATTTGACGATAAACAATTCTGTGGATGTAGAAACTAAAGATCAACCAGAAAAAGTTATTTATACTAAATAAAAATAAGAATACTGGTGTTGCAGTGGATTTGGCCTTACTATAAGATATTCTAGATATTTTAAACGAAAATAATAACAAGAAAACTTAAAACTAAGATAATCATATTTATATTGCACTCTAAATGGGATAGTATACTTTAAAAAAGCATATAGAGGGAGTAAAATATTGAGAAACGTAGCAATGCCATATTAAAGAAGTAACGATCAAATACGAGTCATTGTACTTGACTGAAGCAAGTTTTCAATAATAAAAAATATTGCCAATAAAATAGATATTTTTTAAGAAATATTATCGAAACGAAGATTTTAAATTCGAGATTTGACGAAACGATGAAATTTCGATACAGTGATGAACTTGTTAAAGGTGGAATACCTATAATTAATTATAATATAATAATTGATTAATGTGGAGTAACCTTTATTTGGTTGTCCACGGATTAATAGTTTATTGTTAAGTAATAGAAATTTAAAATTTGTCTGGATCAAGTTTATCATAAATCTTCAAGATTTTAAATTTATTTTTACTAATGGTTTCTTATAGGTAAATTCCCATTCATTTCTTATTGAACTCATTGACTGCCTGCTAAATATGTGGAGTTTCTTCGTTTTATTGAAATATTTTTTTCTTATAAATTTTTCCTTCTTGAATACAATAGATTCTAAAACTATTTTCCAATTATTTTTCAATAATTATTTTTTCTTTAAGTCTAAATTGGAAGCAATTCCTTACTTTATGTCCAGATCTCTTGTAATATAAGTATGTCATAATTTTCCGATAGGAAATATAAATTGTTGGAGTTTGTTGTTCGACATCTATTGGATCATTCATCTAAATTTTTTAGAGGAATATGCTTCAGTTAACTCTGCGAATTGGCTGAATTAGTTTCTAGCTCTTCCATTCTAATATTTTCTGCCTATTTATTTTCAATTTTTTGTTCTTATTAATTAATAATGAGGTATTTTATTTTCCTTTCGAGTTCTTATACTATTCTTAGGAGTTTAAAATTTTGTAATTACATAGCTTGGAGTTCTTAAAGTATTTTTTACTGATCATAACTTGATTGAGATGCAGTCTTTTAAGAAGAGACATTTTGCATTTTTATATTCTCATGATTATTTGATAAAAAGGATATTTAAAAATCTTAATTTTATGATTCAAAGCTCTTTTTATATAGTTTATATCCAATCTACCTTTTGCTAAATTTACTTTATTATTAAAATAAGTATGAGAGCATAAATATATTTGATTTAGAAAATTCTAACAAAAGCAAAAAATGAATTCTAATTCTACTAATAAGTTAAATAAAAGATTAGCTAAAATAAGGTTTAATAGTTTGTCTCCACTTATTCTATTAATTGTATATTTGATTCCTACTTTTATACTAATTAGTCTGACTTTGGATCTAATTTTAGTTATTAGTAAACTAAGATTAATTTGAATGGAAAGATTTGAAATAATATAAATTTAGGTACTTTATCTAGCTATTTTGTAGATTAAGAGTTAAATTTGATGTAACAACTGATTTATTAAAGTTATTATTATAATATAAGTTATATATAGTTAATCAAAATTTATCTTATTTATTACTATTTTTTATTAATTCATTTTATACTATTATCATATGCTAAATCAACTTTAATTATAATCCAAATTAAATATAAATAGCACTATTTACATTTACCCAATCCAAATACATTTTTATTATATATTAAAAAATGGTTAGCTTCAAGAAGGGTTTTTATACCACCTCCTCAGAGTAGGAGAGAAAACCTGAAGCACTTTCTTTTACCACGTCTCTGCTTTAATTATTCCAACCTTCTTTATTATGCATGGAAACCAGACTAATAATGCAAGACCTCAGACTACTCAGGACCAAACTAACTGACCGAACGAACACGAAATAATAGAACGAATAATAGAAAAAAAATAGCAATATACCCATGATTGGTCGAACTGTACTAAAAGGAGGAGCACAAAATAAGAAAGGAATGTGGCAAAAAAAGAAAACAACCTAAGTAATAATTTAACAAAATAATGAACAACTCATTTCAGCCAACGTCCCTGAAGAATAAATGTAAAGGGTCTACTAAAATGCCTATGATGATTTATCAGAAATGGTGGCCGCAATTTACTTTAATCATTACTTGGAAAACACTGATTTAGTAGAGAAAAAAGCCAAAGACTAAGAAGTTATACAAGTGTTTAGAAATCAAATATGGAAGGATTACGGACAAGCAGTGGCGAAGTTCATAGTGAAATAAAACGGAATTGTATACGTGGTATTTAACAATGAAGAAAGATACTAACATTTCACTTAATTCAGGGAATGAACGTTCAAAGGAGTTAGAATTCCTATCTAAGCTAGAAACTAATTGGAATATTTTGACATTCATAACTACCCAATTTACTTCACAATCAACGAATACTCAAATATGAAGGAAGTAATGGAAATAATAAGATAATATGGAAAATCAAGAGGAGAGATATAGCATACATATCCAAACACAACAATGCTAACAGGGAGCAGTGTAGTCTACCTAGATTTAAAGGATGTAGACGAACCAAAAAGGATACCAGAAGTAATAGATTTGAATGGAAACAAAATGAGAATATAACACCCAGTAAATTTTATCTGCTGCCTATGTAAAGTGAAAGGGCACACAGACCAGCAATGCAGAAGGGTAGAAGCAGCAAAAAGGAAAAAGCTACATACAAGAGAATTAGAGATGCTTGAAGGAGAAGTTATTTTAACAATAAACAAACCAGATTTTGAAGCAAATCAAGCAAATAAGAGGATAATTGGAGAAGAAGAATAAATGATTATAGAGGAATCAAGGGAAGAAGAGAAGGAAATAAAATGAGGAGAATAGAAAAATAATTAAAACAACTAAACAATTAAATAATAAAAAGTTTTTTATGCTTAAAGAATAAATAAAAATTATTTTTCATCAAAATGGAATTGGACATATGTAAGACAGAGGGATAGAGAAATGTTCAAATAATTAAATAAAATAGAAAACAATCAACTAAATAATAAGATATACCATAAAGCAAATTAGAGAAAAGGATAGGATAGGTGATGGTAAAAACGCTAAACCCTAACAAAAGAAATAAGAAATAAACAAAATAGTATAATGGAGTATGTCAGAAAAAATGTAAATAAAGGAAAAAAGCAAAAAGAAATAGAACAAACTCAAGAAGAAAAAGAATAAGATGCAAGATAAAAGTGAGAAGAAAGAAGTAAATTGAAGCAAACTTCAATGAGAATGTACTATGCTAAGAAACCGAAAACAAAAATGAACAATTATCCGACTTCAACTAATAGGAAAAAGAAAAAAAAGAAGATTAGAATAGATAAGAAGAAGGAAAAGGTAGATAATAAGATGAAAAAGATAAAAAAGGGGAAAGAACTAATAAAGAAAATAATATGGAAGCATAGAATGATAGATAAGAAGAAGAAAAGGTGGAGAAGGAAGATGAATAAAAAGAAGAATAAGGTGAAGAGGAAGTAGAGGGAATGAGTGTAAAAAAAGATTAAGAATAAGTCATAAAAATAGGGACAGCAAATGTTAGGGGAGTAAGAAGTGCAAAAGAGGCACTAGCCAAATTCATGACTCAAAAAAGTATCCACATAGTGGCAATATAAGAAATTTAGATTGAAGACTAAAAAGATATGTGTAATATAGCAGGATATAAAAACTTAATAAATGTGAGATCAAAAAAAGGAAAAGGAGTAGCATTCTATATTAGAAACGACATATGTAAGGAGATCAGAGAGATATAGAATGAAGTAAACCAAATGACACTCTTTGGAGGAGCGAGAGTAATGGCAATAGAAATAATAAAATAATTAGCAGTAATAAATGTCTACGCTCCTGTTGCAAATAACAACGAACATTATAAGCTTTTCTATAATTTAGTGAATGAATTTAAACTATAAGCAATAGAAAAAGGACTTAATATAATGATAATAGGAGACTGAAATGCGCACATAGAAAAATGACTGCCAAAGAAAACAAACTCAGCAGGAAAGAGAATGGCACAGTTTATGGAACAGAATAATTTAATATGCCTAGACCCAACTGAAATAGGTACCTTTATTCACTAAAACAATGAGTATAAAATAGATTGCTTTTTAATCGAAGAGAGAATGAGAGAAAAGGCGATAAAAAGTGATTTTTATTACTCATACATAATAGGAGACCATAGGTCTGGTATTATATAGGTAAAGATGGGTAAAGTAGTAAGAAAGACACAAAAGATAGCAAAAATAAACTACCTACTATTAAAGAAAAAAGAGATATAAGAAAAATTTGAAAGATTTATACAAGAAAATCTCTAAGTAGAAGAAATTGATAACCTAAACGGCACATAGACTTATAAATGATGAAAGAAAAAGATATAAAAAGGAGTTTAAATGGTATGTGGAAAATTTAAAAGATAAAACTTTAAGATATATAAATATTCAGAAACAACAAAATAGTGTAATAAAATCTTTAGAAAATGCAGCAAACAATTAAAATAAAGGGTAAAGAACAGAGAAAAAATAAATGAAAATCAATAAATTGAGAATCAAAGAGAATACCAAAGAGTAAGATAAGAATACATTTAATCAAGAAAAAAAGATAAAGAAACTAACTAAACCTATTTATGGACAATGTAAATAAAGGAAGTCTAACAGATATGTGGAAGAAACTAAAAAGCTTACTTAATAGAAAAAATAATTAATGAGTACCCTTATTAAAAGAAGATGTTAATACTTTCAGGGATGAATGGTAGAAACTGTATGAAGATGGCGATAATACGCTACCAACTAAATTCTTAAACAAGAGATAAATAGTGGTAAACGAATATGAAATTTGAGAAATCATCAACTAATTGGCGAAATGAAAAGCAGCAGGATCTGATGAAATACAAGTAGGTACAATATTAGCAGGCGGGAAAAAACTAACAGAAGTAACATGTAAAATGATAGTTAAGATGATTTAAGAGGGAGTAATACCTTAAGAGATGAAATAATAATACATAATATTAATATACAAAAAAGGAGGACAGATGAACCCGATGAATTATAGACCAATCTCTTTACTGAATCATGCTTTAAAAATAGTAGATGCATGAATTTTCTAGCAATTATAAGGATATCTGCATAATGATGAAAGCGAATATTAATATGGCTTTAAAAAAGGAAAATTATGCTCACTATAAATTTTCAATCTAAGAACAGTAAAGGAATGATCAATACGGAACAAAAAAGATGTTCTCGTAATATTTGTTGATATTAAAAAAGTGTACGACTCGGTGCAAAGAAAAGATATATGATAAATCCTAAACGATCTAAAAGTACCGGAATAGATAATTAAACTCCTAGCAAACTTCTACTGTGAAGAAGAAATTAAACTTAAAATCAATTAATAAATAGCAAAATCATTCGCGACAAATAAAGGACTAAAACAGGGAAGCATAACGTCGCCAAGACTATTTAACTTAATAATAGCAAGACTCCTCCATAGCTTGGAAGATTAAAAGCTAGGAATTACGATAGACTTTAAAAACGAAGAGGGATGAACACAAGAAATGTATGCAGGATGTTTTGCATATGCAGATGACCTAGCCTTAATAAGTGAATGAGAATAATTAGAGGAAGTAATCAAAAATTTAACCTCATGGACAGAAAAATACAAACTGGAAATTGCAGATAAAACAAAATGAATGATATGAAAAGCAGCAGAAAATAGAAACTGAGAAAATATAGGCAATACTATTGAGGTGGGAAATTTAAGAATCGAAAGAGTAACGTCCTTTTAGTACCTAGGGGATATAATAAAAGAGACCATCAGCTTTGAAAAACACATGGAGAACAGACTAGAAGCAGCATAAAAGATGTAAACATGAATACTGGGCAAAATAACAATGAATAAGGGATTAACACCATATAATGCAGGAATAATGATAAAAACGTTCGTAAGCTCAGTATTCAGCTATGGGACAGAATTTATCCCATATTGTGAATAATTTGTAGGAAAATAAGTGATGGAACAATTAGAAATAATATAGAGAAAATCTTTACGAGCAATCATAGATGCCCCTTTCTAAGTGTAAAATGAGATGCTAGAATACGAGTTACAGTTTATGAAATTTAAACATTACCTATGGCAGAAAACGCTGAGATTAAGAGGCAGAATAATAAGTAACTAAGGAAAAACAGTAGATGGATTAATGTTCGACCTAAGTAAAGAAGAGAACTTTATTTTTGAACAATACTGCACGACAATAAAATTAGAATTAAAAATTGAAGACAAAAATATATTTATAGATGATGGTAATAATAATCAAAAAGGGAAGAAAAACATTAATCGTGCAATTTGAGAACATAGAGTATACGTAGAAGATAGAGAAAGAATGGAGTAAATGATAACAACTCTACAGTATAGAAAAACATGATCTGATGAATATGTAGTAGGACCACCCAACTACCTGAGATACAATAAAAATAGAAAAGAAGAAATATGCTACATATTTAGAATAAGAACGAGATGTAATGGGAGCCAGGATTGTTTAAAAGAAAGACACCTAGTTGCGACAAGCAAATGCCCTTTCTGTAATGATGCAAGAGAAAACGAAAGGCATATCATAGAAAAATGCTCAGAATGCAAAGAAAGTAGATAAATATGTATTAGAAAGTTAAGAACAATAGGAGTAGAAAGACAAGGAATGGAACTATTTGATATAATATGAGGTACGGCAAAACTCGAAAAATTCATTAGAACCTAAGAAGAGTAAAAAAGAGCTAAAGCTGACTTGATAATAAAAGATTATATCAAAAACATATTAGAAAAAAGAAAAAAAGGATACTTAGAAAAGAAAATTGAATGAAAAAAAGAAATAGGAAAATATTATAGAGCAAGAAAAGGATAATTTTTATGAGTTTATGAAAGCTTGATTAAGAAGAAAAGAATTAGAAACGAAAATTAGCAAAGTATGTAAGAAAAAATAATGGACGCTTGTAGCAAAGAATCAATAAAACGTAGATAGATAGAAGACAGAAGAACAAGAGATAATGAAGAAGAAAATGGTGAAGATATGGAACTAATAAGAGAAGAATTTTTATTACTTGAAGGCTTACTTGAAGAAATAGATATGTATTGAAACATTTATTAAAGAGCTGCACACCAACGAGGTGCTACGCGCTCTATAATCAAATTTATTTATTTATTTATCTTGGATTAAAACAAGCATAGAAACTAGTTCAAGAGTAAGATATCTTTATTTCTAAAACTGTTACAAATTACTTGTGCCAATCAAAAAAAGACTCACAAAAACATTCAGCTTTTATTTTTCTTGCTATGATAGACAAACTGATTTCAGATTATAGTTCCTTAATATCTTTCTACTAGTTTAATCTAAAGTGGAAAAAAGTAAATATTCTCTATATAAAGCGAAAGAAACCATCCATAAAAAAGTAAGAGATATTATTATAGTGCAGGTACTTAATTAACTTCAATTGATCAATTTCATTTAAAAAACTTGCTTAAATAAATAAATCTTTTAGAAAGGTTAAAGATGAATATTCCCCTTCTTTGAGCCTTAGCCAATAAGAATTAAAAGAGTATAATTAGATATTCGTTATTGTAAAATAGGTCCAACATTTAAGTTCTTCTACTTTAATTTTCTTCTTCCAATTATTCTTATAAAGCTAAAACTTCTACTCCTTATTTTTACTTTTATTCTTGTAAATCCTTAATTTAACACAAGCTATGGAGCTAATAGCTGGTTTAAGACAATGATGCAAATCATATGATTAAAAGGGAAGCTAATTAAATAAATAGAAGCAATTCTTACCTCGTATCTTCGTATTGAGTAACTAAAATTCATTCGATATATCTCCTTTAAACTATGAGTAGAAAATTAAGATTTAATTAAACATAAACTCTCTTAAATTGGAGTAACAAACTTTAACCCAATAAGTATAAGTACAAACTTAAAACCCTAAATTTAAAAACACATAACAGACTTTAAGTCTCTAGACTTATACATCAAATTCTTAAAGCAAAACCTAATCTTAGAGGCTTCAAAATTTAACATCATCAAAGATAGCTTTTAATTTCATATTTATATGCAAATTTCCATTTACCATCATAAAATCAATATATGCACTTTTCATCCTCATTATTATGTAAACCATAGATTCAAGTACTCCCACAATATTTCCTATCTTAAAACCTAATTCACTCTCCTTACTTCAAATTGTCAAAACATTGCTTAAGCAAGTAAATACAGTTAAATAGAAGAGAGGCTTTAGATATGAGACAGCACTATGTTACATAATTAATCAATGCAGATTAGTTTTTATATCTCTAAGTTAATGGACCAGAAGTCTATAACTAATTCAGACTACAATAAAGCAGTTTATAATGCTAATGGACAAATACTACTTTGATTAAGAAAATGCAAACTCTTTGCTTGCTTTTATATAATACTACAACTGGGCAAATCTTCCATTTTAAATGAATCTAATTAGTACAATGAAGCAGTCACTATTTTAACAGGATTTAACTATGAACAATTTTTCAGAATTATTCCCAAAAAGTCCTTGAATTTAAACTCAAAAATTTCATAAAATATAGTAGAATATGGAGTCACTAAGCTTTTCTTACTTATTAACGAAGACTACTCTTAAAGGATTTAGACCATAGTCAATTATCCTTAAATCTACAAAAAGGGATTTACTTTAATCCTTAGTTACAGAAATTCTCGCAGTCTTTGGAAAAATTAGTTTTAAAGGTCTTATTGGATTCTAGTTCAGTGATAGAGTGACTTTGAGTGAGGTAAAATATTAATTTTATTGCTTAGAGCTATCTTTAAACTCAGTTTTAGATTAGATCTCTTTAAATTAAATAGACTAAAAGCAACTGATTAGTATTAAGTTTAAGACATATAAAATCTTAAAATTTAAGCTAATTTAAGTAGGAAGTATAGAGGATTATAAAGTTGAGATAATTAAAGATATTATCTGACCTCCAAATGCAACAGACACACCCTCTCAGGGTTAAAAAGAGTTACCGATTTCATGATTATAGCAATACATATGGTAGCTATATAAGCTGAGTAGATGGATATTACAAGGGAAGAGAATTTGATTTCCACATAATAAATATCAGAAATTATACTTTAGCATTTTACAAAATCAAGCAAACATATATTTATACAGGCGCAAGTGTATTTAACTATGATATGAGCGAATGATCACAAAAGAAGGATTAGTATGGACTTATCCGTTTAATATCTGCAAGTAACTTACTCACTATTAAACTAACGGAGTTTTATGTAGACCTAAGATTTATTTTACTTTTCACTTCTGGAGGAAATACAGCTCCTGATTTATCTTACTCTTTGTGATTTCCTTATTCCGTCCGAACTAACACAAGATCTACTTTTTAAGGATAAGTTTCTGCTTTATTATGTATCCTTTTAAACGCAAAATAAATCTAAGTTAGGTTTTTTAAGAAATTATGTTTTTTTATCTATTCGATTTTTTTGTATCTCAAACATCTTTATTTTATGTTTCCTAGTCTTCTACACAGTCAGCATATAATTGATCTTCTTTTTATTACTTGATTAATTATCTTATTTTTAGATTTTATTATTATTTAAGTTTGATTACACAATCTCCATTGGATTGTGTATAGCTTTAATCATAAGTTATAAATGGTTTATTTAATTAAGATTTCTAGTTTCTTATATTTTATTTTCTGTTTTTTCTTAATTAAATAGAAGTGTAGAAGCTTTTAAGCTAAATTCTGTATTAAAGATTTATTACTTAATTTTAAAGTAAATGCTGCTTATTTGCTTAATTAATTGCTAAACATTTAAACATAAGAAAAAATGAATTTTATTATTTTACTTTTTAGATTAATGTATTTCACTCATTATTTATAGAAAATATTAAAAAATGTGCTCTAATTATTGAGATAAAGAGAAGTTATTAAGGTCTTATAGTTAGGTTTTCTATGATTTGAAGGGTTGTAGATCTTAAAAGTTAGTATTATCTCAGTTTAATGAGCTAATAATTTGATAAGGAAGGAGTTGTAAATAAGTAATAAATTGTAAGATGAAATGATGTAAAAATTTGATTAGAAATTTTTAGAAAACTAAATGAAAAATGAAATATAAATAGGATAGTAAAGATAAAAATAAGAATAAAAGAATTTTTATAAAGAATTTAATCATTCACAATCCAAAAGTAAAGCTATATCTCTTGCAAATAATTGAATTAATTGTATAATGCATTAAAAGAATTATCTTTTCGAATTGGAGATTTAAACAATTATTTAAAAAGATTGGAGTGATAAAAATATAACAGTTACTTTTTGGAACTTATTTTGCTCAATGGTTTTTTGATTATAGCATTTTTTTCTTCTATAATGCTAAACTTTGGTTTTTTCCATAAATCTAAGTTAATTAAGTCATTTTATCTCAGCTTTTATTCATTTAAATGATCTTTTATTTTTCTATCAGTTACTATCTATCTCAGGTGCAATAATTATTTAAGCAATTTTTATTCTTTAGAATTAAATATTTTGCTACCAATCTTTATAATTTCTTATCTTTTATTTAGCATTCTTTAGGTATCTTATTTATATTTATATATCTTTTATTTCAACGTGTTGTTTCTTATTACATATTTTACTATTTTTTTGATTTTTCAACCCAATTGATTATTAATTTTATTCGCTTTTTTATCTTCTTCATAGTATCGTGTCTATTTTTTGATAGTTTATACATTATCATATTGCCAAATTACTTAACTTTACACATATGTAAAACTTTTTGTTTGGTTTTTCTGAAGGCTTTTAGCTACTTTTCTGTTGGATCTAAGCTTTTGTTTATACCAAAGTGAATTAGATAGTTATAATTATTGTAGTATTAATTTATATTTATCTTCTTGTTAAAATATAAAAAGTTTCATATTATTATTTATATACTAAGAATTTATTAATTTATTCTTAATCAAATAAAACAGTTAGAATAAGTCCAGTTGCTATTATTCGTACTTAATCTATATATTATCCAAATTCTCTCTAACAGTACTCAAGAGTTCCATTAATGCAAACATTATTTTATTTTTTCTATGCTTGAGTTGTAACGTTTAAAATGTCTCTCTATAATCGATAGATTATTCCTATTTCTTAGACGAAATTTTCTATTTTATTCACTTTATTTTCTTCAAAAAATTGCTCATTTAAAAATGTTTATTTTCTGTTAATTTTATTAGTTCATCTATTTTTCTTACTTTTTCTCAACATTAGACATCCCTTCTAAAAGCCTTATTTGGATGTAACTGAGTATAGTTTAATGGTATATCATATTAATCTCGAAAATTTATTATGTTTGAGTTTTTATCGAGAACATATGCGTTATAATGGTTTGATTTCATTATTGGCTTTAGAAGATACATTTTTAATTATATATGGTAGTTAGTTTAAATAATATAAAGGAAATAATGTATTCTAAATTAGAAGATGTTGAATTAATGATAGTAGCTATGACTTAATTAGTATTTAGATATAGGTATAGCTTAATTATTATTTTATTATAGTTTTGATTTGATTAGATAAATAATAGAGTAATCTAAGTAGTACTTGTATAATTTTAATATAAGGATGTATTTAAAGATAGTTCTTTTTACTATGTTGAATATGTTTTGGTATGTTATAAGTTGTATGTTTGTATCTGAATAATGATAATATTTGAATAATAGATTTTTAAAAATGCAAAGATAAAATTTAATTCTTTATTCATATCCTATTATTAAAGTATTTAGTAGATTAACCATTTTAATAAGTAGTATCCTAATTATATATCTTTAAACTACTTCTTTACATATAAAACTATATTAATTATAAATAATATAGATATTATTATTATGTTTATCAGTTATGACTTCTAATACTTCTATAACTCAATTTTTCTAAATCAATCCTCATTATTGAAACTCTTCCCTATTCTTCAGCAAAAACATATCCATAGTTATTTCTTATTTTCATCTCCGTTAAAGCTACAACATCTTTAAAAATTTAACTTTATTGCCATTATTCTTTGCTTCTTTTATATATTCTTCTTGAATATTCTTTCGTATAATAATTTTTACCACCTCCAAATATGACAAGAGGCTCTAAAGAAACTATAGGATAAGCAACAGCTTCAGGAAGACTCAAACTTTACTTACTCCATCTATCATTCTATATGTTATACTTTCATATATCTTTTAAAGATTATACTTTCTAATTTGTACCTCCAAAAGAGTAAATATTTTATTCATCTTTATCTACTACTAAAGTTTAACTTGCTATTTAAAATGGAAATTAAGAGCAGTTTTATCATTTACTTTAGTTTGCTATCTTTAACTTTTCTACTGATTATAATATTTGATTATTATTAGTAATTCCTCCAACCACATAAAGATAATTTTAAGCAGCTGCTATTCCAAAGTAACCTCTTCCCTCATTTAGATCACTAAGCTTTATTCTATTACCTTCATAATCAAACTACCAAGTTTCTTTTATTGCTTTCTTTTAATTTCTGTTATATCCTCCAATTAAATATAACTTATTTTAATATTCTATACTTTTATTTTCAATAGGAATTATAATTTAAACTTAGACTTATCGTAATTACTCTGTTTAAATATTAAATAAACTTAATTTTTAAATTTATCAATCAAAGAAGTGAATATAGTTAGATTATATAAAGTGGTAGCTTAGTTTATATTAATTAGTCTAAATCTTATTTGGTTACTTAGTATTGTGTTATAGTTTTTATCTTATTAGATTGTAAGTTAATTTAGAGTTTAGTATTGTAGGTGGTTATTCGTTATATTAGAGTATAGTTGGTTTTAGTGATTAGTAGAATTAGATAATATTTGAGTGTTATTTTTGGTAGATAAATGTTGGTTAATGATTGATGATGATATTAGTTAGTGGTATTATGAGAGTATTACTAATGTTTGATTATTTGGTTGTAATGGTTTTAGATTTTTCCATAATTTACCTCCTTATCTCTTTTAATTTCTATCTAGCATCTTAAATCTTTTATATGTATTATTAGTTTTAAAATATCACTCTTATTAAATCACTTTCTTAAGGTAAATCATCAAATCTAAAATGGAATCCTTTTTAACAAATAGGACATTACATTATGCCTTATAATCAGTACTGAGTATTCAAACACAAACCACAGTAAATATGTCCACAAGGTAAGACAGTTGGAAGAGCATTAGTTAAGTTGTAATCTTCTAAGCAGATTAAGCATTTTGGTAACGCTTACATTTTTATTATTATTTAGACTACAAAAGCTATAAAGCTAATTTATAACAGTTACCATCAAAAATACAGTCAATAGTATCTAAAACTACATTATTACTTTATTTAGTATCTAATTATATATTTTGGTATAAGTATAAAATAAATAAATGTATATAAGTAAATTAGATGATTAATGCAAGCAACATATATAACATAAAATAATTTATTAAAGTGACTTCACCTTTATTTGGTTTGTCACTAATTAGTTTATGAGTTTTAAGATGTAAATGAATCGTTCAGGTCTTTTTCAGAGCTTGTTTCTTCTATTGCATATCGTGTTGTACAGATTTAACCTTTCTTGATCTTAGGAATTTTTCTTAAATCTCAATTAGGTCCCAATATCTTCCTCGTCCTTCTTTTTTGAGCATTTACTATATCCAATAGTAATTTATCTCCACTGTATAATTTTTTCTTGTAAAGTTTTCCTTCTGGAGAACAGTATAATTTTGTCATATTATTTCATATCTTTCAATTATTAGATTCTTGCTTCTTCTGAAAATACCAGCATCTTCTAAAGATGTGTCCAACCTTTTAGCAATAAAAACATCTTGATTTACAATATTTCGAGTTATGTCCTATTTTTAAGCGTTTTTAGCATTTTTACAATTTTAAAAAATTGACAATTTTTTTCCGATCCGAAAAAGAAATTAAATTTTGTTCTTCTATTACCATAGGATCATTATTAAGATTAGAATTGTATGGTTTATTAATTTCTACTATTTTTTGCTCCGTTTTTTGCAGTTTTTAATTACCTTGCAACATCAAGGGTTTAGTGCTTATTTCCGTTTTTAACCATTAATTTTCGTTTTATAATTATTGCACAGTAAAAGTTAGAGAATCTAATCGTTAAATAAAGTCTAGAAGTGATTGTTGGATTTTTTTGTTTTCCGCTCTAGAGAGTATATTCGATTAGAGAGTTTGATTACTGGATTTGGTGTTAGTTTTTGGTTGATTATTTGTTAGGAGGCATTTGATTTATATAATATTTTGAATGAAAATAAAGTAAATTTAAGGTTTATTAATAGTTTGATATAGTTGTATTTTACTTAATTTAAATATATAATATTATTTATATATAATATTTATTTATACTTTAGTAGCTTAAGTTATTTATAAACAGCTTATTTATATAACTATGCTTAATAATTTTTAGTACTTAGAGAAATATATTTAAAGATAATCTAAATTTATATAAAATAATAATTTTAACTTAGATAAATAAATAAAATATCTAATTTGTAATAAAAGAAAAGTAATAAAAGAGAAATATATAATATGAGATAAGAATTAATAAAATAATTATATAAATATACAGATATAAAATATATATGCTTTTAGTAAATACAAGTATTAGTAATAGATTTATAAATTATTATAAAATAATATCATCTAAACCTAAAATAATTCAACTATAAACTGCAGAAATATTTTACTTCATTAAAAGAGTTAAAAAAGGAAACTAAAATTATTATAATATTTAAATTTTATCAAGTTAGATTCAATTTTTAAACTAAAGGTAAAAATACATTTTTTAAGACCCTTTCTGTCTAAATTAATTTATAAAAAGTTAAAAATATAAAAGGCAACAATATTTATAATTTAAAAATAAAACAAATAAAAAGAAACCATTAATTAAAATAAATAAGATAGTTATAAATTTGTATTTATGTTATTTTTACATATAACATAAATAAAAAATATATAGATTAATATAAAATTCATTAAATTTAACTAAAATTTCTTAATCAGTTACATATTTATAAGATTTTTAGTTGGCCATTAATATGATAGTATAATTTCTTTTTTAGAATTTTCTAATATGATATATATTACATGAAATGAAACAAAAGCTAATAAAAAATTTAAAATAAAATTGAAATTGATATACAATAAAATTAATAAAAATATTTTATAGATATTTATTAAATTAAATAGATATCCTTTTATTAAATTTAATAGCTTCAAATTATATTTAAATTAATTATATAATTAATTTCTTAACTTAACTAAAAATATCTTGGTTAATAGGTACTCTTTCTTATTAATTTTCCCTGTTTAAACAAAGTTTCTCCTCTCACGAATATAGCTCATCTTAATCAATAAAATGTCGGGTTTCGACATTCTTAATGGTAACTTCCTCGCCATCAGATTCAATACATTAATTTTACTAATTGAGTTCTTCTTGGATTTATTTTAGTTTATCATTCATTAATTTTATTTTATTCTTTAGAACTTTAATTTATTTTTTCAGTTTTTCTATTTACTCTTTCATTATCTATATTTGATTCTGTCAGTTCTGTTACATTAATGATATCTTACTCCTGTAAATTCTAATAGAATTGCAGTAAAGCTTGTTGTATTTTACTAGGTCTTTTTAATGTGCTTCTTCAGAGTTATTTTATACTTTTTGTATTGTTATTATAGGAGAACAGGTTTGCTGCTACATCAACTCAATTTTATTCTTTTTTTGAGAATCATTGTTTGCTCAATTTTCTATAGGTATTGATATTCTTACTCGCTTAAATCCAATTTATTCAATTACTTTTTCTATCTTTTTTCTAATTCATCAGTTTCTAATCAATTTTTTATAAATTTCTAATTTCTTTCTTGTAAGGCCTTCATTTAATCTCTATCTTTTGTAGATATATTTCTAACCGTTATAAAGTTAGCTTGAATCAGGAGCTTTTTATTTTGATTAGATGATTCCAAAAAGCGTAGGTTGATTCCAGAATAATATAAATGGTTTTATCGGTCACTTGATAAGATGAAAAGATGGTTTTCTTTTACTTTTGATATTAATATTGGTTAAATGTTCTGATATTTGTTCTAGTATTTAGTCTTAAGCCTTATATTAGTTAATAAGGTGTTTATGTAAAATATATAAGATGGAGAGTAATAGGGTATAGTTTCTAGACTATGATATGTATAATAAAAATGAGTAAATATCTAGTTTAAATAATAGTAAATTTAGTAATTTAGATATATAATGATTTTAGTTAATATTTATACAACTAAATATAAAACTTACATTTAAATTAGCTTATAAACAAATACAAGATATATAAACATTATTATTAATAGATCTCATATTTTAAAATTAATAAATCATCATCCACAATTTATAAGAAAACCTTAAATTACTTTAATTCTAAAAATTTAATAACTTTATAAATAATATTAAATAGAATTAAATAATAAACCAATCATTTTAAGACTATTCATCTTTATTCTTATATCTTTATAATCTTCTTTTTATTTCTACTTTACATTTCTTATTTAAAACTACTTTAATCCAACACATTTCACTCCAATTTATTTTTTCATGTCAATATATAAAAGTAACAAGAATATATTCTTATGAAAGCGCTCTTTAGACTAAAACAATTTTATTAAACAAATCAATTCATTATATCTTTTTAACACCCCGTTGCTAATTAAAAAACATTACTAGAAAGCTTAAATTTTAAATTAATAAGATAAAAAGTAAAATTTAAGGACTTAATTGTAATTTTATTTTAAATAACTCTTAGTTAATTTAAATTAACTGAAAACTAGTTTACAAGTTTACTTTAAGCTATTTAATAATCTTATATCAATGTAAATCAATTTACCTATTTGTTAATATTTTTTAAATTTAACTGATAATATGAAAATTTTAAAAATGATAATAAATAAAATTTATAAAGTGATTTAGAAAGAAATTTAATAATATAATTTAAAATTAACACAAAGTTTAGAAATGGGAAAAGCTAACTATAGCAACTGTTTAAGCATTTATTTTTGCTAAATTTATTTTCTCTCGTTACCTTTTATATTATCATTTTATATTAATTTGATAAACTATAACTATTTAAACTATTTTTCCTATAAAAAACATTAGATTAAATGAGTAGTTCTTTATTCAATTATTTCAATATTTGTTATAGAAATAAATTATGCTTTTTTTTAATTATTATCTGCTTTATTTTTATAGTTTAATAAAATAATATGCCACATATTAAATATGAATTTTCGAGGCTCAAATAAGGAGTTATCAATATCTAGAGAGGCTAGGACTAACAAGGGGTATAAAAAAGATCACCTAACCGAATTAAGACAACTATTATTGAAGAGAAACCTAGGAGTTAGTCTAAATATATAATTAATTCACAGTCTCTGATTTAATTACAAAATAGTAAATAAGCTATTATTAGCTGATTAAAAGTGTCTTTAAATTTATTGAATCTTTCTTTAATTTTTCTCGACTCAATTTTGATTAAATTTTAAGACATTCCAGTTTCTCCAAATGGGAATTCTTATGCGATCTTTAATCTTGGATTTTTTCAAAACAAGCAATTATCTTAAATAGGTATTAATTTTAGAAAAGTGTAAGTTTCCTCAAGACTTAGCATCATCATCTTTAATATTTGCCTTATTATACGACATGTGAAGTAAGGAGATTTGAATCAAGAACCAGGAATCATAGAATATTAGCAAGCTGTCAGTCAAGCTTTAAAACAAGCGATAAATATTAATAAGTTAAGTCTATCCTCTAGAGACCGTCGATCCTTATCTACAGTGACTAGCTCAAAGACCAAACTGACAGTAGCCATAAACCAAATTTAAATTCTTAAAATAAGTATAATATAAATAAAAAAATTGATTTAATATACAAAATTATGAATAAAAAGGTATTATAAAAAATAGAATATTTTAATAACATTATTCATTATAAAATATATATAACAGTAAAAAAAATGTAATTTTGATATAAATAATAAATAAATAAATAAATAAAAATTATTATAGAGCGCGTAGCACCTCATTGGTGTGCAGCTCTTTCAATATTAATATTTAATATTAAGAAAATGTTCTCATGTTTCTTGTTAAAATTCTAGAGGTCCGATGAATCATGTCAGCTTCTCCAAATGGGAAATCTTCTTATTAAAAATTATTCTAAAATCTTGAGTCAATTGCTTCAATCTTCTTGAATAAGGTCCAAATAAGAGATAGTTATTAAATCGGTAATTAAAAGGCCAGTCAGTCAAACTTTCATACTGTTAGAGAGAACCCTCGGGGTAAGTTAGGTATGTCTCAACGGAGCTTATCCACCCTTCCCAGTGGTGGCATCTAGTGCAAGATTACTCGAAATGCAGTATACATTGCACTAGATTACCTACAAGTTTGGCTGACGCGACTGACATCCATTTTTTATATATATAATAATAATAATAAACCATAAGAGTTTCAATATTTTAAATATTGAGACATAAATGTATAATTATCGCTAAATAACCTGCAAATTATGTTAAATTTAAAACTTTTTGCGTTTTCAATCATGGCTCTGTTTCACTCTCATCTTGATAAGGATTCATTTAATTCATTAAATCTACTTATTATATTCTTTTAATAAATCTACTTCTTCGCTCTATTCTTTAAAAATATTTAATCTTCTTCTTAATAATTATAGATGGAATATTTTTATGTTCATGTCTATTTAATCATCTTATGTTTTGTAAATTATTGACTAATATAGTTTTATTCATATAAAATTAGTCTTCTTTAATCTTTTCCAGTAATTATTTTGTGTTTGTTAAAATTCTTAAAAATGTCTGAATAAAGATTACATTGGAAATTGTGCTCAAGTGCATCAAGGTTCTATCTGCATAAGCAAAGTTAGTTTAATTATGCTTCGATATATCGTTGATTCAGTTCTTATTAAAAATTATAAGTTTAAGTTCTTAGTTTATAGATTGAAATAGTTTCTTGGATTAGATGTCTATTGTATTTGGTGTATGTTATTAAAGAGAAAACATTATAATTACTTTCCATTTAATCAATAAATCTTTTTGCTGTTCACATTACTACATTCCTTTAAAGGCATTCTTAGAAGAATTTTTAGATTTAAATATTGAGATGCTTATTAAACTCTTTGAAATAATAGGTTCTTTAAATATCTAAATCATATTTTTAAATGCTTTTATCTACATATTTCTTGTAGGGAAGGTTAAATTTATTGCACTTTTGAAGTAAAAAGGCTATATCTGAGTTAGTATTTTCCTAGCTGAATCGAGTTAATTTTCAGTAAAGACGCATAAATTTTTTATATCGAAGAGTGGATAAATGAAAGTCAATTTAAATCAATAAAACAAGATTCAATAAAGGAAGATTAAGAATATTTGAAAGCTAATCTTGATATAAGTCTTTGTGATCTAGTAATTTTTCTAGGCATTCATTTAATTCCTGACATACTACTCCAAGTGTTATATTGCTTCCATATTCTACTTTGGGCAAAATGAAAGTTCTACAAAGGTTTTTATAACTAATTAGAGATAAATGCCATATTTGGAAAGTACAGCAGTCGTTTTCAAAATTGGTCTCCTGTATACAGAAACCTTTTCTTCACAATGCTTTTTATAATTTTACTTGTTACCCAATTTTTAACCTAGATAAGAGATTAAATGTTTCTATGTGATTGGGATTCCATTAATGTTTAAGTTAATTTCAGTTTCTTTCTCTTTTTTCTCAGAAATTTAACTGTTTCACATTTCTTTGCATTTATATTTTAAATCTTACTCAAGTAAAAATTTAATAGTTTCTGTGCATTTTTTAGGAATCTGCAAATTAAATTAAATCATCAGCAAAATCACGCACAACGAAAGATCTGGAACAAATATTAAATCCTAGTTTCTTTTAATTATTTTCTAAATATCTTAATGTCATAGTATAGAATTGCAAGTACAGGACCATGATTACTTCCTTATAGAACACCATTATTAATCTTTACTGTTCTAGTAAGATATCCATCAATAATAAACTTAATATCAATATTGTTATAAAATGATTCTAGAGCAAGATCTAAGTCTAGTCTTCTTAAATTATCAAAAAGTAATTTCCTATGTATATTATCAAACATCTTTTCTACATCAATTAAAGTATAAATTCGTTATTTTTTCTTGATCATCTACAATTTAAATCAATGATTTATTAAACAGTTCAAAATTAGTTAAGTAGTAGAACGTTTACAGAGATATCCAAACTAAGCAGAGTATAAAATATTTCGTTCATATATATAATTATAAAGCCTTTAAGTAATTACCCTATTATAAATTTTTAACACACACTTTAGCAAAGCAATAGGTTGCAATTACTTCAAATATTTTTACTTCCTTATTTGAAAATAGGAATATATATTAACCTTTCAAACCATCTCGGTATACTAAACGTGATAAACATATTATTTATAAAACAAGTAATTATTTTATATAATTTTTACCCTCCATATTTAATTTAAGACCATCCTGCTTTGTTGTTTGCTAGTTAAGATATTATTTTTTAATTTAAAATTCGTAAAAAAAGATTCTCTAAAGATGACTCAATTGGTAGTTGTTGATAAAAGAGTAGTTTTTATATATTAAATTAATCTTATTATTGTATTTCTTGTTGACTAAGATTTGAAGGGTTATAGAGTTTTAAAGAGTTAATAAATAGTTAGTGTTAGTTTTAATTATAATTAATTTAGTTAGGAATTTTTGGGTTTCTATTTAATATAATTAAATTATGTTTTTGTATACTAATTTGATATATAATTTGATATTTTTGCTTAACTATTATTTTCTCTCAAAGCTTCTTTCTATAAAAAGTTTAAAATATTTTCTTATGAGATATATAGATATTTTTTAATATAATAAATTAATTTTATATATTTTGCTTATGATAATTAACTAATGTCAGATTTTCTATCAAAAATTAGTTTATAAAATAAAAATAATTAAAAGCATTTCTTTTACATAAAATAGCCTTTTATTAATACATTTATTTAACTATTTTATCTTTAAGGACTCAAATATATTTTCAAAACTACAATTAAACATCTGCAATGTCTCTCTATTGCAATTCACTCTAACTTCACATTTATTCAATTTAATTAAAAATTTCCTTGCTTTTTAACTTAACACTTAACTAATTTTCAGACTTCAAAGTAAATTTTACACACTCCACTTTCTCATTATTTCATCAGCTATTAATAAGAGTCATTTGTTGTCCTTACTTATTATTACTGAATATACTTCACCTTAATGTTTTATTAAGGTTATTAGATTATCGCCTGGTTAAAAATTCCATAATTAGATAGTTGAGTCACGGCAACAAAATATAAAATTATTATCATTTGTTACTGCTAAACTTATAACGCTATTAAAATATCCTTTTAAAGTTCGAATATATTGTCTATCAAAAGTCCCATATCTTTATTGATTTGTCAATTCTCTGACATTATTAATTTATTATCATGACTTAAAATTATTGCTCTAATCTGGTCTTTATGTTTTTGAAAAAGCGAATACATTGTCCAGTTTAGAAATTTCATTTCTTAATAGTCTTAACATAACTTCCCGATACTATTTATTTATAATCTCATGTTAAAACCACCGATCTTACTCAATTCATATGTCCCTACAAAGTACGCTTCAGTTACAGATAAGATGAAACTATTATGTCTCTGCAAAGTAGCAAATGATTATGGTGATTCCAGTTATACGTTAGTTAAATTTACTTTATTAAAATTACAATTTATTAGACATGCATTTCTTAAGTTAACACCATACATGTTGGTATTTTATAATTTACAATCTTACAGCAATTAATCACTTAAATAAGCCCCTTTGATTCTTATTGCTTCTAAACTTTTTATATAAACACATATTTTAAATTCTTCATAATAGTTATAGCATTAGCTGAGGCTTATTCTACATAATTAAAAGTTTTAGATAATTCAATTAATTTTTTATTTTATATAACAAGTTTTAACTTTAATTCTGCTTTAATTGGTTTCAAATTTCTTTATTATAGCATAATTAGATTTATTCAAACTATTTTATTTCAACTTTGGACCGGATAAAACTTAATTTGACAATTTTACTGCAAATATACCAACAATCTCATTTAATATCATATTAATACTTTTAAATTCAATACTCGCCTAATCAATTTTCTACTTCATATGTCTACGAAACTTTATTCTTCAGTTTATATTAATTTCCTTTAAACTATTTGGAGCCAATTACTGAGAGATTTAATTTACATTAAGCCTTCATTTTAAAATTAGCTATAAGTCTAAATCATTTACTTTTATTACTTAAACCATATTTTTAATTCAATCTACAAACATTTCTTGAGTTGCCATTATGTATATTTTTTCAAGCATTAATTTACATAACTGTTCTTTATTTTACTTTTTTCCTCTTATATTATCAGTTCCTATATTTATTAGTTTAAAACAATCAAATTTTCTTGAATTTATTGTTTGATTCTTCCTATTTATTTTAACTATTTTAGGATTACT